>OZ002743.1:150514837-151114837 GCA_963924295.1 Dioctria rufipes | reverse complement strand
AGGCTGACGACGCCTTATTCTTTCCAGATCTGCTTTAAAAGTGTCAAGCTGTTCTGTAACATTTTGTTGTACTCCCGACACTTGTTGTCGAACTTCCAACACTTCCTGCTGGATTTCCTCAATTTTCACATTTTGTTCGTCTAATGAACCTTTCAGAAAGTTCTTCTGTTCCTCCAAACAAGTTTCTAGACTATTCTGCAGAGAATTCTTTTGTTCCTCAAAAGCATTCTTTTGCTCGTCCAGACGGGTTTCCATAGATTTCTTCTGCTCATCTAAACGGGATTCCAGAGAATTCTTTTGCTCCTCGAGAGAATTCTTTTGTTCCTCGAGAGAATTCTTTTGTTCATCAAAACGGGCTTCCATTTTGCTCATTAAAGCACTCAAAAGCTGTTCCATTTTCATTGTAGGCTCTTCTTCAACTTCGGTTTCTTCCAAGTTATCTTCGAAAACAAATGTTTCAGGATTCTTTCCTTCCTCTATCAAAGCTTGTCTGAGTCGCTCAACTAGAACTTTCTTTGCACCTGTCGTTTGTAATGACCGGTTCCCTAACTCCACTTTCAAATCCTGCGTTCGAAGCTCCTCGAATTTTCGCCCCATTACTTCAGTAATTCACTTAAAGTTGAATATAAATTATTTTCCACAACTTTCAAAATTTAACACAATTTCACAAAATTAATCACACTTTGAATTTTAAAGTCAATTGCCACCACTTTATTTCGCGAATTTATTTCACTTCTGACACCAGTTGTTGCGAGCGTGGCTCTTGCGGTTCGTTATTTAAAACACAATATTAAATATTTAATATACAAGTTCTTTATTTAACTCTAATCATAACAATTCACAAACTTTCTATTAATCAACTCAACTTTAATTATCGCTAATACTGTACTTTCAATTATCGCAATCTAATTACAACACTTTCGCACGTTTATTACTTTCACTTGTTAACACTGCAACGTCTAAGACAAGACTCTTATTCTGGCTATGACAACTGTTATATTTATACCCTAGAAACTCTCCAGATTATTCTCGAGTGTTCTATTTTCCAGAAGCTTCTTGACTGTTCTATTCATTCTATTCCTGAACCTTCCTGTAGATACCATAATCAATTCTCCGAACCTAAAGTCGTTTACTTCTCCATTGCCACATTGCCAGTAGATGTCACCAGTTGTCTCTTTCTATTGCACGTAACAATATATTATATGCTTAATTTAATTGCAGGAATTTTAAACTTTTTTTGTAGAAGTTATAAACACTTTTTTTTCAGTTTTTCGTATGTTTTCTAGCCCAACATTCAACATGTTTTCATCTTTTAAAAACTTGTTTACAGTTAAAGTGAATTGATTGTCTTTATTGACATGCATATCGAAGAAACTTATTTTTTCAGTCGGCACAAGCAAAGAAATTTATAGTTAACGTACTTAAGCCTGGTTTCCACCAATAACTTGATAATGTCTTACATTTACTACTTGAGAATCGAATCACATAGATAAGCAGCCATTATTAACGTCTTGTTTTGCGTACGTTATTTGTGTCGGAAGTTATTTAGTTTAATCTCTTGAGTGGAAATGACGGGTCTCTCCCGCAAAGATTCTCTTTGCCAAAGCCAAATTCGAGTTTCACAGATGACACCCGTCACATATCCAAATGTTTAAAAACCATATAAATTTCTTCTAATTAAAGCTGGAATATTTTTGTTTTATTTTGTGATAACTCCACACATCTAAGGCATAGTTTTCACAAGCGAAGTTATTGTCCCAAGTAACCTCGTTTTCAGTCCCTCATGTTATGAATCTGCATATCATAACCATACCTAAAACCCATAAAACTCACCTACCACATAATAATCATTACTGGCGCTCATTAAATCGCAACGATAATCTAATTTCCCATACCTATCTTCTTGTAACCACAAAAATGACAAACATATGTACATCGTTACAAATATACATTTTCAACTGTTTAGCCTCAGTAGCTCAAATAACAAACATATGTACATCACTACATATAATAATTTCAATTATCTTTCCTCGGTCACACAGAAAATAATAAACATACGTACATTCGTACAAACATAGAATTCTCGATCGATGCAAACAATGGAAATTGGCCACCCGCAAGAAAGCAACCTTTGTGCTTCTTGACGTGTGTCCAAATATCAAGAATTATTGCATCTCGTGCAATTCGATACCTGTACGGTGCTTATAATTAGCGATCGAGTGCGGTGACCAAAGTCCACCATGTGACCCAAGGAAATTCCCAATTTTTTGCGTCATTGACTGATGGCAATAAACTTTGAAATTTATGTGGGTACCTATATGATATTGATCAATAATAACAAAGAAATGTAAACTATGCATTTTTGATCAATATCGATAAACTGCAAGCCCAGACTTTTAGACATTTGTTCCAATAAATTATTTTTGCCTACCCTGGGAAAATCGGTTTTATGTGGAAGGGAGTACTTTCTTATGTTAAATTTTTAAATAAAAAGGCGAGTATCGAGATAGGAAAAGCAGAAGTATTTTTCCATCTGAAGTATCTTTACGTCTAAACAGTGTTCTTAAAAAGTAACTAGAGAGTCCCCCTACCAAAGGTAAGGCCTCTAGCGAAAACTTTCCAAAGTATGTAATTGTGTAATTGTATCAAAATTAAAATAAGTTGTAATTAAAAAGTTTTATTTGAAAAGACAAAACAGTGTTAGTGTTTTAATACAAGGTCCCCGATAGTCTAACTAGACTATCTCCCGAACCTTTGTTGTACGCGAAGTACAACACTCACCTCCCCTTGATATACCCACTAGTTTACTTGCGCCAGTACGAAAACGAGTTACACTCACTTCAACTTTTTAATGAAGTGGAACCTTAGAAATGGTCAAATGTATGTATGTAGTCATGTATAATATCATCTGGGGTGGAACTTGTGAAATGTGAAAAATTGTTTTTTTTTTTAAGAAAATGGTTTCAAGTGAAAAGTTAGATTGTGCAACAATGTAATTAAGAGCAATTTCGGAGAAGAAAATTCTGAGAAAAAGAAAGTGTGAGTATGTTCCTGATTGCTAAAGAATAATATTTTTGCTTATATAATTCTCTTTTAAATTTACGAAATTAATGAAAAATATAAAGCACTGCCTTTGTATAAATGCCTAAACACAAATATGTTGATATTTCACAAGTTCCATACCAGCTGATATTATTAAAGGCTACTTAAATCTAAAAAAGTACCAGTTGCAGAAAACGACATCTTTATGTTATATTATTTTTGGTTGAAGTGATTGAAACTCGTTTTCGTACTGGCGCAAGTAAACTAGTGGGTATGCCAGAAGGAGGTGAGGGACTGAAAACAAGCTTATTTGGGACAGTAAGGCGATGACATAGCGAAGGTGGTGCTACTTGTGAAAAACCACACGAGCTAAGCCTGGGGAGGCACAACCTGGAGCGGGAGCGGAAAAAAAAGGGGAAGAAGAAGACTTTTCCCGGGCTGTCATTGTTTTTTTGGTACTGTATTTTCTGAGGAAAGCTGTGTAAGAAAATAAAATCAAGAAAAGTCGGGAACAACGTTTATTGTAGTCTGAAGTGTCGTCACAATAGCGCCAGGGCTCTGTACTGGCTTAAGAAAGCTCCTTGGGACCCATATTTAGACTCATTCAGGAACCCATCTGCATGGGCAGCCTCAGCGGCAGGGACTGAAGCAGCGAATTTCGCCGGAAGTATATAACTGCAGTACTATTGGGACAGAGAAAATACGGGTCTTGGGCCTTATTGTCACCCCATGTGGAAACAACTGATCCCTTCTGTTGTGCTGCTAAGCTCGACGTAGCTCTTAGCAGTAGCACAAGGCTAGGGCGAAAATTGTGCTAGAACGGTGCTCTGGTCTAACAAGCCATGTGACCACTTTCACCAGCTGAAAGCAGAAACAAACGCGATTTGCGCTGAAGGGTGGAGTGCAGTGTGTGAATCGGATCATTTACGTTATATATTATTGACATGCGAGGTTATGCTCGCGGTATAAACCAGGGATAGCGGCAAAGAGTTAACCATTATTTTTAAAAGCTTCCTCTAGAACCTTAATATTTTCGATTTAAAAATATGTATTCCTCTAGAACCTTCATATTTTTAACTACAAATATGAATCTTCCTGTGCAAGATTTCAAATAACTTATATAATCAAGAGCAGATTTATCCGTAAATGTTTCTTTAGAAGATATAATTTTGAAACATTTAATATAACTGTTCTGGGATTGTTTGTCAGTTATCTTCAAGGGACTCAAAAAATAATTAAGAAAATAAAACAAAGAATTAATTAGAAGGGATATTTATAAAACTTTTATGAACGACTAATATTAAAGATTAATAGTAATAAACAGACTTTATTTTGAAACAAATAAGAACAAAGTACCTAATTCAGAGCAACTATAACATATTTTGTAATATTTCTTTACCTAAATTATACCGGTAATCGTTTAAAATACATTTTAGAGCAGAGAAGGCCCATTGTACGCTAACTTGTATAGCTGGCACAGCGTGTAAAAATTTCTCTAATTTATATAGATTTGGATGACTGTATTTCAACTTCTTCCAATAACCCGGTAAATTAGTGCTTAGGGGTATACTTCCTGGCTTAAAATTGTCAATACCTTTGTATGCTGCCGCAACAGTAGGATTTTCCAGGGCGTCTGGTTCCAAACTTCCAAGAAATCTTTCAATGAGTGAAACATCTGCCAAAGTGTCAGTGGCTAAAGAAGATTGTGTAGATATTGGGGATTCATTTATGGGTGGAACAACTGAGCAATCCAAGTTTTCTACTTGTTCTTTATTAAGTGATATCATTGAGAAAATAACTTCCTTTAAAATGATTCCTTGCGGATTCTTTCTGCTCGTTATTTAGAAGCCGACTTCTTCGGGGATCGAAGAAAATTGCTGAAATTATAGTCTCATTATTCAGCAAGTTGGCATTTCTCAATTTTAATGCTTAAGTTTTCTAGCAAGACCACCATCCATGCTTTCAATAGTTAATTTGAGCTCCATCTAGCTTGTGTAAAAATCACCCAAAAGTAACAGGCTGCTCTGTAGCTTAGAAGTGATTGATTTGACAAGATCGAAGGTACGAATAATGCTCCTTATTATTTCCCATTCTTGGTCATCCATTTTTAGTGAAGAATTTGTTACTTGTAAATGCGGCAAAAATGTTTGTGCTCCGTAAGACCTTGCAGAATATCCCACGAAGAAGTCCAACGAGTAACAAAATGCAGCATTGGTTTCCTATAGTCTAATATCAGATTTCTGTGAAAGCACACATATTACTGAATTAAATTTACTAAAATAGTGTAAGTTTGCTTGCCTGTATGATGGTATGCGCAATATCTTGAAAATTTTCCTTGACTGACTTTAATTTCATTCATGGCTAAATTTTGTATCACTACTTCCTTGGATTTCAAGAATTGGATGTTAATTCCCAATATAAACCAATAAACGAGTTGCAATATCAATTTTGAGCGCCAACAATTTGCCTTTGCATGATCTTTTGATGTCGTTTATAATATTTAAAGGTTTTGTTGTTATGAACTGACCTATATTACGTGAACTAATTGCTTCAATATTTTAGGCATTAAAAATTGGGTCCGCAATTCCTCGAAAAGCTTCCGAGTCCAATAATTTGAAAAGCCGCCCGTCTTCTTTCACTGATTTCACACAAGAATCAATAATCTTCTATTTAGTCATTTCAATCGTTATTATTTGCCGTTTAGTTTTTGGAAATGTACTTGCGCCCTCTCCTTGCGTCTGCCCCTCTTGAAGCAATTGCTCGTAAAGTTGACTATACTGAGTTTGAAAGTGTTATCTTAAGTCAAGTTAATGAGATCCCGATAATTTCGTGGAATACTTCTTACATTCACTTTGATTTAAATTACTATCAAAAGTAAACAAATTATGACAAGCTTCCTTTTACGACCCATAATTTTTTTTTTGCTTTTCAGACTAAATTAACTACATACATATAATATATTTGACAATCGCACTTCACAATACATCACATCTCTGCAACTAAAACTCGGCCAGCGAAACACATTTTATATTCTTGCAAACAACGGTACTTCATGAGTAAAGCCCGGTATTGTGTTCATTTAGCGGATAAATATTTAGCAGCAATCGAACAGGGACCTTTTTACGGCTAAAATTGTTCATTGTTTTGAACTATAGGCGGCTGCTTTTGACAATCAGCTGTCGTGAATTTGTGATATTATTTTCTGTTCTTTTAGATTGCTTTTGCGATTACCCAATCTCGAAATAGTAAGGAAAATTATATTTACACTTACTATTTTAATTTTTTTCAAAAGAATTGTCTAATTGGAGACGGAATTTTTTTATCAGAAAAAAATAATAAAAATACAATGACACTCTTGCATTCCAATTTCTTTCAACATCCAACGTCAAAATTTTAGCGTGGAAAAAAGGTATTGAGCGGATAAATCTGATGCTAAATATATAGGTCTGTTCGCGTACTCAGTTTTGGGACAATGCATTGCAATGAATTTGCACGAACTTACACATTTTCCGTTCGTTTACTTTCTCGTGCACACAAAATTACACGAGTTTTGCATACGTCACAGGTTCCCCTCTCGCATGAATTTACCCGAAGGTTTTAGTTACTGCACAATTCTTGCAAGGAAAATTGACAGTTGTCATAGGAAAAGTTCATTTTTGGAATTTCCTGAAAAGTTTTTAAAGCGCAATCAAAATGTCAAATGAAGATAGTTTAAGTATTGAATACTCTTATGGGACTTTTCAAGAGTGCAACAAGTTAGAAAAAAAATAAAACAATACTCATTCGCAAATGTTATTCCACACTTCTTCTTCTTGTTTTTCACGAAGTTGCATGTAAAGCGTTCGTTTACTTTTTCATGCATTTTACATTCTTCCCCCACCACACGAGTAAGTTTTTACCACTGACTTATAACAATGGACTGAGCGATTTGCTATTTCATGTGGCACAAAAAATATTGTGTTTCTGTATATCACCGTTAGAGCACTCTTTAAAACGATTACATAAAAAACATGTAAAACTCAACCAATCAGATGAAATTTTACACCCGAAAATCGAATTAAATTAAAAAAATGTATTTTCTTGTGTCCAAGTGATATTTTAATCGTTTATAAGGAATTAAACTCATTCCGACTTTAATTTTCAAAATTTATTCTTAACTGAATCCTGCTTATGGGCAAGAGAGACGGAGCATGGTAAACACTATCTTTACCTTATTCCTTCTGAAGTGATTGCATCTGTAGCCAACATAAAAACATCAAATGGCATAAGCAAATGTTCCCGAATGCAATATTTTGTGTTGGTAGCTCCAAATCTGCCATAGGGCGAAAGAGAGAACTATAAAACTTGTGCCATGCTTTCCTATAGGAAAATAGCAATACGCTCAGTCCATTGTTATAAGTCAGTGGTTTTTACCCAGAAAATTTTTGCACGAGAAGTACGCGAACAGACCTAATGTTTGTTGAAATGAAATTGCTGCCATCTACTTGTCAAAACTAAACAAACTTTTAGCTGATAAAAGCACAATACCACTTTCTTCAGCGATTTGGCTAAATATTTCGCAACTAAATTTCACCGCTAAATTTCCATACAAAATTTATCCGCGAAATGAACACAATACCAGGCATAATACTGCCAATAGGGATAGACACTTTTGTTTACGGTGTATGCAAGTAGTTTTATTAAAATTACTATACATACATGCATTCGTATGCATGTATTGCAACTTTAGTGTACTATTATTACGTGAACTTTCATCTTTTCACTGCCGGGATTTCAGTTTTGGTACTTAGCAAGATACAGTACAATCGTGAAAAGATGAACTTTGTTAAAACGTGTTGATTTAATTGGAGTCTAAAATAAAATAAGTGAAAGAAGATTTCTTTTTTATTTGATATGTTTCCCTTTATAAGAGAAATATTTAATTTTTGGGAGATAACATTTTTCACAGGAGAGGAACACTTATTTTTTAGAACTCTGAGTTATAAATTCCAAATGGAGCTGTTATGCTCGCAGATTTATGTGAAAAGGTTCCAGTATAACTGATAAACTAGAAGAGATTGAAAAAGTTTCATAACTTTTACGACCCCTGGTATAAACTTTTGTCGAACATACTCGACACTGTCACATAAGGAGCATCAGCCTGTAACCGGACCCACAAATTAGAGTATAAGTCAGATCTTTGTACAATATTGAAGCCCAAGAACTACATTTAGTATTACGTGTCAGTCCAACTTCACAATTAAAATCAGATTTCCGAAGTATAATAGAGATAAGAAGTAAATTCCTTTAAAACTAATTTGACAGTTGTAGTGGAACATCACGGAGGCGCCTCGGCGATGGATTCCTTAGCACCAAAAAATATGTAAGTCGTTTTTTTATAATTTTTACGAAATTTTCATATATACAGCGTGTCCCGTAAGTCGACGTCAAGCCGGAACCGGGTGATAGACCAAATCATAATTGTTACCAGAAAAATATAAAAAAGAAATCTAAGTCATTTATTTTTCAAATTATAGACATTTTTATTGTTTTCGAGAAAATGTACACCCCATGATGGTTTTTTAGCTCCTGTTGCTACAAATCTTTACTTTTTTTTCAATATTAAGGTATTTAAAAACTATGTTTTTTCAGGAAATATATTTTAATACAATAAAAGGCGTTCTGAATAATAAACTTTGCTTTATTGCATATAAAGAAATATAAAAAAATTAACATTTCTTCTCAGACTATATATAAAAAATTAACATACAAAAAAACAAGTACTTTAGGCTTTATTATACGGGGGTAGTTTAATAAGGCCTTTAAACTTAAACTCAGAATTTCTGAAACTTAATTCTAATTAAAATTGCCTTTTGTAGAGGAACTTATTGCTCAGTCATTAATGACTTTAATCGCAGCCGTTGGGGCATACAAATTTATCTTTATCATTTTTAGTAAGACCAACACTCTTCATGATAATATTTCGAACATTGTGCGCATGGTCTCATGTCAGCTACTCGATCTTGGCCACAACCATGACAGTACCAACTATCTTGCGACTTTCCAAGATTCTCTCTTTTCTTTTTCTTCAATTCCTTATCGCCCTGTTTCTTTTCTTTCAATATTTCTTCATTATTTCGGTTTTTATTTTTGGCTTTTTTCTGATCACTCTGTTTTATTTGCCTCTCCGTTGCGTTATTTTTAAATAGGTCCTTTGTCACCCTTTGTCCTTAGTAATTTAAAGCTTTTCTTCTCGGTTTGTGTTTAATGACTGAATAATCTGGTGTTGGCATTACTTCTTTGAATTGTGGGTTCTGGTTAAGGTTTATTAAAGATACTTTACCATCCCATCCTTATCTGGTGGGTAAATCTGTTCTTGTGAAGAACGAACAGGAATTGCATTCTCAACATTATCATCTTTAGAGTCAGATGATGAACTGTAAATTCGACCTGATCTTTTTACGAAAGACCCCTGGATAAATTCGTTCAGTGATTCAGCATCGGAAGAGTCAGAACTAGTGTTGTATATTACAGAACGTCTTGTAACTTGCAATTGACTGGTGGACGCAATTGGAGAGATCCGATGAGTTTCTTCACTTGGAGAAGCAAGCTGTTGTACTTGCAATTGACTGGTGGACGTAATTGGAGAAATCCGACGAGTTTCTGCACTTGGAGAAGCAAGCTGTTGTATTTCAGTTAACACAGAAGGAGAAAAAGCAATTTAATGGGTAAAGACCTGTAGCTCTGAAGCCGCTTGTGATATTTTCGTGGGTCATACATTTGGATCACACTTTAGATAAAATTATATTGAATCTTGCTTTTGTCAATTTTTTGTCACGATGTTCATATAAATACTGTACGATTCTTGAACCCAGTAGTGTTCAAATGGTCTATAGCAAGCTTTATCAAGGGGTTGCAGCTCGTGTGTAGTGTTTGAAGTGTAGGATCCATAATCTTTCAAAATATATTTCGCATTTATTGCCTGGAATGAATTCGTCGCCAGGTACGATATCAATTATGAAGTAAAGGCAGGTAAAAGACATACTAAGGGATCTGTCTTAAAAGTGAGCCAAATGTACTGAATCGATGCCAACGATTCAAGACAGGCAAAGTAATAAAGGCAGACCCTGGCAATTAAGTGATTTATCAAGAAAGGTGTACAGAAATGCGGCCTCAAAGATGCCGCCATGAAGGGGTAATAACTGTAACTGTAATCAACCCTCGGGAAAAACCCACCCGAGTATATAATTAGCATTAAGCTGAAGTCGGCTCGCTTGTTTGAGGATGAGAATCCAGATTAATCTTCTGGATTTGTCATTCTAGTTTTGGGCGAACTCGCGAGTAGATTGATATTCACTACAAATTTCAGAAGTGGGATATTAAACCGCGTGCTGAGAAAAATTAATTAATGTGGGATTATCCCGGTTGAACCTTCAATTTACGTTGATCTGTTGGGTCCCACAAAAGGTTATTTATTTATCGTAATTTATGACGATAAATCTCGTAGAGAAAGAAAACAAATCCTATTACTTTTGCTAAGAGTTTAATGACTCTTTTACACGACTTTTCTTAATTACTTATGAACTCTTTTACACGACTTTTCTTAACTACTTATATGAACTCTTACTTTATCTTGTCACCACTTTTTTATATCTCACAGTCTTCTTCTTTTTCTACTATTTCCTCACAGGCGAGCTAGTACATATTGGAACATTTACACTTTTGGAACGAAGGTTGTATGGTATGGCGTTGCCAGATCCCACAATCGGCCTTCCTGACCGGTCATTCGACCCGTATGACTTCACCCATTTCTTCATGAAATCAGCAGCACTCGTAGTTAGCCTGGGCCCTTCATGTTCGCCGACCTTTTCAACTTGGTATCGATCATGATTTCCAACAGAGATTACCTTATAAGGTCCCAAATACTTCGGCTTTAGTTTCATCCCTGGACCATACTGTGTCCGCTTGACAGCGACAAGGTCGTTTACGGAATACTTTTGTGCCTGCTTCCTTTTTTTATTATACTGACGGATGTTTTCTTGCTGTATCTTTAATATGTTTCCTCTAGCTAAAACACGTATGTCATCTCTTTGATCACGAAGTTTAGCGACTAATTCGTCTTCTATTAAATGACGTAAATCCTCATTATTCTTCAATTTCATATCTAATCCAGTTAAGATTTTAAATGGAGAAAACTTGGTACTTCGACTTATGGTAGAATTTATAAACTGTTGAGCACGATCTACATGCTTATACCAAACCTTAGGGTTTTCGATTGACATCTTCGTAAGCAATGGAATTATTATTCTATTAACACGTTCTACTTGCCCGTTCCCTCGAGGAACTCCGGTCGTTATCAAACAATGTTGAATACCCTCCGCTAAGCAATATTCCTTAAACATTTTGGACGTAAATGCACTGCCTCGATCAGACACTATGTGCACTGGATTACCAAACGTCACTGCTTGTTTCTTCAGCCTATCTATCACTTCGTTGCTGGACGTACTTCTTGTTGGGTATAACCACACAAACTTAGAGAATCCGTCAATCACAACTAAAATATGATTATATCTTTTCTTTGTGTTTTCCATAGGTCCAAGATGATCTATATGATAAGTTTGTAGTGGTTTATCATCTTTGTTAATCACATTGAGAAAGCCTTCTTGCTTCCCAGCTTTACGTTCCGCTAAAATACATGGTATACAACTCTTTATGACATCCATTATTTTTACCTTAATATCCGGAATATGATACGATCTCTCTAATAAATCTTGAGTTTTACCAACTGAAAAGTGACCTTGTTTGTGCATTTCGCGTATAATCTCATTTTCAAGTGTTCTTGGTATCACTAAGCGTTTTGTTATAGGATCCTTATACAATAATCCATTCTCTAGGATATAGTCCTCATACTTTCTGTCATTTAAAATTTCTTGGATCGCTCGTATCCACGGATCTTTCAACTGAGCTTCCCTAATTCTATGTAATATGCTTTCTTGAATAATCATAATATGACGACTCAGTGCGTCAACATGACGCATTTTGGTGCCCGACCTATGTTCTATGTTATAATCAAAATCTTGCATATACATGGCCCATCTTGCTACTCTTAGTGGAATATCTTTTTTATTCATTGTCATAGCGAAAGCATTGCAATCCGTAATTATCTTGAATTGTTTTCCCAATAAATAAACGCGCCATTTCTTTAAGCCGTTAATTATTGCTAAAACTTCCAATTCATAAGAGTGATACTTTTCCTCACTAACGCTTGTCTTCCGGCTCATATATTGAACAGGGTGTAGTTCCTGATCATCACAATCTCTTTGAAGCAATATGGCTCCGTAGCCAACTTTGCTAGCGTCTGTATGCAATTCAGTGTATGCCTTAGGATTATACAATTTAAGAACAGGTTTATTTGATAATATCTCTTTCAAATTAGTGAAAGCTTTTTCTTCCTGTTCCCCCATTTTGAACATTACGTTTTTACGCAACAAATTACTCAATGGTCTTGCTATCACCGCATAATTCAGAATGAATTTTCGAAAATACGATGTCAAACCCAAAAAACTTTGAACTTCTTTTGAATTTCTAGGTATTGGAAAATTAACCACAGCTTTAGTTTTATTCTGGGACGGACGGATGGTTCCGTTCTCTATAATATAACCTAGAAACTCGATACTTCTTCTCATGATCTGAGATTTACTCCAGTTTATGACTAGTCCGTGTTTACTTGCAACATGCAACACTTGTTTCAGGTACTAAATAGATTCTTGCTCGTTCCTTGCTGGGATAACCAGATCATCCATGTAAGTTAGTAATATTCCTTTCTGTACCAGAGGTCTAAAAATTATCGAAATATATCGCGTGAACGTTGATGGTGAATTACACAGGCCAAAAGGTACCTTCAAAAATTCATACTGACCATTGTGCACTATAAACGATGTGTATTTAATTGACTGTTTCTCCATAGGCACATGAAAAAAACCATCTTTCAAGTCCAATGTACTAAACACTTGGGCTTCCTGTAATCTATCCACTATGTCTTCAATTAATGGCATGGGGTAATGATCTTTAATGATCTGCTTATTAATTCTCCGAAAATCACAGCAAAGTCTCTTGCTTCCGTTTTTCTTTGTCACTAATACAACCGGACTAGCAAACTCTGAGCAGCTCGGCTGTATAATCCCTTCACTTAACCACTGATCGACTTGACGTTCGACTTCAGCTTGATCTTCGTGAGAAATTCGTCGTGGCCTTTCAAAGAGGGGTGTTTCATCTTGAAGGATGATCTTCATTTCAATAGGTGACTCAACTTGTTTTTCCGGGTGGTAATCATTAATGACCTCTACTACTGCCTTCCTTGTCGGGAATGGAATATGATCTAAATCAACTGGATTCGTGTTCTCCTCAAAGTCATCCAATCCAAAACAAAATTGTAGTATATCATCATATTCTTCCATTACTTCGCTTATTCCATTACTGGATCCGCTTTCTTTTTTCACGTCTCTATTTTCGAACTTGTTATCAAGAGGGTCGCTCTCCTTCTCTTTCCTTTTTATTACACATTCGCTGCCACTTGGATAAAGGTTGATGCCTCCATTTCTCATGACAACTACAGCTTTATTTAATATATCATTTCCGATAATAACTTGATAGGGTATGGCATCGATGGGTACAACATGACAATTGATATTGAATTCGATATCATCTACTAAAATGCACGTTTTAGCCACTCCAATTGTCTTGATTTCAACACTCCCTAAGCCACTCATTGACTCTTGACTTGGTGTTAATTCAAGTAAATCTAATTCTTTAAAGAAGTCGTAGCGACATACTGATAAATCACAGCCCGTGTCTATCAATGCTCGCACAGTTTTTCCTTCCATTTTGATTTCCTTCGTCATCCTTTTGATGCCAAAATTTATCTCAGCTTTAGGTTTGAAATTTACTGATTTCGCTAACTTACCACACTCGAATGATCTATGTCCGAACGTGTTGCACTTGAAGCACTTATATCCTTTTGCCTTATTTGGACAATTATAGGACATATGCTTCACATCACCACACCATGAACAGGTTTTGGCCTTTTCTTTTTTTATCACATCTCTTCGCCGTTCTTGAGTGTCGGGAGTTTGATGACTTCCCCTCAATTTTTCGTACATCTTTAACCGTTTTTTTAGTTCCACTATTGTCGTAGCTTCATATAAGACAATCTTATTAACTTTGTCATCTCGAATTCCATCTATTATGTATGAAATAGTAGATTAATCGTCCACTTCCACTTGATTCGCAATTTGCAACATGTGGTAAACATAATCTCGCAGACTTTCATCGTGTTGTTTCCTTCGATTACGCAATTGCTTATGAACTTCAGCACTGCTTACTGCTATATCAAACTCACTGATAAGCACCGCCTTTAATGTAGACCAACTGCTAATGCCCTTTTCTGAATTAATGAAAAGTCTGGCTGAACCTGTAATTAATTTTTTACCATATACCAACTTTTGAAGATTACTCCAACCGACTATAGTACTGATATCTTCGAAATCCTGTATCCATTTTCTAATTGAAAACGTCTGATCACCTGAGAATGGAGAAATACTATCTTCGATATCTCGAAACGAAAAGTATTCCTTTTGTACAAATGAAGCCTCATTATTTTGGCTTACATGTGTTTCTCTATCATGTTCATTGCCAACTGCTGGCGTCGAAGAATCTGTTCCCGGCTGAACATTGACAACTGTGATATCATTATCACTTCCTATGTATGTTCTGCAATTCAGCTCAAGGTATTCTATTAGCCTTTCTTGTAGCTCTCTTTTCCGCCCTGTGGTCATGCAACCATACGACCTAAGTTCTTTCTCTAGATCTTTCTTGCTCATACTCAAAATGGTTCTTTTATCCATTTTTAATACTTAAATATGTCTAGCTCCCTTCACAATTTTAATCGTTTCAAACACACCACATATGTTTAACAGATTTATTAGCAAAATTCTTTTTATTTACCGTAATTTACTTTTGAATGTTTGAAATTTCTACGTGAAACACTTGTTTCCTACCTTTACAGTGACTATCTCCAACTTTACTTGTACCACCTTGTAGTTTGAATTTATTTTGGTTGTGTCTGAATCTATTATGATATATATTTTTACCACTTTAATGGGATATATTTGTAATAAAATATTTTAAAGAATATTTTGAGTAATACCAATATATTTTGGAAATATTTTGAATAAAATATTTTAAAGAACACTTTGAATAAAATATGTTTTACATACAATATTTTGACGAATATATGTACTTATTATTATAATTTCACCATTTGATGATGATCCTTCAGCGTTTGCAACAATATAATGCCGCGTGACAATTCTGCGTTCATATATACATACATACACTTCAGAGCAGCGTTGTTTATGCAACACAAAAAAAATTGCAAATTAAATTAATTATGAAGTTCTGGTAATAATAAGTGCGGAAACTTAGACGTTCTACCAATCAAATACATCTTAAAATATTTTCCAACTGATGTTTTTCAGCAAACATCGCCTTGCTCATATGGCCTTTCACATTTGGATTACGTTTAAATATTATTTATTATTTTTTATATATATATTATGATATAAATGATATAAATAATATGACTGATATAAATTATTAAATGCAAAACTTTCCTGCTTTGTTCGGCACTGCACTGCCGTTTCGACCAAACTTCAGAACTTGTCCAAACCTGTTTTTAATGACGGCGCCTTTTGTTGCCGCCAAAATGTACTGGAACTTCCCGTGTAATTTCCCGAACACGCCTCACGCCTTAACCTCAAACTTTTTGCCGACTTTATAGCAATTTTGGGCCAAATCAGCGCTCCGCCCTTCAGCTGCAATACTCCAGGAATATTTCGGTTGAGCCCCCAATTTTTGTGGGATTATCCCGGTTGAACCTTCAATTTACGTTGATCTGTTGGGTCCCACAAAAGGTTATTTATTTATCGTAATTTATGACGATAAATCTCGTAGAGAAAGAAAACAAATCCTATTACTTTTGCTAAGAGTTTAATGACTCTTTTACACGACTTTTCTTAATTACTTATGAACTCTTTTACACGACTTTTCTTAACTACTTATATGAACTCTTACTTTATCTTGTCACCACTTTTTTATATCTCACAGTCTTCTTCTTTTTCTACTATTTCCTCACAGGCGAGCTAGTACATATTGGAACATTTACACTTTTGGAACGAAGGTTGTATGGTATGGCGTTGCCAGATCCCACATTAAAAAGTAAGATTCCTTTTTTTTCTTACGGTACAGTGCGAAAGTGTAAAAAGAAAAAAATAAGTGATGTGATATTCATATGTGAATAAAGAGTGAAGTGCATATAAAAGGAAACAGAAAATGCAAGGGTAATACAAATATAGTGCGGAATCGTAACTGTGTCAGTTTTATCTTGAATTGGGTAATCTTCAGTTAAAATTGGAAAACCACATAAATGTTTGAACTCAAATATATGCGTAATTTTATTGAAAAAAAAAATATGTATTCTAATTAAAGTTTTGGGTAGTTACACTTCCAAGGTCATCTGCACGCACACTCCCTTCTGAGCAAATGTTTCTAATTGTACTGTAGGGTCGGTCAGTGGGCTAGCATGCCTGAGTCTAGTTCTGTGTATTGAAAATAAATTTAATAAAAAAAAAAATTGTGTTTACTAAGTTATATAAGTCTGGCCGTAAAAAAATTCCCTCAATCGCCAACGCGATAAGCTTCCAGTGCTCTCAATCAATTCTTACTTGCTTTAGCGATTTACATGTGTTCCAATATAAATTCCTACACACTCGTTTCGTTATAAATACCAGTTAAATATTTCTTATGAGATTATCGTATTAAAAACTACTACTGAAGTAAGTGTCCGGATACAATAAAATGTTCATTTTTTTTTAGTGTTCCCTTAACTCAAGAGAAAAAAAGCGGAACCCTTATACTCTTCCGTCGGTCCGTTTGTCTCTTTTCTCAACGGTGGTGTAAGGTAGGAATTTGGGGTTTGGCGGAATGTTGGATCTTTGTGACATGTACATTTTAAAGATTGAGAAACACACATATGTATATATACCTCACAAAAAAAAAACAACAAAATATTTTCAAATTTTTCTAATAATTGCGATACAAAAAAAGTTGTAAGATTTTCAGTTTTTGTGCGGCAAAATGTGTCAAGTGATCTTTAATGCTCAAAATGATAATTCTTCTCTGTTGGCTTATCTGTGTCGTCTGACAATTGCGACTTGCCAACAAGCTACTCGTGTGTTGGCCAATTGCAACCTCCGCTTGTCAGTACAATTTATTATTAGTTAGTTTTCACTCGGGCATGTCTATGTCGATCATGAAGAATAATTCTGAGTCGTTTGACTGCTAATGCGTATGGCCACGTCTTGCTGATAGAATTTGGAGAGCGCTGGGGACACCGCTTCGCAGGATGGCCGAATTAGGATCCATAATCTTTCAAAATATATTTCGCATTTATTGCCTGGAATGAATACGTCGTCAGGTACGATATCAATTATGAAGCAAAGGCAGGTAAAAGACATACTAAGGGATCTGTCTTAAAAGTGAGCCAAATGTACTGAATCGATGCCAACGATTTAAGACAGGCAAAGTAATAAAGGCAGACCATGGCAATTAAGTGATTTATCAAGAAAGGTGTACAGAAATTCGGCCTCAAAGATGACGCCATGAAGGGGTAATAACTGTAACCTGGAAAATGACATGATCAACCCTCGGGAAAAACCCACCCGAGTACATATATAATTAGCATTAACCTGAAGTCGGCTCGCTTGTTTGAGGATGAGAATCCAGATTAACCTTCTGGATTTGTCATTCTAGTTTTGGGCGAACTCGCGAGTAGATTGATATTCACTACAGAAGGTAAGCAATAAAGTACTATGTCATACTTTTCGGCTTCTTCTACCATACTAAAGTCCAAATGACACTTAGCACCATCGAATATTAAGAGACATTTACCGGCGATTTTATAGTTGCCCAAGTGTTTAATAAAATCCACGAATAACTCTGTAGTCATACTCCCTTTTTGGGCCATTCTGACAACTGATCCAGTAGGTAAATGGTCATCGAACTCAGGTTTCTTTCTCTTACCTTTAAAAAGGATCATTAGTGGAATGGAATTTCCAAGGGCGTTTACACATCCGACTATAGTTTCATTTTCAGCATGTTCTGAGGCCTGCATATGTACTCTTTTGGCTCCTCGCTGAGCGATGACCATTGCCTGATTATGAACAGTAAGCCAGCAACCATTTTCGTCCATATTGTAAATACGCTCAGGATGATCATGTAGCTTTAGTTCATCATAAAGCTTCTCAACTTCTTTAAACTGTTCGGATACAATAACTTTGTTTAGTTTCTGGGCTCGTGCTGGGTTTAAAAATTGTGCTTTACGTTTCGTCAAAGTAGGATTTTTTTTTTAAAACAGTGCAACCAGTCTCTTCCAGCGAGACGTTTTTCTTTATTGAAATTATTAGGTATGTTATACTTCTCACAAAAAACAAAAGCTTGTCTGCGAATAACTTTTGGAGTTAATGGAATGGCTATTTGTGCAAATTTAATTAATCTTTTAACAAAATCATCTTCCTGGTCTTTCGTTAATGTGGATTTCCTTCCTAATTCTTTCGTAATTTTCCCAATGGTCAAATGATTTCTCAGTGTTCGTCGAGGCACACCATATCCCGCCGCTGCTTGATAGGTAGATAACTGACCTCTTTGAACTGCAGCTATAGCAGCCGATAGGCTATCTTGAGACCACAGAGCACGCTTTTTCTTAGGGGGTGACATATCATTGAATTTGTAATTATATAATAAACACAACTTAAAACTAATTAAAAAAAAAAATGCATGGAAAGTATAACAATAACAAGGCCTACGTGTATGGTAATAAGGCCTACCATTCTTTTCATTAGGCCTTATTAGCCGTCTGGTAAAAAAATAACTTTCACGTTTTTAACCAATTAAGCACTTAGTAAAATAGACAACTAGTATTGTATATAGAAATCTTAAAACGTGAATAGTAACTAATTGAACAACACAAATCAAAATTGTAATGAAAAGGGATAAAAATTACCAAATTTCTTCCTAAAAATTTCATACCACTGCGCAATAACATCCACCTCGCACAAAGCTTGCTACGCAACTGAGGTCATGAATGAGCGAAGGGAACGAACACTTCGACCGGCATCGCGTTTGCTTATTGTCTCTGCATGCGAGAGAGATATCAACGTGTTTATTATATTTAAAACCTGATTTTGGCACTATAGGCCTTATTACACGCTAGGCCCACTGAATTATAACAATGGACTGAGCGTATTGCCATTTTCCTATAGGAAAGAATGGCACAAATTTTACAGTTCTCTCTTTCGCCCTATGGCAGAGTTGGAGCTACCAACACAAAATATTGCTTACTGAACATTTACTTATGCCATTTGATGTATTTATGTTGGCTGCAGATGGAATCACCGCAGAAAGAATAAGGTAAAGATAGTGTTTACCATGTGCCGTCTCTCTTGCCCATACGCAGGATTCAGTTAAGAACAACTTTTGAAAATTAAAGTCAGAATTAGTTTAATTTCTGAGAAGAGTGCTTATAAGCGATTAAAATATCACTTGGACAAAAGAAAATATATTTTTTTAATTTAATTCGATTTACGGGTGTAAAATTTCATCTCATTGGTTGAGTTTTACATATTTTTGTGTAGTAAACGTTTTAAAGAGTGCTCTAACGGTGATATACAGAAACACAAAATTTTTTGTGCCACATGAAATAGCAAATCGCTCAGTCCATTGTTATAAGTCAGTGGCTAGGCCTTATTTGCCTCAAGTACCTTATTTTTCTTATGATAGTGCATATGTAACCTGTTGCTTTAAATTCTAAGCCAACTGCTCCAGCTTGGAAGAAAATGTCACATTTTGCCGAACCAAGAATAGAAAATTAATATTTCACCCAACTTTAACTGACTGTACTGAAAAAAAAAATGTACTACGCCAGTTTGGCAAGTAACGTTAAAAGTTGACGCATTTAATAAGGATTCTAAAATGGTACAACACTTGCTACATTATTTCTTAGATTACGGAAAAAAAAATTTTTTTTCTTCAAGAAACCCAGTTTCGAAAAATTTATTTTTACCTACTAAAAATAATTCTAGTGTACCCAAAACTTGCCTTAAGACCTCAACTTTAAGATTCTAGTTCTAGGCATTCCATGAAGTGTGAGTGAAACAGATAGTCACGCTTTCTAGTCAGAGATGATAACTTTTTGTTAAATTTAGGACAAATTTTCCTTAATTTTAAAATTAAACGCCAATTATTTGGATGCTAAGATTTATTATTTACAAAAGATGTTCAAACTGCCTTCCTTCAGCTGAAATACAAGCTCGACATCTTCTTAAAAAAGATCGGGTTATCAGACGGGCAATTCTTCCGTTGTTGACAAATTCAACTGCTTCCGTAATTCTTTGCCGAAGCTCAGCTAAATTTTCAATTGACTTCTTATAAACTTTCTCTTTCACTGCTCCCCAGTAAAAGAAATCTAATAGATTTAGATCAGGTGAACGGGCTGGCCACGAGATCATACCAGACCGCCCTATCCATCTGTCCGGATATTATTCATTGAGATATTCTCTAACTAAAAGAGCATAGTACGCTGGTCAGCCATCTTGCTGATACCACATTTCTCTGTAAATACTTAGTGGCATGTCTTCCAGTAAATTAGGTAAACGGTTTTGTAAAAAATCTAAATAAACTTCAGCATTAAAGACCTCTGGCAACTCAAAACGTCCTATGACTTTTCCGTTTAAAATTCCAGTCCACATGTTTATTCTAAAACGATATTGAGATCTATTTTGTCTCATTAAATTCGGATTCTCTACGTGCCACTCGTGTAAGTTGTGTAGGTCATGTAACCGTCTTTTTTAAATGTCGATGATAATCCCGAGGTAGCAGGGTTTGTACTCGCTGCACATGGTATGGGTGTAGCTCATGGTTTTGTAATATTCGGTGAGCTTCGCTTAGAATTTAAAGCAACAGGTTACATAAGCACTATCACTAAGTCACTATCTGTCTCACTCACACTTCATGGAATGACTCTCCGTCTCACTCAAACTAGAATCTTAAAGTTGCGGTCTTAAGGCAGGCTTTGGGTACACTAGAATTATTTTGAGTAGGTAAAAAGAAATTTTTCGAAACTGTGTTTTTTGTAGAAAAAACAAAATTTTTTTTCCGTAATCTAAGAAATAATGTAGCAAGTGTTGTACCATTTTAGAATCCTTATTAAATGCGTCAACTTTTAAAGTTACTTGCCAGACTGGCGTAGTACATTTTTTTTGCAGTACAGTCAGTTAAAGTTGGGTGAAATAATAATTTTCTATTCTTGGTTCGGCAAAATGTGACATTTTCTTCCAAGCTGGAGCAGTTGGCTTAGAATTTAAAGCAAAATGTTACATATGCACTATTTGGGATTACATAAGAAAAATAATATTGAAAAGAAGTAAATATTTGTAGCAACAGGAGCTAAAAAGCCATCATGGGGTGTACATTTTCTCGAAAACAAAAGAAATGTCTATAATTTGAAAAATAGATGACTTAGATTTTTTTTATATTTTTCTGGTAACTATTATGATGTGGTCTATCACCCGGTTCCGGCTTGACGTCGACTTACGGGACACCTTGCATATATATATAATGAATCGTTCTGTATTTTCGGGATATAGCTTGAATATTCAATAATTTGATAAGACTTTTCTTGCGTATACATTTGTCTCATGTATAAACATGTTACAACCTGACAATTTTTTGTGTGGAAATATTAAATAACTTTAGAGCTAAGTTAATTAAAGTGCTAAGGTATATACTTGTTGAGAGAATTTTGTTTGAAGTGACTTACGACTGCGGTTTCGTTAATAGTGACCAGGATATTGACTATGTACAGGCACATATTCTTAGAGTTAATGAATATTTTATTTTGTGAAATACGCACATTCATTTTCATACACCATATTTTTGTTTTGGCTTAGATCTAATTATGTTGATAGCATACATGTTACTGTAAATATACTCGGGTGTTTCATATCACTAACTTGTCCCGACAGCTCGAAATTTTCTACCAATTTCTGTATTGCGGTCCGACAAGGTGCTTCACGACGACCCAAAAATGTTCGAGTTTTACGAACCGTCTCTGCCACATTTTCACCATTTTTATAGTGAATTTTAATAATTTCAATGCTTTGTTGAATCGTGTATCGTTCCATTTTTATTAATGGCGTAGTTTCTACTTGTCAAATGCGAAAAAATGACAGCTCCAAAAGTGACATCTACCGAAATAGCGGGCTTATTAAAATATCACCTCTTATTGAAGTATGTGAAGATATCAGGAAAGAATGGAACGACATGGGAAGTGGAACACAACAAATATTTTCATAAAGCCCAACTTATTTGAATGCTTATTTATATATTTAGTTGTTTGAAGTGCACTTTAATTAATAATAAAGATTGATAATTTACGAATTGAGAGTTTTTGTTTTATAGATTCCCAATTCGGTGCAACTTAATGCACTTTTCACCTTATTTTCAGAATATTGTTTGTGTTTTTTATTGGTGCAGGAATAACCATTGTCGCACAACTTTTTTTTGCAGATAGTTACTATTTAAATGTTTAATACTATCTTCTGAAGATTTAGGGACATATCCTAGGGTGCCAGCGGAAGTGGTTCCCGATTTATATTCAATTAATCTTGACCTTTCTTGATTCCAGATTTTAGATTGGTTTATGTTCACAATTCGATGTACTTAACATTGGAGCAGGAGTAATCATTGGCGCACAACTTTTTTTTGCAGATAGTTACTATTTAAATGTTTAATACTATCTTCTGAAGATTTAGAGACATATCCTAGGGTGCCAGCGGAAGTGGTTCCCGACTTATATTCAATGAATCTTGACCTTTCTTGATTCTAGATTTTCATTTCGTTTATGTTCACAATTCGATGTACTTACCATTGGAGCAGGAGTAATCATTGGCGCACAACTTTTATTTGCAGATAGTTACTATTTAAATGTTCAATACTATCTTCTGAAGATTTAGAGACATATCCTAGGGTGCCAGCGGAAGTGGTTCCCGATTTATATTCAATTAATCTTGACCTTTCTTGATTCCAGATTTTAGTTTGGTTTATGTTCACAATTCGATGTACTTACCATTGGAGCAGGAGTGATCATTGGCGCACAACTTTTTTTTGCAGATAATTACTATTTAAATGTTTAATACTATCTTCTGAAGATTTAGAGACATATCCTAGGGTGCCAGCGGAAGTGGTTCCCGACTTATATTCAATGAATCTTGACCTTTCTTGATTCTAGATTTTCATTTCGTTTATGTTCACAATTCGATGTACTTACCATTGGAGCAGGAGTAATCATTGGCGCACAACTTTTATTTGCAGATAGTTACTATTTAAATGTTCAATACTATCTTCTGAAGATTTAGAGACATATCCTAGGGTGCCAGCGGAAGTGGTTCCCGACTTATATTCAATGAATCTTGACCTTTCTTGATTCTAGATTTTCATTTAGTTTATGTTCACAATTCGATGTACTTACCATTGGAGCAGGAGTAATCATTGGCGCACACCTTTTTTTTGCAGATAGTTACTATTTAAATGTTCAATACTATCTTCTGAAGATTTAGAGACATATTCTAGGGTGCCAGCGGAAGTGGTTCCCGACTTATATTCAATGAATCTGGACTTTCTTGATTCCAGATTTTCATTTGGTTTTTGTTCACAATTCGATGTACTTACCATTGGAGCAGGAGTAATCATTGGCGCACAACTTTTTTTGCAGATAGTTACTATTTAAATGTTCAATACTGTCTTCTGAAGATTTAGAGATATATCCTAGGGTGCCAGCGGAAGTGGTTCCCGACTAATATTCAATGAATCTTGACCTTTCTTGATTCTAGATTTTCATTTCGTTTATGTTCACAATTCGATGTACTTACCATTGGAGCAGGAGTAATCATTGGCGCACAACTTTTTTTAGCAGATAGTTACTATTTAAATGTTCAATACTATCTTCTGAAGATTTAGAGACATATTCTAGGATGCCAGCGGAAGTGGTTCCCGACTTATATTCAATTAATCTTGACCTTTCTTGATTCTAGATTTTCATTTCGTTTATGTTCACAATTCGATGTACTTACCATTGGAGCAGGAGTAATCATTGGCGCACAACATTTTTTTGCAGATAGTTACTATTTAAATGTTTAATACTATCTTCTGAAGATTTAGAGACATATTCTAGGGTGCCAGCGGAAGTGGTTCCCGACTTATATTCAATGAATCTTGACCTTTCTTGATTCTAGATTTTCATTTCGTTTATGTTCACAATTCGATGTACTTACCATTGGAGCAGGAGTAATCATTGGCGCACAACATTTTTTTGCAGATAGTTACTATTTAAATGTTTAATACTATCTTCTGAAGATTTAGAGACATATCCTAGGGGGCCAGCGGAAGTGGTTCACGACTTATATTCAATGAATCTTGACCTTTCTTGATTCTAGATTTTCATTTCGTTTATGTTCACAATTCGATGTACTTACCATTGGAGCAGGAGTAATCATTGGCGCACAACTTTTTTTTGCAGATAGTTACTATTTAAATGTTCAATACTATCTTCTGAAGATTTAGAGACATATTCTAGGGTGCCAGCGGAAGTGGTTCCCGACTTATATTCAATGAATCTGGACCTTTCTTGATTCCAGATTTTCATTTGGTTTTTGTTCACAATTCGATGTACTTACCATTGGAGCAGGAGTAATCATTGGCGCACAACTTTTTTTTGCAGATAGTTACTATTTAAATGTTCAATACTATCTTCTGAAGATTTAGAGACATATTCTATGGTGCCAGCGGAAGTGGTTCCCGACTTATATTCAATGAATCTGGACCTTTCTTGATTCCAGATTTTCATTTGGTTTTTGTTCACAATTCGATGTACTTACCATTGGAGTAGGAGTAATCATTGGCGCACAACTTTTTTTTGCAGATAGTTACTATTTAAACGTTCAATACTATCTTCTGAAGATTTAGAGACATATTCTAGGGTGCCAGCGGAAGTGGTTCCCGACTTATATTCAATGAATCTGGACCTTTCTTGATTCTAGATTTTCATTTGGTTTTTGTTCACAATTCGATGTACTTACCATTGGAGCAGGAGTAATCATTGGCGCACAACTTTCTTTTGCAGATAGTTACTATTTAAATGTTTAACACTATCTTCTGAAGATTTAGAGACATATCCTAGGGTGCCAGCGGAGGTGGTTCCCGACTTATATTCAATGAATCTTGACCTTTCTTGATTTTAGATTTTCATTTCGTTTATGTTCACAATTCGATGTACTTACCATTGGAGCAGGAGTAATCATTGGCGCACAACTTTTATTTGCAGATAGTTACTATTTAAATGTTCAATACTATCTTCTGAAGATTTAGAGACATATTCTAGGATGCCAGCGGAAGTGGTTCCCGACTAATATTCAATGAATCTGGACCTTTCTTGATTCCAGATTTTCATTTGGTTTTTGTTCACAATTCGATGTACTTACCATTGGAGCAGGAGTAATCATTGGCGCACAACTTTTTTTTGCAGATAGTTACTATTTAAATGTTCAATACTATCTTCTGAAGATTTAGAGACATATCCTAGGGTGCCAGCGGAAGTGGTTCCCGACTTATATTCAATGAATCTTGACCTTTCTTGATTTTAGATTTTCATTTCGTTTATGTTCACAATTCGATGTACTTACCATTGGAGCAGGAGTAATCATTGGCGCACAACTTTTATTTGCAGATAGTTACTATTTAAATGTTCAATACTATCTTCTGAAGATTTAGAGACATATTCTAGGATGCCAGCGGAAGTGGTTCCCGACTTATATTCAATGAATCTGGACCTTTCTTGATTCCAGATTTTCATTTGGTTTTTGTTCACAATTCGATGTACTTACCATTGGAGCAGGAGTAATCATTGGCGCACAACTTTCTTTTGCAGATAGTTACTATTTAAATGTTTAACACTATCTTCTGAAGATTTAGAGACATATTCTAGGGTGCCAGCGGAGGTGGTTCCCGACTTATATTCAATGAATCTTGACCTTTCTTGATTCCAGATTTTCGTTTGTGATATATTACAATTGCTTAATTGTTTGTTCTTCTAAGGAAAGTGTGTTCTTTTAAGGAAAGTCCACCTATGATTTGGACAGGATTACATTTTAACGTTTAAAAGGATCTTCTGAAGGTTTCAAGATATATCCTAAGGTGCCACATGGAGTGGTTCATATATTCAAACTATCCTGACCTTACCTCGATTCGGGAATTTCGTTCGTGATATATTATAAGGGGTTAATTGTTTGTTCTTTTAAGGAAAGTCCACCGTATTTTTGGACAGAACAATTAACCAATTATGATATTTTTCAAAGTGAACCTTATGCTTTTTAGGGTGCATCCAAATACAACCTGTAAAGTCAGGCAGCACAGGTTGAATCTAACCTGTTCGGGTGTGCTCCAGCTACAGGCACGTGATTTCCACTAATGTTAGCCAAAAGTCGATTATATTGCACTTTAACCCATCCTATGCCTAAAATGAGTCACGTACCAGACCCGAGATGTCTTGGTCTGGCCAAAAGTAAGATCTTCGTATCAGATTTTAAATGAAATAATATAAATACAATTATCAAATTCTGTGGCTTTATTAAATTTTAAACGCATTACTAATAATGTCCACCGGTTGCGCAAAATTTTCCTTTGATGAAACTGCTTGTGGTCACGATTCATGAGAAAAGCTATCATAGAAAGCGACACACATAATCATCAATCAATTCATTAAGACATTTACTGAAATGCTCCTTTTCCTTAAGAGCTCGCATATAAAAGTGTGGTAAAACCTATGTATTGTACAAAATAATTATTCTTCGAAAAAAAAAAAAAACTTCGCAGTCACCCCATATAATATCAAATCCAAATTCAAAGAGCATTTATTTGCAAGCCCCTGCCTAAAGCAACGTACAACGCTGGGCATTCCGACATTTTACAGATTAAATATAGATTGTTACAGTAGTAGAATAAAGAGTTAACTACAAACTAAAAAGTACCTGGTAGTTTAACATATTCAGTGGCATTAGAACGAAAAATCTTGACATAGATTGTTACGAGAGTACAACTAAATGAAAATGAATAAACAATAGATTGTTACAATAGCAAGATAAACTATAAACTAAAAGATAAGCTATAAATTATAAACTAAAAACTAAACGACTGCCTATTTTCAAACATTAGCCTATTATTTAAACATTAGGTATCATTAGAATTGACATATATTGTCAGCAAAGTAAGATCAATGGTGAATCAGACAGTGAATCAAATATTAAGAATTCATTTTTTTTTCCGTCTGCATGCTATTTATATTTCAGCTTATTCCCAGAAGATCTACTTTCTAATAGCACAGAAATATTATCATCACAATTAAGCTTGATATGTATATTTAGATTTAGTGGTGTACTATAAATAAACGCAATTTTCTCTTAATTATAATTTTAAAAAACGGTGTATTACATTACATCTAGTGAAAAAAGCAATGATTTCTAATTATTTGCGTTTATTCCATAAAGTACCTAAATTAAAAAAAAAAAAACTCTTGACAACAGTATCAGTTCACAGATATAAATATTAACTGTCCTCGCCAGGTATTTCCGAATCCTCAACAGTTTTTGTAGAAGGAACATAAACTTTGAACGAGAATTTCGTTTTAATGAAGGATCCCTGAAATTGTAATTTAAATATTTATATATTAAAAAATGAAATGTTATACTTACTGTATTTATAATGGTGCAACCATGTTGTGTTGTGTTAAACGGATGATTAGGATCTCCAACCACTACTAGGTCTGGAAGAGGGTAAAGAGATAGGGCGGCATCATAGTCCCAATATATAGGAGCGCAATTGGATGCACAGGAGAGAGCGTTCCCTGGCAAATTAAGGTTCGCGCGAACAACAATGGAAAAGAATAAGTTTGCTTCTTTAGTTACGTGATTATCCAATTGGTCTATATCGGGAAAATGAATAGTATTACGAGAAAACTTCGCGATAAGATCAGCTCGGCAAACTACTATTTGCTGTGTGCAATACTGTAATCGACATGGATTCCTAGCTAATTTTATCCTTGGCCATTTTTGTAATAAACCTGCTGTAACGAATTTTAGCCAAATCAGCCAATTCTAAAAAAAAAGCTGTTTCAAATTGTGCATTTTTCCGTCTGCCTTACTGAATGAGCCCATTAGAATTATTGTAACTGGTGGACAATTATCATATCCTACAAACAGTTGTTTAAGTTTAGTCATAACGATTGGCAAATCTAAACGAACATCAGAGAGAAACACAATTGTTGCCTCAGTATTTATTTGTTCAATTTCCATTAGTCGCGACGAATATTTGAGAAGTTTCTTAGATGGTCCACCCAAGTATTTTGAACTCCAAAAAATGCACGGCTACTACTGGCTTGTTCAGGAGGAGGAAATCCCAGGCCTGCAACTTTAAGAACACCATCTATGTACTTTCCTTCTGCTAAAACAAAACATTCTTTGCAAAAAAAAATCCAGCATGAAAGCGAGCTTCGCTTAAATCCAATGGTACTACTCCTGTAGTGTCTTCGATAAATAATAATAAATAATTCACAATTCATAATAAATAATTCACAACACATAATGATTAATAAATTATTATATTATCACCTCAAATCGCAAATAAACATCTGTACAGCCGTCCGATGAGAAATTTCAAAAATTTCCCGATCGAAAAAATTAAAGAAGAAGATGGCAATCACCACTCGCCACACCGCAATCACCATAAACTGTCAAACTAATTTTTAGTGGGTGTAAAACTGTAATTTGTGAATTTGTGATACAGTTACTGTTTATATAAAAAACTGTGACTTAATTGAGCACGCACACAATTATTTTCGGTAATAATATAAGGAACTACGCAGAGCAACGTTCTGGCACATTTCAGCACAAGGGGAGGGAATTCCTACCTTCCTTAAAACCTTATCGTGTGGGAGAGCCCAATTTGCGTCCATCGTATTTCAACTTTTATATGTGTCACAACAAGAACAAACCCTTCCCCAAAATCTGAACACTTAAAATTATTTTCCCACCTATAAAATTGAAGGTTCGAAGCAGGAAGCACGTGTTTGGTGTTTTACAAGAATGGACGACGAATTAAGTACTTTAAAAAAGAAAGTCTGCAATATCTTCAAACTCAGTTGTTTTACTGTACGATCGTTAGTATTTTTTAAGGCTACTTTAAACAATTAATTAATAAATACATCCTTATAGTGACCCATGCGCTCTCCAGAAGACAGCTAAACATGAATTGTTTTCTCCAGTGATCGAAGGAACTTCCAGTCATCTTAAGAAATTCAAATTGTATTACATTGAAAATTTACTTTGTACATCAAAAGTAGAGGAAACAGTTGAACTTGGTTTATTAATTCAACTTGTTGAAGGAAAATATTTATCGAAGACACTACAGGAGTAGTACCATTGGATTTAGGGGAGATGTAGGCAATCGGAGTCAGTTGGCAATGTTGATCACCACAAAATAACAAAAACCGAACGCAAGTAAGTGATGCGAACATGCCTACGCGCTAGCTTTGCGTTATTTCCGTTCACGGACGGTGTCTCAGTCAGTTCGTGGAACGCGCTGGAGAGACACAGATGTGTGAATATTTCGCGCCATTTTGATCTAATTTTTCGAATAGATAAATTCGAAGGTAAGGCTTAAATTACTAAATCTTTATTTCTGTTCTTCTGATATGTAATAATCGTAACATGTTTGATTGCGATTTAAAACGCAGATTGTTATAATATCTTCAACTTTCTCCTCAGGATTGTTTTTTTCTCCTTTTCGCCCATGTAGGTAATCGGAGTCAGGTGACTCCAATTACCTACATAGTGACCCCCATTGCCCACATTACCTAACTTGGATGACATAATGTATTTTTTGTTTGTAGATGCCGAAAGTTCGTCCTAGGAAGACAAATAAAGCTAACTGGTCTATGGACCAGCTATAAAAGGCTGTAAAGCTCATTGACGAACAGAATTATTCAATGAGGAAAGCAGCGAAGACTATTAACATTCCATTTTCCAGTCTTCAGAAGAGGTACACAATAAAAACAACTAAGGAACCTCGTATCGGCCGTAATACTGTCTTCACGCCTGAGATGGAAAAAGAATTGGCGGACATAATCAAGAAAATGGCCAATGTTTTCTACGGGTGTACTCCAAGCCAAATAAAAAGAGCAGCATTCGAATTCGCGGAAACCCTAAAGCTGAAACACAAATTTAACACGTCTTCAAGATTGGCTGGTCGAGTTCGGTTTGATGGATTTATTACCAGGAATAATATTTCTGTGCGGAAGCCCGAAGCTACTAGCATCAACAGGGTTACAGCTTTTACTAAAACTGAAGTTCAGCGATTCTACAAGCTGCTAGAAGAACTAATGGAAAAATACAAATTTCTGCCAAAAAACATCTACAACTGCGATGAAACCGGTATTTCTACCGTCCAAGATCCTGGTAAAGTATTAGCTGCTAAGGGACAGAAGAGGGTAGGATCTATAACAAGCTGGGAAAGGGGAAAGAATATCACTCTGCTCTGCACCATGAGTGCTGCAGGTGGATACATTCCCCCAATGTTTATATTCCCCAGAAAGAGGATGAGCCCTACCCTTGAAAAGGATGGCCAAACAGGAGCTATTTATAAATGCTCAGACAATGGATGGATTAATGAAGAACTTTTCCTTGAATGGCTCAACCACTTCACCCAGCATGCCAAACCTTCTGTAGAAGAACCAGTTCTATTAATATTGGATAATCATGCGAGCTACATTTCTCTGGTTGTCCATGAGCATTGTAAGAAAAACTATATCCATATGCTTTCCCTACCATCTCATACTTCTCACCGCATGCAGCCATTGGATGTGTGCTTTTTTGGACCATTTAAAGCTGCATATAGAAGAGAATGCGACTTTTTCATGAAGAGTCAACTTTCAGAAAGAATAACACCTTATGATGTGGCTTGCTTGGTCAAAAAAGCATTCTCAAGTGTTGCCTCCATGAGCAAGGCCGAAGCGGGATTTAAAGCAACGGGCATATTTCCCATAAATCCCAATGTCTTTTCAGATGAAGATTTTATGGCAGCTGAAATCCTACAATCAGAGCCCATTGTAGTGCAAGTTCCCGCTGACTCTATTTCAGAATCTATCGCTGCTGGAGCTGTTGACTCCGTCTCAGTACCAATAGCCACTGTTGAACTAGAACAAGATAATCCTATTCTAAGTACACCCACATTTTGTCCCGCAATTCCTGAACCAGCGACTACACCATCGTCTCAATTCGAAATACCATCACCATCTGGGAACCTGCCAAGAATCAAAACTTTCATCCAGACGCCTAAGAAAGCACCTGTTCTCAAGACAAGGTAAGGAAGAAAAAACAACATGCAACGATTTTGACTTCAACACCGATCAAAGACGCCCTGGTCGAAAAAGAAAACAAAAGGAAGGCTAAAGCTGTGAAAAGCAAGGGAAAAGGGGTGGGAAAGAAAAGCAAGCTCCAGAAGGTCAGTCTTGAGAAGGTTAAGAAGAAAATTCTGCAGGAATCGAATAATACTTCGACGTCAGACGTAAACACGGACGAGTTATGCCAGGATGACGAAGACGACGATGCAGAAGGCGCAGGTAACTGGTGTCCTGTATGTGGCGAATTCGGACGAGACGGCGAAATATGGTATCGATGCACTTCTTGTGGGCTTTGGGCCCATGCTGACTGTACTGGGTGGAACTCTGCTCGTAATTATGTGTGCGATATGTGTTGATCACCATTGTGCACATGCTGATCACCATTGCCAACCGATGTTGACAATGGTGATCGAACCTGACTTTTTTTTTAATCCTTATTGCTCCGAAATTAATAAGCCAATGTGATTAAAGTTGATCTTCATTGATAGATAAATAAGTAAAGCTTATTATAAGAGCAAAGCAATAAATAGTTGATTAATAGATTTGGTTTTATTTTAAATCCCGCTTAAGTGATCCTCATTACCTACATTTCCCCTAAGCGAAGCTCGCTTTCATGCTGGATTTTTTTTTGCGAAGAACGTTTTGTTTTAGCAGAAGGAAAGTACATAGATGGTGTTCTTAAAGTTGCAGGCCTGGGATTTCCTCCTCCTGAACAAGCCAGTAGTAGCCGTGCATTTTTTGGAGTTCAAAATACTTGGGTGGACCATCTAAGAAACTTCTCAAATATTCGTCGCGACTAATGGAAATTGAACAAATAAATACTGAGGCAACAATTGTGTTTCTCTCTGATGTTCGTTTAGATTTGCCAATCGTTATGACTAAACTTAAACAACTGTTTGTAGGATATGATAATTGTCCACCAGTTACAATAATTCTAATGGGCTCATTCAGTAAGGCAGACGGAAAAATGCACAATTTGAAACAGCTTTTTTTTTTAGAATTGGCTGATTTGGCTAAAATTCGTTACAGCAGGTTTATTACAAAAATGGCCAAGGATAAAATTAGCTAGGAATCCATGTCGATTACAGTATTGCACACAGCAAATAGTAGTTTGCCGAGCTGATCTTATCGCGAAGTTTTCTCGTAATACTATTCATTTTCCCGATATAGACCAATTGGATAATCACGTAACTAAAGAAGCAAACTTATTCTTTTCCATTGTTGTTCGCGCGAACCTTAATTTGCCAGGGAACGCTCTCTCCTGTGCATCCAATTGCGCTCCTATATATTGGGACTATGATGCCGCCCTATCTCTTTACCCTCTTCCAGACCTAGTAGTGGTTGGAGATCCTAATCATCCGTTTAACACAACACAACATGGTTGCACCATTATAAATACAGTAAGTATAACATTTCATTTTTTAATATATAAATATTTAAATTACAATTTCAGGGATCCTTCATTAAAACGAAATTCTCGTTCAAAGTTTATGTTCCTTCTACAAAAACTGTTGAGGATTCGGAAATACCTGGCGAGGACAGTTAATATTTATATCTGTGAACTGATACTGTTGTCAAGAGTTTTTTTTTTTTTAATTTAGGTACTTTATGGAATAAACGCAAATAATTAGAAATCATTGCTTTTTTCACTAGATGTAATGTAATACACCGTTTTTTAAAATTATAATTAAGAGAAAATTGTGTTTATTTATAGTACACCACTAAATCTAAATATACATATCAAGCTTAATTGTGATGATAATATTTCTATGCTATTAGAAAGTAGATCTTCTGGGAATAAGCTGAAATATAAATAGCATGCAGACGGAAAAAAAAATGAATTCTTAATATTTGATTCACTGTCTGATTCACCATTGATCTTACTTTGCTGACAATATATGTCAATTCTAATGATACCTAATGTTTAAATAATAGGCTAATGTTTGAAAATAGGCAGTCGTTTAGTTTTTAGTTTATAATTTATAGCTTATCTTTTAGTTTATAGTTTATCTTGCTATTGTAACAATCTATTGTTTATTCATTTTCATTTAGTTGTACTCTCGTAACAATCTATGTCAAGATTTTTCGTTCTAATGCCACTGAATATGTTAAACTACCAGGTACTTTTTAGTTTGTAGTTAACTCTTTATTCTACTACTGTAACAATCTATATTTAATCTGTAAAATGTCGGAATGCCCAGCGTTGTACGTTGCTTTAGGCAGGGGCTTGCAAATAAATGCTCTTTGAATTTGGATTTGATATTATATGGGGTGACTGCGAAGTTTTTTTTTTTTTCGAAGAATAATTATTTTGTACAATACATAGGTTTTACCACACTTTTATATGCGAGCTCTTAAGGAAAAGGAGCATTTCAGTAAATGTCTTAATGAATTGATTGATGATTATGTGTGTCGCTTTCTATGATAGCTTTTCTCATGAATCGTGACCACAAGCAGTTTCATCAAAGGAAAATTTTGCGCAACCGGTGGACATTATTAGTAATGCGTTTAAAATTTAATAAAGCCACAGAATTTGATAATTGTATTTATATTATTTCATTTAAAATCTGATACGAAGATCTTACTTTTGGCCAGACCAAGACATCTCGGGTCTGGTACGTGACTCATTTTAGGCATAGGATGGGTTAAAGTGCAATATAATCGACTTTTGGCTAACATTAGTGGAAATCACGTGCCTGTAGCTGGAGCACACCCGAACAGGTTAGATTCAACCTGTGCTGCCTGACTTTACAGGTTGTATTTGGATGCACCCTAAAAAGCATAAGGTTCACTTTGAAAAATATCATAATTGGTTAATTGTTCTGTCCAAAAATACGGTGGACTTTCCTTAAAAGAACAAACAATTAACCCCTTATAATATATCACGAACGAAATTCCCGAATCGAGGTAAGGTCAGGATAGTTTGAATATATCTCGGGAACCACTCCATGTGGCACCTTAGGATATATCTTGAAACCTTCAGAAGATCCTTTTAAACGTTAAAATGTAATCCTGTCCAAATCATAGGTGGACTTTCCTTAAAAGAACACACTTTCCTTAGAAGAACAAACAATTAAGCAATTGTAATATATCACAAACGAAAATCTGGAATCAAGAAAGGTCAAGATTCATTGAATATAAGTCGGGAACCACTTCCGCTGGCACCCTAGAATATGTCTCTAAATCTTCAGAAGATAGTATTGAACATTTAAATAGTAACTATCTGCAAAAGAAAGTTGTGCGCCAATGATTACTCCTGCTCCAATGGTAAGTACATCGAATTGTGAACAAAAACCAAATGAAAATCTGGAATCAAGAAAGGTCAAGATTCATTGAATATAAGTCGGGAACCACTTCCGCTGGCATCCTAGAATATGTCTCTAAATCTTCAGAAGATAGTGTTAAACATTTAAATAGTAACTATCTGCAAATAAAAGTTGTGCGCCAATGATTACTCCTGCTCCAATGGTAAGTACATCGAATTGTGAACATAAACGAAATGAAAATCTAGAATCAAGAAAGGTCAAGATTCATTGAATATAATTCGGGAACCACTTCCGCTGGCACCCTAGGATATGTCTCTAAATCTTCAGAAGATAGTATTGAACATTTAAATAGTAACTATCTGCAAATAAAAGTTGTGCGCCAATGATTACTCCTGCTCCAATGGTAAGTACATCGAATTGTGAACATAAACGAAATGAAAATCTAGAATCAAGAAAGGTCAAGATTCATTGAATATAAGTCGGGAACCACTTCCGCTGGCACCCTAGGATATGTCTCTAAATCTTCAGAAGATAGTATTGAACATTTAAATAGTAACTATCTGCAAAAAAAAGTTGTGCGCCAATGATTACTCCTGCTCCAATGGTAAGTACATCGAATTGTGAACATAAACGAAATGAAAATCTAGAATCAAGAAAGGTCAAGATTCATTGAATATAAGTCGGGAACCACTTCCGCTGGCACCCTAGGATATGTCTCTAAATCTTCAGAAGATTGTATTGAACATTTAAATAGTAACTATCTGCAAAAAAAAGTTGTGCGCCAATGATTACTCCTGCTCCAATGGTAAGTACATCGAATTGTGAACATAAACGAAATGAAAATCTAGAATCAAGAAAGGTCAAGATTCATTGAATATAAGTCGGGAACCACTTCCACTGGCACCCTAGGATATGTCTCCAAATCTTCAGAAGATAGGATTGAACATTTAAATAGTAACTATCTGCAAAAAAAAGTTGTGCGCCAATGATTACTCCTGCTCGAATGGTAAGTACATCGAATTGTGAACAAAAACCAAATGAAAATCTGGAATCAAGAAAGGTCCAGATTCATTGAATATAAGTCGGGAACCACTTCCGCTGGCACCCTAGAATATGTCTCTAAATCTTCAGAAGATAGTATTGAACATTTAAATAGTAACTATCTGCAAAAAAAAGTTGTGCGCCAATGATTACTCCTGCTCCAATGGTAAGTACATCGAATTGTGAACATAAACCAAATGAAAATCTGGAATCAAGAAAGGTCAAGATTAATTGAATATAAGTCGGAAACCACTTCCCCTGGCACCCTAGGATATGTCTCTAAATCTTCAGAAGATAGTATTGAACATTTAAATAGTAACTATCTGCAAATAAAAGTTGTGCGCCAATGATTACTCCTGCTCCAATGGTAAGTACATCGAATTGTGAACAAAAACCAAATGATAATCTGGAATCAAGAAAGGTCCAGATTCATTGAATATAAGTCGGGAACCACTTCCGCTGGCACCCTAGAATATGTCTCTAAATCTTCAGAAGATAGTATTGAACATTTAATAGTAACTATCTGCAAAAAAAAGTTGTGCGCCAATGATTACTCCTGCTCCAATGGTAAGTACATCGAATTGTGAACAAAAACCAAATGAAAATCTGGAATCAAGAAAGGTCCAGATTCATTGAATATAAGTCGGGAACCACTTCCGCTGGCACCCTAGAATATGTCTCTAAATCTTCAGAAGATAGTATTGAACATTTAAATAGTAACGATCTGCAAAAAAAAGTTGTGCGCCAATGATTACTCCTGCTCCAATGGTAAGTACATCGAATTGTGAACAAAAACCAAATGAAAATCTGGAATCAAGAAAGGTCCAGATTCATTGATTATAAGTCGGGAACCACTTCCGCTGGCACCCTAGGATATGTCTCTAAATCTTCAGAAGATAGTGTTAAACATTTAAATAGTAACTATCTGCAAAAAAATGTTGTGCGCCAATGATTACTCCTGCTCCAATGGTAAGTACATCGAATTGTGAACATAAACGAAATGAAAATCTAGAATCAAGAAAGGTCAAGATTCATTGAATATAAGTCGGGAACCACTTCCGCTGGCACCCTAGAATATGTCTCTAAATCTTCAGAAGATAGTATTGAACACTCAAATAGTAATTATCTGCAAAAAAAAGTTGTGCGCCAATGATTACTCCTGCTCCAATGGTAAGTACATCGAATTGTGAACATAAACGAAATGAAAATCTAGAATCAAGAAAGGTCAAGATTCATTGAATATTAGTCGGGAACCACTTCCGCTGGCACCCTAGGATATGTCTCTAAATCTTCAGAAGACAGTATTGAACATTTAAATAGTAACTATCTGCAAAAAAAAGTTGTGCGCCAATGATTACTCCTGCACCAATAAATAACACACACAATATTCTGAAAACAAGGTGAAAAGTGCATTAAGTTGCACCGAATTGGGAATCTATAAAACAAAAACTCTCAATTAGTAAATTATCAATCTTTATTATTTATTAAAATGCACTTCAAACAACTAAATATATAAATAAACATTAAAATATGTTAGGATACGGCAGCACAGCAAAACAAGCCGGAAAGTGTATTAATTTGCACTAAATTGGGAATCTGTGAAAGAAAAAAACTCAATTACTAAATTATCAAGCTCTATTATATTTTAAAGTACACTTACAACAATTATAAATACGTAAATAAATATTAAAATATTTTCATTTTGCCGTTTTTGTCCCATTTTCCGTCATTCCATTCTTTCCTGATAAGTTGACGTTTAAGATTTTCTGATTTGGACCATTTCCCAGTCATTCCATATTTTCCTGATAAGTTGACGTCTTTCCTGATATCTTCACATACTTCTCTTATTGGAAAACCCTTTATTAGCTCAATTTTTAAGGAAAAGAGATTCGTTTCATCATAGATATATTCACAGCTTCTTAATTTCCACCATTGTGTTTAGAGTATAGTCTAAACACAATGGTTCCACATAGTAAAGTCATTCAGTCTTCCCCTACCGAATGCAACGGGGAGTGGATCTAGATAATCTTTAGTTATAGCCTTACCTAAAGCATATAATTAGTTTCCGATTTTGCAAGGTAGTCAGTTAGCAATGACAGTGCAGATTTGATAAATATGATTGTAACGTAACGATGCAATAATTCTTTTGGACTCTCTTCCCTTAATCTCCTGGAGCCCTCTCACTGTAGGGGTCATGTAAGGTTCATTGTTCCGCTCCACGACTTCTTGAATTTCAGATCAATAGGAACGCTGGAATATACTCTATGATCAGGTGTGAGATGGTCATTTGGCACCTTCCTAATTGACTGACCTGGGGTTTCATAGCCAGTTGAGGTTACATGCAGACCTGAGTCTGACTGTTTGAGTGAACGTTTTGAAAGGATTAAAGTTTTTGAGATTTTGTTAAATGAAAATGGCAGGGGGCCTCACGAAATTTTTCGTTTGAGTTCTCACGGAAGCGTGTCTTTTTGGCTGTACCTAACTAGTTGACCAGATACATGGTTTGCCCAACTGGGAGGCTAGTTAGATATTGCGATCAACCGAGAAGAAAGGAACGATTTGTTGGAGGATGGAAGTGATGCTGGAGATCTTCAATAATCAGGAGCTGGCATATTGGCAACTGCCTGGATGAAGAATCTCTAGCAGCATTTTCAGTCTTTGACATCTCCAACCCGACTTTTCTGAGATTTCTGTGAGAGTTGTCATGCACTCATCCACATCACTTGCCCTGATCTGAGTTTTTGAGAGAGTGGACCTGGGAGACCTTCGTCTTGGAGAGGATGTGAGAGATTTTCATTTTCTTTTTAAATTTTTGCTATTGCGATACCTTGAGTTTAGCTTAGGATAGTTTCACGGATTCTTTTTCTTGACAATGGAAAATTTTGAGTTCAGATCGTTGGAAATTTTAGATTTTCTTTTTGTATCAAATCGTTAGAAATTGTATGAGTTTAGCTCCTGTTGATATTTGAGTTAATTAATTGGCAATATGGAAGTTGCATATTATTTTCGCTGGTGAAATCCTTTGAGTTTCGGATTCAGTAAGATTTGGGTATCTATATTGTATATTTGTATTTTCAAAATTAGGTACAATGGGTACCGTGAGACCACCACCTCCCGCAACCGACATTCCAACAAAGTGACCGAACAGTGCACCATCTGTCAGGATGGAGACTGGTCAGCCAAGAGAAAACCAGTTAAGACCATTTGCGGACATGTGTTCCACGCCCGTGTTTACGTGCGTGGATAGGTGAACGGTCAAATTGCCCGAATTGTAGGTGCCGTTTCACATAATATAGTAACTAGTTTTGTAAAAATATAGCGGCACACTAAAAAATCTATTACTTATTTATAGAAAAAAAACTCTGTCAAGTTTTGAAAAAAAAAATACTTATTTTTAGTAATTTATTTTTTTGGACATTTCTAAAGCAGCTTAATGTGATATATGACCTTGATGTTGAGAACAGAGCTTGCTTATATTAGGTTCTATACTTGAAATGGATACACGCAGCTCACAGAGACAAAATACTTGAGTTTCATTGTTGGGAAAAGAGGAATAAGAAGAGGCCCGGATAAGATTTCAGATATAGTCGACTACTCGTCACCCAAAATTGTTCGGCAAGTCCGACGTCTACTGGGTATGGCGGGATGGTATCGTCGGCTCATTCCGAACTCTGCTGATCTAACGGCCTCCACAACTGACGCCTTGAAAAATCCCAGTCAGTCCCAATGGACACCTGAAGCCCAGACGCCTCTGGAGTTATTGAAGCAGAAACTTACTTCTGCTCCGTTGTTGGTGAGTCCAGATTTCACCAAACCGTTCGCTATCCAGTGTGATGCAAGCCAACAAGGTATTGGGAGTGCTGATGCAACTAGATGACAATGGCCAAGAGAAGCCAATAGCCTACTTCTCGCAAAAGTAGTGGCACAGAGGAACTACACCGTCACAGAGCAAGAATGCTTAACAGCACTTTTAAGTGTGCAGAACTTCCGGCCCTTCATTGAACTTATGCCGTTCAAGATAGTGACCGGTCATGCGAGCTTGAAATGGCTGTTGTATACACAACACCAGGTCCTAAAAACCATAATAATATGGTGAACAATTGCATAAAACCCATAAAACAAAAAAAAAACAAAACCCTTAAAATAGAAATTTGAAAGTAAAAAGAAATCATATCATAAAAGGGATCAATAAGCTGATCACATTTTTAACAACGTGACCAGTTTACCTTCTCACACGCAAAGAAAGTTGCATCAGGAATTTCTTTGCATGACCCACATGAAAAAGACGACAAATAAAGTCGAATTCGGTGACAAATCTTACCCTCAGTAAGATTTGTCAGCATAAAATATAAATTCAATCGCGCAACAAAATAACAAAATGAAAAAAGCGACGCGAGAATTCAAGTGCGCCACGAAAAGACGACGGGCTGGTTGCTCGATATTTATGAAAATATCGGGTTTTACCTCCGTGAGGCAAGAAATTTTTGTGGGCATGATTAAACATGCCCAACGATAAAGAGTTTTCTCTGGGAAGAAATGCGAATTAAGCACTTTTTTTTTAACCTTGAACGACGCGATTATCAGCGGGTTGAATTGAATTAAGTAAACCAAAAATTAAAATACGAGAGTTCGTTCTTAAACCTCGGAGCAATCACCTCGTGAAGATTTTGTCGGTATAAAAATAATTAGTTGGTTTGAAAATATCTTATCGGTTGACAAATAATTAACTCATTTCTAAGAAGTAATCGCTTTAGAGTTCGTTGTTAAACCTCGCCGGATTCATCTCGCTGCTAGATTTTGTCGGTATAAAAATAATTAGTTGGTTTGAAAATATCTTATCGGTTGATGTTATTAAAGGATAAAGAGTTTTAACAAAAATTAATCGATTGGCCAGAGGACAATTGGTTTATGGAAAACAACTGATTTGACGTAAAATGACTGGTTGATTGGTTCTGCCCCGGTAGAGTTGTGGACTATAAACTACAAACTGTTGAATTAGTGTATTGTGGAAAGGAAAGGAGATTAAGTGATCCCTTCTTCAAAATGTAAAGCGTTCGCTGATGGTATTTCTAGATAACCAAGGCAGCATCAAAATTAATATCAGTGAATAAAGATAACAAGTTATAAGTCAAGTCCAATCGAACGGTGTTTTATTTTGCAACATCCCCCATTACACAACATGAAGATTCCAGCCCAATTTTGGGTGTGACGACAGTAAAAGGCGTAAAGTGGTTTCATTAGGGAATTACCCCAAATAATACGTAACAAAATTGGCGCAGCCGTTAGGATCAAGGTAGTTTGATTTCGCCAAACAATCAAAAGCTTAAATTCCTTGATCCTGCGAACCAAACGGGATCCTTTGTTACAGCTGATTTTATGTAACAAGTAAAAGGGCTTCGAATTCCCTTTTTGCGGCTAACTCAGGGAGGTATGGTGCGGTCTTTCGATTTACCAAGCTCAATACTCAAAATTAATTACCTTCGGAATGATGATTCTTGAAAGTGACATATGGGCGCCACTTGGTTCTTTTTTCTTTGGTTAACCAAGAAACCGTAAAACAAAGGAGACTCTTTCCAACAATTCAATTTCACTTTATTCGATATGCTTCAAGATTTCGCACAAATTGACCGTGATTATCTCGTACAAAACTAACAAGCTAACACTGCCGACAAGCACTTAATCACGACAAAAGAAAGATCTAAAAATGTACTTATTCCTTAAGATTACTTGCCTTTAATTGCTCGTAAATCCCAAAGTCCTGGCACGATATTTAAGAATAAAATAAACTTCTGCTTGATTCCAAAATAATAAAAAAATATTCCTGCTCAGTGCAAGAGCCAAAAAGTCGGAACTCAAAAAAAGTTAGTACTGCTCGGTTCAAGAGCTAAACACAGAAGAAGTAAAACGACAGCTGGTTCCCTGTTCTACCAATCTAGCCGGCTCGAAATATTTTATCTTAAAGTTTGGCAACAAATGAAAGGTGGGAAACGTAATTCTTATTTGAATTAAATTTTCGTTTGAGGTAAGTGCTTGACGGTTAATGTAGAAAGTTAATATTTACTTAAATGTACGTAATTAATTAATATATTAGTTAATTCAATTTTTAAGAGCTTATTCTAATTTCCCCAATTCAGTCAGAAGTACTTCTCAGCAGAATTCGCTGGATGTAGCCGTAGTACGTTGTTGCTTCTGATAACAATCCATTGCCTGCAGTATCCATAGTACGCCGTTCCTTCTCGTAAGAAACGTTTCTCAGTAAAGGGGCGTGACAGTACAACAGATAGTCAGATCAGTGAAATTATAATTAATTTAAGCGGATATCAGTGCTCTCTTATATATATAAATCTTTTCGTCAGGGGCGATGCCTGCGCACACATAAATAAAACCATAACACTCTTCCCCTTCTTTCAAAAAATTTAGTTGTACTAAATCTTTAAAAAGACTGTATGTTTGAATTTTCTCATAAATACCTCGATACCATGTATATCACAAACAAATCAAAAACAGTTAAGGTAAATCTTGAGTTGAAATGATTACTCGACAGGTTCCGTTATGGTATAGGGTTTAAGATCTTTTACATTCCACACTCCTGCTAATTTACCGTCTTTATCCTTGAGTTCATAAGTCCAAGGAGAGGTACATTTATTTATAGAAAAAGGACCTATATATTTTGGCGTCAGCTTTGCGCTAAAATACTTAGAAGCGTCAGATAACACGAAGTTCCTTCGCCAGACTAATTCGTTTGGAAAGTACTTAGTATCACACCTTCGCAGATCGTATGAGTGCTTACTTAGTTTCGCTGCTTTCTCTAACCTTTTATAAACGTCAGACCTTACTCTATTCAAAAGTTCAGACTTAGATGCCGGTGTAACCATTTCTTTTCCGAAATTAACAAAATAAGGGGTGAGTTTTGTGACCTCATGAGTAGAAGACCTTATCGCACAAGCAACCTTCGGTAAATGACCGTCCCATTCGCGTTGATTATCCCCAATATAAGCTCTTAGCATGGTTTTAATCACCTGATTCGTGCGTTCGGCTGGATTAGCCTGTGGGTGATAGAGTGCCGTGAAACTGATCGCAATATTAAAGTCTTTAGTGAGTTTATTAAATTCTTTGCTTCTAAATTGCACTCCAAGATTATTTGTTTGGGAACGCCAAAAACTAATAAGACATTATCTTCGATAACTTGGGAAATTGATTTTGCAGTTATGCTACGAAGGGGAAAAAGTAAAGGGAATTTGCTGAATTGGTCCACAACCGTGAGGATGTGATTGTGGCCACGTAGCGATCGAGGAAGAGGGCCGATTAGATCTATACTAATTATTTCCCAAGGGATCTCAACATTTCTACGGGTAGCCATTAGTCCAGCTGTTTTCCTGAGTTCGGGTTTGATAGCTTGACAGGTTTTACAGTTTCGGATATACGCTGCTATATGCTTTTTCATTCCTAACCAATAATATCTGTGACAGACTCGGTCATATGTTTTCTTGACACCCCCGTGACCTGAAGTAGGAGCGTCGTGAGCTAAAGATATAATCGACTTTCTTTGGTCCTTGGGGACAACTTTCTTCCAATTATCACGACCGATCGCGAGCTCCGGATATTATACTGCGCAATGCTTAAACAGGCCCTCTTTATCTATCCTCCAATCAGGATATTTTTCCGGGTTCTCCATTACATTTTTCAACATTTTGACATACCATTTATCTTGTGTAGTACATTTCGCATCTGACTTTAAGCAATCTACCATGGGTACTACACGGGACAAAAAATCTGGCAATATATGCTCTTTTCCTTTTCGGTGAATGATATCAAAATCATGTTGCTGCATGCGGACAGCCCATCTAGCTAATCTGCCAGTGGGGTCCTTTAAATTGTTGAGCCATATTAGCGATGCATGGTCTCTCACCACGGTGAAACGCATACCCTCTAGATACAGTCTGAGTTTTTCAACAGCCCAGAGAACTGCTAAGCATTCTTTTTCTGTACTAGAGTAGTTGCGCTCACAACGGGTGAGTGACCTGCTCAAGTAGGCTATTACTTTATCTTCACCATGAATACTTTGTGTTAACACCGCTCCTACACCATAGTTAGATGCGTCAGTGTGTATTGTGAATGGGAAGTCAAAATTTGGACACGCTAAAATGGACGCATTAAGAAGTTGCTGTTTTACATCGCGGAAGGCCTGTTCACATTCCGCAGGCCAATCAAATTTTTTTCCTTTCTTCAAAAGCCGAGTCAAAGGTGAAATAACGGTCGCAAAATTACTCACGAATCTCCTATATCAAGCAATAATGCCGATAAATTGCCTTACTTCTTTGGTAGATTTAGGGCTGGGGATGTCGAGAACACACTTGACCTTGTCTGGGTCTACTTGAAGACCATTTCCACCAACTAAGTAGCCTAAATAACGCAGCTCAGGGCGACAGAATTCACACTTTTCGAAATTTACTTTAAGCTCAGCAGCTAAAAGTTTTTCAAATACCTTTTCTAAAATAACTAGATGTTGATCAAAGGTGGGAGTAATAATAATAATATCATCTAGATATACAAAGACGAGTCTCTCCAATTCGCCAGATAAGACAGAATCAATCAAGCGTTGCCAGGTTGCAGGTGAGTTGGTTAGACCAAATGACATTCTCCGGAATTGAAAAAGACCCCGACCTGGAACTGTGAATGCTGTGTATTGTTTCGACTCTTCACTCATGGAAATCTGCCAAAAAGCAGACTTTATATCTAAGGAGCTAATATACCTTGCGTCTCTCAACCTATCTAAAATCGCCGATACGTAGGGGAGTGGATAGGCATCCTTTTTCGTAACTTTATTCAGTTTGCGGTAATCAACGCAAAAACGATAAGATTTATCCTTTTTCCTAACTAAAACAACTGGTGAAGACCAAGGAATATCTGATGGTTCAACGACTCCATCTGTTACCATTCTATCTAGCTCCTCATTAAGGACATTCTGTATGACTGGCGAAACCGGATAGTAACGCTATTTAATTGGCGTCGAATCGGTGCTAATCACATGTCTTACTTTGTGTGTACATCCTAATCCAGTTCCCATTCTAGTTTTAGCTCGATCTACTACCACGTCCAGTTTTCTCAATTCTTCAGGCAACAAATTGGATTTACTCTGAATGGAGCATACTTCGACCTGCCTTTCATTAGGACCACTAAAATACCAAGAATTTTCTCGTAAATTCACACTCAAACCCATCTCAACCCAAAAATCCATTCCAAATATCAGAGCATGGGGCAAATCAGGTATCACTAAAACTTTCAAAACCTTTACCATTCCCTGTAACTCTATCGGTAAATAAATTTCCCCTTTAGCAACTAGTTTTCCACCGTTTGCTAACACAACGGTCAAGCTTTCTGCCGTTATCAACGAGGAACCCATTTTTCTTATTTATGAGTTTAAGGAATTTGGGATTTAGTAAATCAGGCCCAGTTGCGTTTGACTTAATAGAGTACAAGGTGGAGAGAGTTTCACATCCGCCAACGCAGTGAAAAGAAAAGCCCTCAGAAAGGAAGTTAGAATAGTCTAAGTTATGAGAATGCTGAGCCGTAGTTCCAGTGAAATTAGTAAAAAACTTGTTCAGTGTATCGGGATCACAGATGACTTGTGGGGATTCTTGCCCATATATTCCCAAGCTGCGAATATTTTTCCACAACCTCCTAGAATGCTGGTCTAAATCCAGCTTGCTTTGAAGATATGCACACTTAGATGAACGAATCATAGATGTTACCCTATTACGAATAGTTTTGTATCTGTTATGTGCCGCTACACAATGCGATCTTCTGTACTGCTTTAGCAGAAAATCACGCTCAGCCATGGCGTGGTGAATCTCCGTCCCATAAGTGCCCACAAAATGGGTATGGAGACTCGGAGAGGTAATTAGACATTTATTGGAAATTTTAGACATGACAGTTATCTTCACAGAATGGGCAACAAAAAAGTTACATTGGGTTAATAGAGAAAGTATTTAAAGTCAGAAATCCTACCTTCTACTGCCCAAACAAAGCACCAAACCGCAATTTTCTTCATATCAATTTCCGTACTGTATGGTAGAATTTAATTTCACTTACAATTTTTATTGAAAATGTATAATCAAGTGACAGTGGTGTTTTATAGGGGCTGTGAAAGGACACATATTTAACATAAAAAATATCGGTTAAGCTGTTAAATTTTGTGAAATCTTTTTGGACCGTGCTATTGATTCAGCTTTATGAGTAAAATGTTCTTTAAGTTTTACAACTTATTTAAAGTACGGATGGGTTTTGTTTTCAATTTTTAAAAGTTGTTTGGTTCTACTCTTCTGTGTATTCTATGCTATGAAGCAATACCATCAGAAGTGTCTAGATAAAATTTAAGTATTGTTTTACTAAATGAATAGAATCGTAAAATTAAGCTATTGAATCAGTACAACAAAAGGAATAAAAACGGAACCCTTTTAACTCTCATGTGTCCGTCCGTCTGTCACACAGGTTTTTATCGAAAACGACGTGACGTGTCAAACATTATGAAATATTTTTTTTTTTTAATTTTAATCTAGGTGGGTTGGGCTCCCTAAAAAGATTTTTTTTTTTGTATCCTGTGGAATGTTTGAAAGAGTTATTTTCAAGGATACCAACAAATTATAAGTAAGTTTGTTACAAAGATAAAGCCCAAAATGTTCGAAAAAACATTTTTTTCTGCTTGAACTATTTTTTACTGCGAACCTACTAACCTTTATAGTATCAAAATTTAACTTTAGATTCTTAGAAATTCAGGGGAAAAGGTATTTTTTCGAATTTTGGGCTTTATCCTTATAACCAATTTACTAACAAAAAAAATTTGGAATACTTGAAAGTAACAGATACAAACACATGATACAAAAACAAAGGAGCCCAACCCACCACATTAAAATTAAAAAAATTATATTTCTCAATCTTTAACTGTTGGAATATGTGCCCGTTATGAAGACCTAACGTCCTGTCCAATTTCGAACTCCTACGTCACGGCGTTTTCGATAAAAACTTCTGTGACAGAAAGAAGTTTCGAGTTACTAAAGATCATCTATCATTCCACATGATTCTGTTTCAATAGCTTCATTTTATGATTCTATCCATTTAGTAAAATCTGTGCGAAATACGGATCAGGACACTTCTAATGGTATTGCTTCATGGGATATTATTACAGCATTGTATGATGCTGATGCCAACAAAAATTGCGAAAATGTGCTTAGAATTCAACAAAGAATACAAATAAGAGTAGAACAAAATTACTTTCAAAAATTTCGCAGCTTATTCGATCTTTTTAATGTTATTTATTATGTATCCTTTCACAGCCCCTATAAAACACCACTATCACTTGATTATACATTTGCAAAAAAAATTGTAAGTGAAATTAAATTCTACCATAGAGTACGGAAATTTATATGGAGTAAACTGCGGTTTGATACTTCGTTTTGGCAGTAGAGGGCAGGTTTTGTGACTTTAGATACTTTCTCCATTAACTTCCTGTAACTTTCTTATTGCGCATTCTGTGAAGATATTTGTCATGTCTAAAATTTCCAATAAATGTTCAACCACCTTTCCAAGTGTCCATCCCCATTTTGTCAGCACTTATAGGACGTCAAATTAAAAAAAAAATCAAGAACTGAAAATAACAATTATTTTCATTTATTTTAACAAAAAAATCATTTAGAAAAAGTTATAGAAGCATTGATGGGAATGTAGCCTTATGATTCTTATTACCAAATCTTCATAAATTTTCTATACTTTTTAAATTTATGATTTTTATTCGAAATTATAAAAAGTAACTTTCTTTTTGTATTTGTATTTTAGAAATCAGAAATAATAATTGAAACAACAACATCACTAGCATTTGTATAGTATTTACACAAACTGTCAAATTTGCTTATGCAAAGTACGATCATGAGCGTACAAACAGAAGATGACGAACGGAATTAAAACTTGACGAACGGCTTGTTATTCCTATTGTGGGTTGTTATTATGAAAAGCAATTGCTCGTATCTTTGCATATGCTAGCATATGCACATTGTGGTTAGGCCTTAAATCTGATTTTTATTTAAAAAATCTAAAATAGAAAATTGAAAATGATTTTTATTTTAAACATCATAAAATAATTTTTAATTTAAAAATCAAATATAAAAATCACCAAAAAATCTGGGCCAATTCCTATGATGCCTTAGATGAAAGCCCGTATGTAATTTCCATCCATTCACATATGTCGTACAATCTTCGGCATATTTCGACGCATATTTAATATCAACCTTCAAATATTTTTCACAATTTTGTGAAATGAAAATCATTTTATGCTTTTATTTTCGATTTTTAAAATAAAGCTGTTTTTAAATTTTTGTTTTTAATTATTAGAAAATAATCTTTTACATATGATTTGTTTAAAACATTCATTATCGTTACGGATCCTGTAAAAATTGAAAACAATTTGCAAAAATTGAAACCTCAGAATTTTACCTTTTATTTGATCCTACAAGTATACCCACCTCCATGCAACCGTTTTTTAGAGCCTCCTAAAAACAGTTTATCGTGAGATCAAATGAAAATATGCGAGAAAACAAATTTATCCATCATTACTAACAGATCAATAAAGTCTTAAACGAAATCATAAATTATGAAATCTACCATTCTCTATACTCAGAAGTCAAAAATCGTATCAACAATTTTAGTAATGCTTCTATTGTAGTTCTCTGATGCAAGCACTGACTTATAATAATGGACTGAGCGATTTGCTATTTCATGTGGCACAAAAAATGTTGTGTTTCTGTATATCACCGTTAGAGCATAATAATGGAAATAACATCAGCCAAATAATCACCACGACCACGCCTACAGGACCATATCCTTTTCATGCAATTTTCCATAACCAAATCGCAAAGTGGCTGCCCTATGTCCTCGATAGCCTCACGAATTCCATCTTTGAGGTCTTGAATCGACGCTGGGCTGTTGGCGTAGACCTTCCCTTTCACGTGGCCCCAAAGGAAGAAGTCGCAAGGTGTTTAGTCACAAGAACTCGGTGACCAATTGTGATCACCTCTTCGAGAGATAACACGGTCCGGAAACTTTTCACGTAAAAGATCAATGGTTTCGTTGCTTGTATGGCACGTAGCGCCGTCTTGTTGAAAGTAAACGTTGTCCAGATCAATACCATCCAATTCCAAACATAAAAATCATTAATCATCTGTCGATAGCGCAATCCATTCACAGTAACTGTTGCTCCAGCCTCATTTTCGAAAAAGTAAGGTCCAATGACCCTGCGGGACCATAAACCGCACCAAACAGTCACACGTTGAGGATAGAGGCTTTTCAACAATAACTCTTGGGTTTTCCGAGCCCCAGATGCGACAATTTTGCTTGTTGACGAAGCCATCGAGGTGGAAATGGCCCTCATCACTCAAGATGAGTTTTCGATGGAATTCCGTATCATTTTCATGCATTTCAAGGACCCAATCAGCAAAGACTCGACGTTGTTGATGATCGGCCGGCTTGAGTTCTTGTGTTAACTGAACTTTATAAGCCTTAAGACCCAAATCTTTATGCAAAATACGGTGTAATGACGTTTGTGGAATGCCTAATTCCGGATAACGACGAGGAATGGAAAAACCTGGGTTTTCTTCAACACTTTCGGCTACAGCAGCAATATTCTCGGCTGTTCTTGAGCGACGTGCACGGGTTTTATTCTTCACATCACTAACTTGTCTCGACAGCTCGAATTTTTCTACCAATTTCTGTATTGCGGTCCGACAAGGTGCTTCACGACGACCCAAAAATGTTCGAGTTTTACGAACCGTCTTTGCCACATTTTCACCATTTTTATAGAGAATTTTAATAATTTCAATGCGTTGTGAATCGTCTATCTTTCCATTTTTATTAATAGCGTAGTTCCTACTTGTCAAATGTCAAAAAATGACAGCCCCAAAAGTGACGTCTACCGAAATAGCGGGCTAATTAAAATAACACCTCTTATTGGAAGACCCTTTATTCAAATTAGAAAAGAAAGAGACAAAGAGGAAAAAATTAATGCCGTTAAAATGCGGAAAGAAGAGCGTTTGAAGAGAAGAAGTAATTTAGAAAAGAAAAGGGGAAGAAGTTTATTTAATATGAGGAAGAAAAAGTTAAATAAGGACGCCCAGCTGGTAAGCGATGTAGAAGATGAATGCCTGATATATGTTGGCTGTGATGGCTGCCCAAGGTGGTACCACCTAAAATGTACAGAATTCAATACATATCGGGAAGCTACTGATAGTATATTTGTCTGTCAATTTTGCCTTCCAAAATAAATAATAATAAGTTACAAAAAATGTAAATTTGAAATTATTTTTCAAATAGATTACTAGAAAAAGAGGCTATTTTTTCCAGAACTGTGATTTAATTTTTAGTTTTGTTAAATAAATGAAATATTTTTGTTTTATTTTGATTTGCTTATTATGCAATATATTTTCTGAAAACAAAAATCGCTTTTATTTAATATAACTGTGATTAATTAATTTTTAAACTGTCCGACAATTGGATAAAATCTGTCCGAATATTGGTTTTTACTGTCCGGAAACTGGAGGAAAAGGTATATTTTTATTTAAACTTAAGTCTTTTAATCAAATAGCAATTACTTTACAAAATTAAATTAGATAAAAGTAATAAGTCAAAAACCGGCTGGTTTGCGAATATACGATCTCAAATAAAAAGTTTGTGGTATTTTGAAGCAAAAAATTTAGTAATTGTCCGGATATTGGGGCTTTTACCCTACTTTTCTTAGACAATATACATATATATATATATATAAAAGTTACTTTTACTAAGTCGTAAATACATGTCTTCCTATAAGAAAGAATTGAACAAGTTTTATAGATTTCTCTCTCGCCCTATGGCAGAGTTGGAGCTACCAACACAAAATATTGCTTACTGAACGTTTTCTTATGCCATTTGATGTTTTTATGTTGCATAAGGTAAAGATAGTGTTTACCATGCTCCGTCTCAGGCTGAACTACAATAGAAGTAAAAAACTACGAAATTAAAAATGTAATTTTAACATATCAAAATTTTGCTAGAAATTTGAATTATTTTATAATTAGTTACATTTTAAAAATAGTATTAATGAAAGTACTAATAAATCAATACAATAGAATACAATAATACAGACTGAGGTTTACTTACGAAAAATTGATATTTTTAGCCTAAATATATCACATTCCGTGAGAGTTATTTTGATATTTAATGTTTTCAATTTTAAAAAGTAGTAAAAGTGAAAAAATTAACAAATGGAAGTTGAAGTAATTGAAGATTTGTGCCTTCTATTAATTCGCAGTGCCCTAATGACATTGTGTTCAATTTTAAAAACTGGTAAAAGTGAAAAAATTAACGCAGTACCATTTTTATTCAATTTTAATTTTTACATTGCACTTTTAATCACTTAGTGATAATTTAATTGTTTGGACACATCGCGTTTTTACGGAATGAGCGATCTTAGCGCACTATTCTTACGGAAAATTGGATATTTAAACTTAACAAAAGTTACTCTCACACGAGTTAAAGTTAATTTGTGTACGCCTGTTAAATTAAAGGGCGCGTTTGCTTTGCGCAAGCAAATGTACTTATGTATACTTCTATTGTAGTTCAGCCTTTTCTTGCCCATACGCAGGATTCAACCAAACTTTAAAACCTATCGAGGCCTGACAATTTTTACGACACATTTTATACAATTTTTTTTTCTAATATAAATATAAAAAGTAAAATCTACGCCGGAATTGGAAGTGAAGATATTTCAGTTTTCAACTCATCAAATAAGTCTTTGTAATCTTCATGTTCACGTACTAAAACTGCAACAGTACCCCGTTTTACTCCCATTGCAGCTCCGAGGTCGGTTCTGCTTGGAATGTATGTATAAGGTATGCTTTTTTCTTCACATACTCCAGGCAAATGGCACATTATATCAATCGGTGTTATATCCCCGGCAAATATTACAATTCTATTAAAATTCAAAACAAATTATTGTCCTATATAGCCAAACATCCCAGTAACTTCTCAAGGCGGAATGCTTACCCAGTCTCTCCTTTCCTTAATCTAGTCTGAACATCTTTTAATCCATTTCTAAGATATGTTTTCTGTTTAGTAGCTTTTTTTATCAGTTTATAACATTTTTTTGCCAGCTTCTTTGATGCCATTGGTTTTGATATTTGATTCGCATATTTCAATTTGTCATCGTACGAATCTTCTTCTTTTATCTCTGCACTAGGCTCTATTTTTATTTGTGACTCGTTACCTTCTACCGGCTCCTTCTTAATTTTTCCCATTTTTATAATTATTCCACAAAACACAAAATATTTAAAAAAAATTGCGAATGATCCAAATTTACTTGCAAGCAAGCACGTGTTCACAAGAAGAAGCGAACGCGATTTCCTTCTTCTTCTTCTGTATAAAAGAAAAAGAACGAAACGCTTTGGTTCATTGGGCGCGTACACTGGCACTTTGGTAGCGTATTTCTTGCCGTAGTGTGGCTCTGTCACACCGGCTACAATCGACTATCATCATGAGCGTAGTCGAATGTAGTCGACTATTTGGTACATTTGTGGAGAAAGTCAATTTTATTGTGCATAATATTTATTAACATGTTTTGAAGCTTAAGCCTAGTATCGAGTTCGGGCAAAGTAAAATTTAACGCGGTCTCCAAATATTTCACATTAAAATTGCTGGTAAAATTTTGACGTATGTTAATTTGGAGAAAACAAAGTGACAGATGTTTAAAAATTTCATCGCTGAAAAACTTCGAATTGTTTATAAAATTTAGATAAACGTTTTTACAATTTACAATTAAAAATGTACTTAATTAATCTGTAAATTGCCAAAAGAAATTAAATCCTTCAATTAATTAACAAATACAATATGAAAATTGTCAAGAGAAATTAAATTCTTGAATAAATTCAAAGAAACAATCTATAATTGTCATAGAAACAAGAAATGTCAAAATTTTACCAGCATTTTAATGCTCCGTGCATTAAAATATTCAGTAAAATAAGTGGAGACATACAAGGCGCCATCTATCTTAAAATAGAGAAATATTCATTTTTTACCAGTGAACTCCGTACTGCACTAGTAAAATCATCAGTAAAATTTTTGCTTGCGATTTTACCAGCACTAAAATTTGTATGGAGATGTCACATTTTACTCGAACTCGATACTAGGCTTTAAACAAAAAAATTTATAGAGTTACTCGGTGCATTTTTACAGAAATTGTGAGGGAGATAGTACATCGTATACGGAAATTTATTTATGAGTGACGAGAGAAGCAAACGCGTCCGGAATTTTTTCCGGACGTCGATTTGTCACTGTGTGCGTGTCCGGAACCATAAAAAGACCTCAAGCCTAGGGAGTTTTTATAGTTACTGAAACTAAAACATTGTTATTGGCAATCCTAATTTGTCAATTTCGACTACTGGAGCTGCCATATTGCTGTTTTGTTACAATAATTTTATGGCATCTACATATCTGTAAGGTAAAATTATTTGTCGAAATAAACAAAAGTAAGGTTTGAGTTTGTAATTAAATATTACGAAATAGAAAGTTATTAGATATTTCTTTATAGAAAATATTGAAGTTATTTCTGAGGTAGTTTTCTGTCCACAAGCAGAGAGTAGTGTGTTCAGAGATTGACTGCAGTGGTCCTTTTCCTTTATAATTTGCTAGAATTATTCCGCCTTTGAGATAATCCGTCATGTAAACACGAACCGGGCTGGAATTATCTTCACCGGCGTTAGTTCGGTAGTGGAGTGGAATTATTTTCATGTGAGCACTTGAGTGAACTTTTTGTTTATTATATGAAATAAATATTAAATAAAAATTTCGTTATCGTACAAAATGATGATTGCAGAACTAAATTGCAGTACCACCTGATATTTTGCGAGAAATTTTTTCGATATAATCTCATCCTTTGCTTCGAACTCCTTCGTGCTTTCATGCAATATTTTAAAAATTGTAAAATTTTACTTCTTTTCATGATCCGTCTTTGAATATCTACGAAAAAAACTATTAAGAACTTGAGAATTTCCAAGTAGACAGTTTGACAATATATGAGTTTTGCCATAAAAAGTAGAGGGGACTGTACGTGTGAGGTATTGCGATGATTGCTTCCGCAGCATTTAAATTTCAATAAACTATCTCCCTCACAATTTCTGTAAAAATTGGATGTCATCATAATGTAAATCCTGCTTTAGTCAGTAGGCATTAATGGCTGATTTACATTACTCGAACATGCGATTTTACTGACAAAGTGAGTGAGAAGGTCTTATTGCTTTGCACTATTAGAAAAAAAAGGAAGAGGTGATCGACTGTCGAAACAAAATTTCCCACTCTTTTATAGCGAAGTGTCACTTGTGACATTTTATCAAATTGTCAATTGCAAAAATTAATCAGACGTCAAAAACAGTTAAGATCAAGAAAATTCAGGATGCCTAAGCGGTAAAGTAATATGCGAATGTCTAATTACGAGAATAATTGCAGATTTTGCTTAGAAAAATTTGGGTTAGTCAATGTTTCTTTGTTTTCCAAAAGATGATGCAGTTGAAGATAATTTTATTTCTGGTGACAGCTACGGAAGAGAAACAGACAGAAATGGTGAACTATTGTACAGTGGTTGGTATAATTTATTTAAAAATATTTTTAAAATGTTTCCTTTAGATTTCTCCTCAAGATAAGTTACCACAGTATATGCGCTTGGAAAAACTGCTTCAATGCAATGGTTTTAGGCGGCAGTGCATTATATCTACTGAAATATTAAAGGAGGCCTTTTCAAAACATTTAAATGAATTGGAAGAGGCATCTGATATATATAATGTTATCGCTGATAGTGTCGGAACAGGAGATATAGAAATTGTATTATAAGAAATATTTATATTTTGTGGGGCCTTAAATATAATATTTGTAGGATGAGGAGCTCTTACTTGGATCCTGCGATGCAATAGATGACATGATGAAAAAAACTGTAAACCTATATCCAGTTGATCAATTACTGGTGGAAGAGATACAGAAACTTGGGTTAAACACTGGTGTCACCGTCGACAGTGAAAAAAAGGAAGAAAACACAAATTGCAGTACAATATCCAGCCAATATATATTAAAAGTTTTTAAATATTTCAATAAATCTCTAAATCCTTGAAGCTTACTACAGTTTTGTAATAAAAAAAAACAAAGATTTCTTCAGTTAAGTTCGAGTTGCATGTGGGGTCTCAAAATGAGGAGATGATTCTGCTAAAGGGGTTTGTGTTATGTCAGTAAGGTGGCGGTGGGGGGGGGGGGGGTGTCTTTATAATAACAGGTCGTGTCCTTAACCACTGGCATTGCATCAGATCATGGTATGGTAGGTATATTTGCACTCATATAAATAAAAATAATTTAGATCACCAAAGCATTGAACACATATCGATAGCTTAAAAGGAGTCATAGTGCTCTCGTTGCAAACTTGCGTTGAAAGTATGGTTGGTTTATCTTGAGATTTCTTGAAAAAAAAAACAATACAGGGTACTTTTAAGCGCGATCTCAGCTTCGGTGGTCTCTGAAGAGGAGAACATATCATTGGCTTCTTCTTTTATTTGTGCCCTGATAGCACTCCATGTATAATCTAAGTCCGCCCTGAATTCTTTAAATTTAAATTAACCCCCCCAAAACATACAGCATTGGACGGTTAGAGAAAACAAAATATTCTCATTAAAATTTTGACACATTCCAGCTGATGTGCTGTGACTTGCTTCAAATATTTTTATTTTGTGTGCGTGTAAACAATTATATTCGTACACGCTTGTAGTTATATGTATGAGTTTACTGCCATAATAGCAAAATTTACTGCCATAAAATATACTTCTGGCTAGAACTTTTTATGGCTAATTATGGCAGTAAAAATTTCCCCTTCGTAGGGGAATTTGACATTTAACTCAGTAAAATTTTGCTGGATTATGTTTTGTCCTTATCGTTCTAAAGTATTTTCAGATAAGGGGAAACTACTTACTCTGTTTTCTAGCAATGTTCGAGTAATGTAAATCAGCCATAATTGTAAAATAAAAATTGATGTTAGTTTTTAAGTCATTCGGTATTCTGAATTTGTTCACAGAAGTAAAATAAAATTATTCCTGAAAGCATTCCAAAGTACAGTTTGGTATAAAAGTGCGGAGTGAACGATAGTAGAATGTACTGTGACGATAGTCGTAGTCAAGCGTATTCGTTTACTGTCAAAATTTGGTGGAGTGAACGCTCGATACTGACTCGTAGTCGACAAAAAGTCACTTTTTCGGTAGCAGTGAACGCGCCCATTGCCATTCCACAATGGCCAAACACTAGAGCATTTTAAATGAGAACACGATTTCTACAACTGTCAAATTTGCTAATTCAAAATAGGACCAACCCAGACGAGAACATTTTAGGGAAGAAAGGTATTTCCTTCCCTTGGCTTAGACGTGCCATAACAATAATGTTGCTTTCCGTAGTTCCTTATATGATTACCGAAATTAATTATGTGCGTGTTCAATTAAGTCCCAGTTTTTGATATAAACAATTACTGTATCACAAATTCACAAGACGTATTGATTAATAAATTATTATATTAGCACCCCAAATCGCAAATAAACATCTTTACAGCCGTCCGATGAGAAATTTCAGAAATTTTGCAATTTCAAAATAGCCGGCTTGCTGTAGTATTGGTATGCTGCCCGTACTCCCGATTGAAACTTGGTAGCATGGACTATTTCCTACCCTCGATTACTTTTCACCAGTAAAAGTGCCAAAATCCTCCCCTGTGTTGGGTATGCCACAGCCCACACAGAGGAGGATGTTGGCATTTTTTTCCGGCGAGAAGTATTCGGGGGCAGGAAAATTGCCGAAATGCAAAGTTTCAAATGGGAGTACGGGGTACGGGCAACATACCAATACTACAGCAAACCGGCCATTTTGAAATTGCGAAATTTCTGAAATTTCTCATCGGACGGCTGTACAGATGTTTATTTGCGATTTGGGGTGCTAATATAATAATTTATTAATCAATACGTCTTGTGAATTTGTGATACAGTAATTGTTTGTTAAAAACTGTGACTTAATTGCACACGCCACAATTAATTTCGGTAATCATATAAGGGCCGACCCTGACGAGAACTTTTTACGGAAGGAAGGATTTTGGCTTATGCCCTAGACACACAGCACTCTTAATAATGAAATAACTAACGACTCATCAGTGTATAATGATTCATTATAAACTGCAGACACACAGCCATTTATTTAATTAAATTGTTCTGTCAAACTTGCTTTGATAAACTTATCACATTAAAAAAGCAATATGGATCGAATTAAAGCGATAAACTTGGTTTTTATTAATTTTAATTTTTATTTATTTTTACTTTATTTCATTTAACGATTGAGAAATGAAAAAAACATTTGATTCAAAAATATTTTGACATAATTACCTTGTGCTCTGCATTTTTCCTCTTATTTTTCAAATCAGCAGATGCACAGCGGAGCTCTATACTTAAATTATATGCTAAATCTAGCACATTTTTCCTCATTATAGCTATAATGAAGTAAGAAAACTCTTAATTAGTGTACTTCATTATCATCTGATTTTCGAGCCATAATGACGCATACTGTGTGACACACGGCATTTTAATGAATAGTTAGCACTATTGTTATGACACGTCTAAGCCAAGGGAAGGATAAATCCTTCTTCCCCAAAAAGTTCTCGTTTGGGTTGGGCCTATGGCATTCGAAGCTTGGTATTTCAGGAGTTTTGCTCATCCGAATGCCCCTCATCCGTAAAAAGTAAAGCGTGTAGCCCTTATTGAATATTTTGTCGTTTTCGTTTGAACATCAGTTTCGCTCTGGAGACAACCTAAGTGCTGTCAAGGCGTTCGTTTGAAGCAAAAATGACGTCATGGGTTGCCTCTGGTGGCAACCCAAAAACCATCAGTTTCACTCTGAAAATTTACTCGGATAAACTATGAGTTCACTCACACAAACAAACTCTAGTTGTGATTTGATATTATTTAATTAATTTTAAAGTCAACAATTATTATTAAGACCTCTACTATTATTATATTATCCTCAAAATTTTTCCGCAAAAAATTACCAACCAGTTTTCGCAAAAAGTTCATAGCTACTTTGACGTTAGTATACATATCCAAGCAAACTTTTTCAGGTGCACTCTGAAACCGTTCGATTGAACGGGGTTGCCTCCAGAGCGAACCTGGATGTTCAAACGAAGACATTAATGTTGACTGATGGTGGACTGATGGGACCTACGGGCCGTGGTTAAGGAAGTTTGACGTATGTGGAATAATTGAGAAATTGAAGGAAGGAACGAATTTTGCAAGCGGTGAATCAAATTTAAACTGACAAATAGAGGAATAAAATTTGTTTTAAGTCTATCTTCATTTTTCATTCGAAATTATCCATTTCATCACTTTCTTTATTACTTCTTTATTGTCTGAGATACCGCATAATTATCAAATGCAAATTGTCAAAATTTTTTTGACCTAATGTAACATTTTTGCACAGGCGACCGAAGCGTTGTCATTTCCCCAGCTCATCGGTGTGCACATTTTACACTACGGTCTGGTAGCGTCGTGTCTCGGTGCGCTTAGTAGGTTTGACGTTTAGCGTAGTTTTATTCTTAAAGAACTTTCAAAAATGACATTTCGAATCGAAGTGCACACCAACCGTTCAGGTGCTATCCCTACTTTTTCAATGATGTGATGTGCGCACCGATGTGCTTTTAGCACATCGGTGTGTACACCTGAACGCACGGCTTGGCTCTAGAATACCGCGCTTCTGTAATAAAGAAGATGCAGATGCCTAATGTAAGTTGTGCTTTAGAAGAACTGTTGTGAACAACGAGGTAATAACTAAAGGAGATGTAATCATATGTACGATCCGTGTACATGAGCGTACCCAAAATTGCCCTGCATTTGTGTATGTTTCACTCCGCCATTTTTGGTCTTCGCTGTCAAATCCATACTTAGGTTTGTTTGGTTTTGGGCTTGGTGCATTGACGCAGGAAAACCCGTGAAATAACCGTAGGGGCCACGAAGCAAATATTACTCACAAACTTTTTACCACTGAACTTTTCTTCAAAATTATTAGCTTTTTTACGTTCACGTTTGCAAGTTCAGTAAAGACTTTTGAGTATATGAAAATAAAAGCGATTAAAATTGCGCATAGGTTGTACAATTATGTACAGGTGTACAAATTTTACGGCGCTTATGTACAAACAATATCAGTGTCATAGTGTTAGAATTGGGTACGCGATATTTTCTCATTTGCATCTCCTTTAGTTCTTACCTCGTTGGTTGTGAAAAGGGGAACTGTCATGGGACGTCACTTTTGTATGTGACATTTAAATGTAAATACAATCTAGTTTTTAATAAAGATTTTCTTTCAAATATGGATAAATTAACGACTATAAGTGCAACACTTTTTATGGCAGCTGATGTTTTTGCAATAGTGAGCTTAGCAATGCCTGACTGGATAGTAACTGACGAAGGGGGTGAGAAAAAAAAAACTTGTTTAAATCCACAAACATAAAATATTTGGAAATTATTTCTAGGAGAAATTCGCTTAGGCTTGATGTGGACCTGCATGACACTATACAATCGCCCACAAGTATGCTTTACTCCAGAACTTCAACCTGAATGGCTTTTAGCACTGATCTGCATATTTGTTGGGTGCATTTGTATAACAACAACAATAATTCTTTTAGCTTCCAGTACATGGGATAGAAATGTTATTCCCTATGCTAGATGGGTTGGTTTTACAGCGATGGTACTCTTCTGTTTGGCTGCAGTTATTTTCCCTATAGGTTTTCATATTGAAGAAATTGGTGGCCAAGCTTATCAATTGCCGAGTACATATAAAATTGGAATCTCCTACATAATGTTTGTTCTGGCCCTATGGATGACTGTAGTTTCAGAGCTCTTTGCTGGGAAAGTTTGTCTTCCACATTTCTAAAGTAATTTTATATGATACAAGTAAAGATAATATCTGTACATATTGTTCTCTTTTTGTTATATGATATTTTTAAATTCTATTGTAGGTACTATTGTAACCAGTATTTAATATAAGGAAGTTGTATAATATTATTCGGGTATATAATCATATATATTATGTAAATATGTATTTAATTTAGGTTTATTTTCATTAGGATTGACTAGAAACCATCTAAAATAAAAAGATACACAAAAAACAAAAATCTTTAGCGACATGTTAAAATTAATTTATTTTTATGCTGAGCCTTTTTTTTTTAAGGAAAGCTTATGTAGCCAGTTGAAAGATTGTTGGGTTCTCACCCAAAATTAAAACTGTAATCTGCAAATATAAAGATGAAAGATTCGTTTAATGAAATAAACAAAATAATCATAGGTCACTCTGCAGCAAGCAATTCAAACCAATTGCAGGAATTGCCATTGAAGGGTCTAAGGATGTAAAAGAGGAAAGAAAAGTAATTCAACCATAACCGAAATTCTTCTGGACAATTCTGCATTGCTGATTACTTATCAACCCCGTAAATCTAGGATGACATTCAAAAAGCGAAAAATGTTTTGAATATGAAAAAGAATTATCCACAACAGAGAACAAAAGAATGTTTTTCAAAAAAATATTACTTAAATTCTTGAGATATCTCTTCCTGTACGGTTTCTATATATGTATCTAAAACGTACGAACACTTTCTCAGACATGTTTAGTTACATCTAATGTGAAGAAGAGTTTTTCTACAATACAAAATGCTTGTCATAGAATTTGGTGCTAATGGATAGCATTATTAGTTTGGATGCAGGTCTAACTGACTGAACAAATTCAAGAAATATTAGAGGTGATAACAGACTAAAGATAGACTCATCTGCAATTGATAAAGTTAAGCTAGGTTGAGTGCTTTTTGACTTTTCTTACATTTGTCCTTTCTTCGTGTTATTGTAGTTTACTTTTTTTGCAGATGGTCAGCTCCAAAGAAAACAGTTCATTCTGCCAAACGCATAATTACTCATAAAAAGTTATGTTATACCGGTGATATCAGGGATAAGAAGATCTGACACATTAATGTATAATACTAATGTTAGTTTCTACTGCAATGAGTTTGTTCGTTGCTCCTTTGTTAGTTTTCTTATAAAATTTAATTCTATCGCTTGTACCAACTATCTATTACCTACTCGCTGTACCTAACGTTGTAACGTAGCGTAAGCTGAGGTTCTTCAATAAATGCTTTTCTATTCTATTAATGACCACAGTATACCGATAATGTCAGTATACCGTGAATAATGACTAGGTCGGCATTGTCTGGAATTTTTTCCAATTGTTTGATGAACTCGTTGAGAAGATATTCCTAAAGGCGAAATATCAGCTTTGATATTCATACCCCGTTATTGGCGTAGAATTTTCCATTTTCCCTTCTATAGAAGTCCATATAGGTTCCAAGTATTTTTCTTTCTAGTTTCGCTCAAGGTTTTATGTAAGTAGGAGATACATATTGTTTGCTAGATTTGAAAGCAGCATGTGAACACAGGTTTGTTGTTGTTTGATGTATTTTTTGACAAGCAAGATTCCTTCCCTTTAGTGTTTGAGCTATCCAGCAGTAATGTATCTACATATTACAAGACTTGATATTCAATGTTTACTAAGGAAATTCTTCCTTAATTGCTGCATGCCTCTATATAAAATTTATTTGTGGTTAAAAAAAACTTTAACATACTTGCAATAATATTTCTACAGATCGTAAGTATTCCAGAGAGGCTGGCTGACCTCTCTCACCCCCGAATTCTTAATTTATAGGTGGAAAGTAGTTTGGATGATAAGTGATAATTTTTCTCACCCGATTTTGAAATATTGTTCAGTTCCTTTATCAAGGGGTTATGTTATGGGTATGTAGAGAGTGACTTGACTTGGACTCGGTGGACAGCGCTGAATGCGGGGCTATTGGCGAGGGACCTTTACACCACCTACCTACATCCATTGGGAAGGCGCTGATGGTTGGCCTTCTCTGCTCGCCCCAACCACCCAATCGACACTGAGGGCAGATAGTTGTCAGTGTCCCTATGCTGACCTGAAAAGAGAAGAGTAGCTGACCTAGACGACCTTCACACTAAGAGGGCTCCGGGAGAGTGAAAGGAAGTAAATTAACAAAACTCAGGTTCTGATCACGTTATAAAAGTTCATTTCTCCAAATCATCATATATGTAGTGTCTAAATACACTCATATACTAGTATGTCAAAAATTAAAAACGTTAAGATTCAAGACAAATTTAAATCGTTATATCTTAGTTAAATATACCCCTACACTAGTATGTCAACAAAGCAAGAACATGAAGGTTCAAGAAAAGTTCAAATCATTATATTTAAATATATTCCTATACTAGTATGTCAATAAAGTAAGAACATGAAGAAGGTTCAAGACAGATTTTAAATCGTTATTTTGTGTGTAAATATAATCTTATAGTAATATATAATAAAAAAAATTTTTAAGAAAAGTACTTCAAATGTCAAATGTTTTACTAGTGAATTCCCCCGTAGAGGCGCCATCAAGGATGAGATATTCGACGATGCCACTCGATTCTAACTTAAAAGTTGTAAAATTAACAGTTTATTACTACGCTATCAGACTAGCCCTTCGACTAGCTTTCGTGAAGGAGACGGGATTTTTTTTACATTCCTTCACATTGATGATTTGTTGACAATTTGCATCTATTTTTATGAAATATAATTCTCCCTAACTATAGCTCGCCAATATTTTAAGACGTCATTTGACTACTTCATATTGCCTACTTTCATCTTCTTTTGAGGTGTTCAGAGTTTCTTCCATTGGAGGTAAGGCATTTTTGTTATTTGGTGTCCGTGATGTAAATTGCTCCTCCAATTGATCACTTGGTATTTCCTCTCCATCTTCTAGGGATGTTTCGAGAGGTACCGTGAATTCAATGGGGTTGGTTTCCGTGCGAGGGAACCGGAGTAATTTATTAGGCCCTTCGATATTACAATTTTTTGCAAGAAAGTCATTGCCTAATAGCCCATCGTGGGAGATTTGAGCAATGCCTTCTACTACCTGGAGTTTACATGGGACACTGCGGCTTAATAAAAAGTTGCCTTGGCAGTTTCCCAATGTTTCTCCTTCTCCAAATGGTGTTTTCAAAGTCGCCTTTTGGCTTCGTTCTATATGTTCTGGGTTATCTAGTGCTTCCTTTTTTATGATGCTTACTTCAGCTCCAGTGTCTACTATTAGCCGAATGGCTGTGTTTTTGCCTATGTCCAGTGGTAAGTCTACCACTGGTACATTTTCTCTATTTGATTGTTGTTTTGTTTGCGAGAACCCTGAAGTAATTTGCGCAGTTTTATTTAATGTCGAGCCGGGGGTTTTTCAGTCGACAGTATGCCGTTTCCCGAATGTGTGGCCTCCCATCGTTGTTTCTGCTGACATGTGGACACCGTATGACTTCTTCTCCCACAGAAGTCGCACATATTATGTATGTGATTAAATCTTTGTTCCCTATCTGCAGAGCCCCACCGAGCATTGTTTTTAGTGTTTGCGTGTTCGGGTGGCGCCTTAATGTTCTGTTTACAATATTGGGCATCATGGCCCTTCACTCTGCAGTTAGTACAATAAGGAGTATTCTTACGCTTTAGGCACTCGTCATACGTGTGCCCTTTATAATTACAGTAGCTGCAGGTGATCTTGTTTAACAGCAATTTGTGTTTATCGTATTTTTTTTCTGCCTGCTCGTAAAAAGATTTCCTGTTTGGAGGTGGACTTCCTAACGATTTCCTTGTTATGCTTGTTTGAGGAGAGCGCCAATAATTTTCTGGGTTTCCGTTTGTACTAAAGGATACTGAAGTTTCCTTTGGTGGTTCCGCTATTGGAGGTATACCAATTTCAGTTTTTATGTTATGTCTTCCGAACTCTTTTGTGTAAGGGTAAGAAGACAAATTTATGGGTATGGGATAACCATAGGTATTAGAGAAATTTGGGATATTGGGTCTTAGAAAATGGTCCACTTGGAAAGAGTTTGTTGGGTTAGTGATATAATTTGTTGGTTGTGGAATGAAAAAGAGACCTTGTTGCAACCTTTCCATATCTAATGCCTTTTGGATGAGATTTTCTAAAGAATTTTCATTCAATGTGAGTAAATAGGCGCTTATATGGGGATTAGTTGCACCACTCTTTATGGAAGCCATAGCAAAATCTTCTATTTGCTGTTTTACTACTTTAAAATTTTCAGATCGGTATTTACTCTGTGCTGCTTCATTGCATTGAATTAAGAGACTTTTTAATCTATTTGTAAATGAACTAAATGATTCTGGCGGATATTGCCGGCAAGTAATTAACTTGTTTATTAGTTCATGGTATGTTTCACGAGGTAAATACGTTCGGTAAAGCAGTTGTTCGACTTCTTCAAATTTTGTGAGAGAGCTCGACGCTATTAATTGGTACGCGTTTCTCTCAATCTGGTGGGGAAAATCTGCATGAAGGCTTTCTTTTCCTCTTCCCCTAGACACTGTTGCACTTGCTTATGTTACAATAGCCTATAAAAGTCTATAATTCTGTAAGGACTTGCGTGCTAATTTCCCCAGAGAACAAAGGCACCATTTGTGCCGTCAATTTTACTACTTTTTCATAGTTTACAGACATTTTGTCTATTCTACTTGGTTGTTCTATGCAGGAAGTGGTTTGTGTGTTTATACTCGAACTTAGTGTGGCTAACGCTTGCTGGGATACTAGGACGCCTAAACTATGATTTCTTGCGAGAAAATTAATTAGACTGTGCCCTTTGAAGTGTTTACCTGAGCGATGTTCGCGATACCAATTTAGGGATGGTCTGCTTTGGGGTGAATTTTGCTCTACTGTTGGGCTGTCTGGAGGACTTGTGTTGTCAAACGACAATGAACTTATTGCTGCCTCAAGATCTGAGCCAGGAGAGTTTTGATCAGGCCTGGGAATGAAAGCAGCACCCACAGATATTTTACGCAATATTTGAGAGGGAGGAAAAGAGAAAATAGGTAGTTTATTTAATTTTGATTCATAACCGAAGAAAACAGAATGATTAAATGAAAACTGTGCTACTATTTTTGTTGCTTACATGCACATATATTGCAGTGACTACTAGGTACTTCTTTTTATAATGTCTATTATAGATTCTTAACAATTTTTATTAACTTACTTTACTTTACTTTACTTGTAGAGAAGTAAAAAAAAATTTTAACGTCTTTTCCGTTATGCAGATATAATGCTGTTTTATATTGGGGCTTCTTTTTATTGTTGTTAAAAATGCCCAACGTCTCGTTTTTGTGTGCCAGATTCAAAAATAATGCGCTCTTATGCACTCGTTTAAGTAAATTCGAGGATAAAGGTTTTTCAAGTGTTTTGAATTTATATTACTTCCTTGATCCTACCGGCTGCGCCAAAATTGTTGTGTTTCTTAAGTACTTCTAGTACTCTCATCTGAGCACTTTTATATTTTGATCTGGAGCACGGCACGGTTACTGTAGGTAAATTGAGATTACGTGCCTTTAGGATTATTGGGCTTTTACTTATTTCTCCCGAGGTAGGTAGAGCAGCGATGTGTATGGAGCAGCTTATTAGCTTTACTCCTAGAGCGATTCAATGGAGCAGCTTACTAGCTTTACTCCTAGTGTCGATGAATGGAGCAGCTTACTAGCTTTACTCCTAGTTGGATGAATGGAGCAGCTTATTATCTTTACTCCTAGTTGGTTGAATGGAGCAGCTTACTAGCTTTACTCCTGGTTAATGAAACAACTTGTGTTCTGATGATACTGCTGCTACTGACTAACTGACTTTTTATTCCAAAACACAAGAATATTTATGCAATAATTCTTGACTTAATACTATTGCTTTTTTCTTATTACGCTAAGCGCTTGTAATTTTAATTTCATCACGGCATTCGTATATACATAATTATTATTTCCGTAAAGTGTTTCTATATAGCATTCATAAATTAATTTCCGCAAAGCTTTTGCCGGTTTGTTGTTGTTACATCACGGCATTCATCGCTTTCATATGTACATACATAAATACTTCCGTAGACCGTTCGCCGCTTTGCTGCTATTATGCCATCATCGTGAACCATTATTTCTTTCACCTAACTTCTACCGCTGGCGCAAGGTTATCAAATTGCATCGTGTGAATTCTTGCGCGCAGGGGTATTGTGTCACTGCCTTGCTAGGAAATGATTTCCTAGCCAAAAACTGTAATCTTGAGGGCCCCAACAAGGCTCTGCGATTTCCTCGCACGGAAACCAATCCAGAAGAGTTTGCTGTTCCATTAGAATCCACATTGGACAACCCGTGTTCACAAAACACAGTCAACAAAGAGACACTGGTAGAAGATATTAAACCCGACGAGGATACACCTTCTACCTCAAGTATTCTCAAAGCTTCTCAGTCAGAAGAATTCGGCTGTGACTTACAAGAACGCGATAAGGGTGACTTGATTACCGAAGATCCGCCCTGTAAGACTGGACAGCATCAGCTGTGTTAAAGGCAGTCCCCATAGGAATCCTCAACACACGCAGTTCACAAGTAGTCCTAAACAGCGTGAACCTTAATCTGGTTCCCATTAAAGACTACATTGTCGTCCCCATCAAACGAGAGCCAGATAAAGATATTACAACAGCCCATCCTTCGAATCCCACGCGCTGGCCACCATACAAAAGGTCTGCCGTTAGCAACTCCCGCAGATCCACCTGGCCCAGCGCTACTCATATATAAAAGAAATAGGTTAAGAGGTAAAATGAATATGGATAACAACAATAGGTCTAGATTTAAGAACAATACAAACAGGGCAATGAGCGCCGATCAGAAGGCCACCGTACAACATATACGATATCTATTCCCAAACGATGTCGAACAAGAAGACACCAGTATTCAACCCCGACTCACCAGATTAGAGCATGAACTCAGTCTGGAAGAAACTTTAAATACTGAGCAAAAAGCCTCAGTAACAAATCTCTGTTACGAATATTATGACATATTCTTTTTAAAAGCTGACAGGCTGGCAGACCACAGCGAGAAGCTTCGTAAAGTCTTTGACAGGTTAAGAGAAAATAACCTGAAACTTTAACCAGAGAAATGTCAATTTCTCACGCGCGAGCAGTGTATCTAGGACACAAATGTTCTAACCAAGGAGCACTACCTGACTCTAGCAAAACGGCATGCGTCCAAACTTTCCCCATCCCTAAGACAGTAAGGCAAGTGCAATCATTTTGGGCCTTGCCAATTACTACAGAAAATTCATATACGATTTTTCAAAAACAGTACGTCCACTAACACACTTACTCCGAAAGGATGTAAAGTTTAAGTGGACTGAGAAATGCCAGAAGGCATTTCAAAGCATAAAAAACTCTTTAATTTCCCCTCCACTCTTAATATATCCCGATTTTGCAAAAGCCTTTAACCTTATCACAGACGCCAGCAGCGAGGCTCTTGGAACAGTCCTATCTCAAGGAGAGGTAGGAAGTGACCAGCCAATTGCCTACGCCAGCCGTACTCTGCACAAAGCCGAATGTAACTATTCCACGATTGAGAAAGAGTTACTGGCTATAGTTTGGGCGACTAAAAATTTCAGGTGTTATCTGCAAGACCAAGAGTTCACGGTCTATACAGATCACAAACCACTCAAGGGGGTCTTCAATGTTAAGGACCCCACTTCCCCTGTGGTGAGATTTCACCATAAACTTTCCGAGTTCAATTATAAAATTGAATATAAGCCCGGAAAGTACAACAGGAATACCGACGCTTTAAGCCGCATTTCACGGGATAATAACAAAGACAAGGAAACTACAACCTTCACGGTAGAAGCTATAGTCCACCACCAAATGGACTCGGATACAGAGGAGGAAAAACACTCATCGGACCGAACGGAGTGTCTGCAATGCAATACAGTAACAAAAGCCCAGACACGAAACATTCAGGAAAGTGGAACAAATCCAGACAGCCAGGCCAAAGCAATAGAAAAAAAGGAGCAAACTCTTCATCCAGAAGAGGCCGGAGATCTTGAAGTCCCACCTAGTTCCAATCCACAAATCATAGACGAAACTCGTCCCCCTGAAGTAATCACGAGCCCAGAGGAGATTCAATTAATCTTAAAAGATTACCATGCTTCCGTCTTTGGCGGCCATCAGGGAGTGATAAAAACCTATAAACGGATTCGAAGAAAGTACTGGTGGAGGCACACGCTTAGTGACATCAAAAAGCACATTAAGCGGTGTGCCAAATGTCAAACCATGAAGGCCTCACCACAGTATAAAATGCCAATGGTGATTACGGACGTAGCGGAACAACCACTTGATAAAATCTATCTAGATACAGTGGCGGATACAGCGGGGGGGATCGGGGCGATCGCCTCCCCCTAGAGCTCTAATAATAATAAATCATAATTTATATTCTAATCCAATGAAATAGAAAATACAAAAAAAAAAAATTTTTAAAAAAGACCGTTTCTAAACCGGCATTAAAAAAATAGAAAATAATTTCTCCCTTCATTTCTCCAGGTTTCCCTTCATTTTGCATTTAATTAAATTTTTAAATTATATTACATTTGTATATAAATTTTAAAATTTTCAAGGTATACAGAGAAAACAAGATCTGAACAGCTCAAATTACACTACAGTGAATAACAATTTATCGAAATTTAAATTTGGAACTCCTGATGTTTAGCAAAATACTTAATTAAATTACTTTTCTTTGAATATGCTTTCTTTGTGTACCATGAAAATTGAAAAATTTGTATACAAATGTAATTTGATTAAATGGAAACCTCTAGATAGTTATTTGATATATTTATTGTTTTTTTCTTTTTAGTCATAAATTATTCTCAAAAAATGTAAAATTATATCACTAATGAATTTTCAGTACAAGCATTGTTGCACTTTTTTGTGATCGAAAGCTCACAAAAGCCGGGTATTTTGATGAAAAGTAGTATGTTGGGAAAATTATCATAGCCGGGGTAATTAATCCCAGATTCAGTTGTCCTGCAAATATTTAATTTAAGGCAAATAGGATAATATATATATTAACCCTACCTAATTAGCATTCCTCGAAAATTTCTTCCACCATTTAAGTTGCAAGAAATTGCAGTCCAGCCCAAGAAATTATGGTGTTTGAGCGAAATGCTAGCGACCTATGTATGAAAAACACTAGTAGTAAGACAAGCAAGAAGTGTATAATGTCAATTTTATGTGGGATTAAATTTTACTATGCTTACGGGATCAACAACTTATAATATATAGATAAAAGAACTCTGGCGATATCTGAATGCTACTGAAATTTTCATGCCAAAACGAAATGAGAAAGCTATACAGAGCAGTCCACAGCTGATGGCAAGTGCGGTTATAGGGGGCGATGGGGGCGATCGCCCCCCCCCCTAGAGCAAACGTCTGGATCCGCCCTTGAGATATAGTCGGCCCACTAGAGGAGACTGAATCCGTAAACAAATATATGTATATTAACGTTTCAGTATAACCTCACGAAGTTCGTAGATTGGTATTCCATACCGAATGGGGAAGCTATAACGGTAGCGCAAAGTTTTTTCGACGAAATAGTCACGCGCTACCACATTCCCAAAAGAGTAGTCAAAAAGGTATGCAAACTTCTTAGGATAAATAATCTGCAAATCTCTGCTTATCATCCCCAATCAAATAGAGCACTCGAACGTGCACATAGACCTTTGATCGAATATCTACGAACTATAGTAGACGATTAATTATTTGCGAACCGCTGCTTTCGTGTACAATAACAGTGTACACGAAGGGACAAAATTAACTCCTATGGACTGGTTCTACGGCTTTACAGCGGACGTTCCGTCCAATTTAAGGCGAGATCCTGAACCCGTGTATAACTACGAGAGCTACTACCATATTCTCAGGTATAACCTTCAAAAGTCTTACGCCATGGCACGGAAAAATCTTCTGATGAGTAAACAGCGCTCGAAAAATTACTATGACAAAGCTGTACGTCCCCTGTCATTTCACAGAGGAGACAAGGTTCTACTCAAAAGCGAGAGTCGTAAACATAAGCTCTCCCAGATTTGGGTAGGACCCTATACGGTAACCGGCATCCCCAGTTCAGTAAACACAACAATGAAAATTCGCAAACGAGAGGTGACAGTACATAACAACCGTCTAAAACCTTTCTACGAATAAAAAGGTGTCCATAGAAGCTAAGAAGTGTTAAGGTACATACATACATTAAATTAAAGAACAATAGAACGTAAGCTACAGAATCAACAGAAAACCCATCAGCGTAATAAAAACCACGTTTGAACAAATTCAGAAACCCATATCTTCGCTGACTGAACGACAGCGTCAGATAACCCAACAGATTAACAATCTACAGAACACAACAGACGAGTTGACAGCCCATCAAATAAGGCAGGAAATCATCTCCAGTCTGACACTACAAATGATAGAGTTGGAATTTAGACAACAAGCTCTACTGGATATAATAGTGTCCAGTAGAAATAATCACATTCATCCCCTTTTAATTTTCCTAAATCATTTGCTAGAGATTTATTGTTACAGACACGGAATCTGGGAACATATTTTAATTCAAATACTTTCCTACCCAGATAAGATATTCCATAGCAAAGCAATGTCCATTGCACTTGCAATAAACATTGCATCAGCGAATTACTTGGAAATCTTTAGTTAATACGATACCCTAAGTATCGTACGTGCCTTTATGTCATTTTCAATGGCCATTATAATAATTTCATACCGCAAGTGTCGTATGTGCGTGGGCTAGTTTCGACCACCGGCATTATCCGTGATCGAAATTGGTCTTTTGCAATCTTACAGAGTTTAAGTTTTAATTCTATCTTCAAGAAGGAAAGTACCTCCTTTGTCGGGTTCCGTCGGACTATCAGTTTTGATAGTAATATAGAAATACTTTACATTTAGCATAGTTAATCTTAAATTCATGTTTATCGGAAAGATTATAATAAAATTAATTATTCTTCTTTATTTTGTGTTTTTTTATTAAACGTGTTCGTGTTGTTTAAAACTGGCGCAGTCGGTAGGATGATGTCAAGTGCTAAGAAGTACGTGTATTTCAATACTTTGTGACATCATTCACTACATTAAAAATATAAAAAGATTTATATTTATTCTGCAACGCGAATAAACCGTGTTTAATAAAACTTTCTAAGCCAAAAGGAAGGATATAAAGTTATACATATATACATATGTACATAAGTGAATTAATCAACAACAGTGAAAAAAAAATATTTTTTAAATAAAAAAAAAATCCTAATTTAAAGGAACGAAAAAAAAATTTTTAATACAAAAAAAAATCAAATATCCTGTCATAAAACTTGGAGGATATATTTGCTCATAAAAATAGAGCTTACTTGTTATTACACAACTCATGCAAACAACTCAACAACGGAATTAATTGAAGCAAAAGGAGAAAAACAAAAATTAAGCATTTACACAAAGGTGAGGCATCAACAAATCTACCACAAATAAAGCATCAAAAGGCCAACTAAGGAGGAAGCTAGTTACACAAGAGGAAAATATTTCAACCACCAGAAGGAAGGACGACTCTTAAGTCTTAACCGAAAATAAAAGTGTGACAGTGTGTTTTTATAGTAAATTTTTGTGTTTTCTACGTGAGTACTATAGTTATATTTAAAATTACTATCATTACCTATTCATTTAAATAAACAAATATTTACTTATATATGTATATTTATAGTATTATATTATAAAATTCCTTTTATCATTTTTTTGTTATTTACGAAACTAATAAATGCTAAGCGACTTAGCATCTAGTTTGGAAGCCTTAGCAGAACAGTCCCAAAATTTGGATGATATAATTAGGGAAATAAAATCAGGAATAGTAACACATCCCACAGATAATAATTTAGAAAACTTAACAGAAAACATGACATCCTTAACGATAGACCCACTAAAATACTTAAACGGGTTACCAGAATTTAATGGAGATTATAAAGAACTCCAAAATTTCATGGATTTGATTGACAAAGTGCACCCATTACTAATTAAATATGACGATTTCTCACAGAATATATTTTTGGATGTAATAAAATCTAAACTCAAAGGAAAAGTTAGGGAAGTGATCGAGATTAATAACCATATTACGAAATGGACAGAAATTAAAACGGTTTTAAATAATAATTTCGGGGATAGGTTAACTATCGAAGAACTATTCGATCAACTAAAGAGTGTAACCTTTAGAACCAATAGTGTAGACTTCTATAACGATATTAAAAACATACTCAGACGAGTAAATAATAAAACTAAATTAGTTAATAGTAGCGACACAAATACCGTAGAAAAAAATCTGTTAGCTAACATCAATTCAGCGCTCCAAATATTTAAAAATAAATCTCCTGAGCCTATCAGATCAATTCTTTACTGCAGAAATCCCAAATCACTAGAAGAAGCAATGAGTATCCTGTACGAAGCAGGCTATGCATTTTATAATCAAAATAGAAATCCTATAAGAGAAACAAGAAACTCCACTCCTGATAAGAAACCCCCATATAATAATTTTAACAAACAAAACTCTAACAGCAATCGCCGTAATAGCAGCTATAATAATAGAACAGATAATAATTACCGAAACCAGAATCATCGTAATTACCAGAATAATAGCTATCACAATAGCTCAAACAATAGATATCAGCCTCAATACACAAACTACCAAAATAATTATCGACACCCCACTGAAAATAACTCTTCGACAATCTCTCAAAATCAGGTTTCTTACAGAAACCATTCAAACTCAAATCAAAACCCATATATGAACAGACAAAATAATGGATTCTTCAATAATAATCCAACTGTGAATACTTCCCCACAAACAAAACCAGAGCCTATGGATGTGAACCATAGTCAAATTTCCTCAAATACGGAAGGTCAAAATTTTCCAGTGCTTGCCTCCAATATAACATACCCCATATAATAGTCAAATCAAAAACTAAGCCCCTAAGGTTCATTATTGACACCGGAGCTACCCATTCGATAATAAATCCGGGACTCTGTCATCCCAAATGGGAAATACCAACTACGGAATGCATGAAATTGAGAACTCTTAAAAACACTATTGAAATCAAAGAGAAAGTTAGTATACCACTCTTTGAAGAGTTGGGTGACCCATCTCAAAAAATTGATATGCTTGTCTATAACTTTCACAATCAGTTCGATGGTCTGATTGGTAACAATATTCTCTTACCTCTTAAAGCAAACATAAATTATGAAACAAAACATTTAATAATTGGCAATAAAACAGTGCGCTTACACTTTAATGTCGAAACTGATGAAACCAATTTCTGCGCGATAAAAAAGGGTAATTACGAAATCCCTATACCAGTGCAACAAAAGTCAGGCTTAGGATATTTGCAGGAATTACGTTCAAACGACGGATTATTCATTATCAACGAAGGTATATACAACGTAGAAGAATACAAAATTATAGCAAAAGCAAAATTGCTTGAGGATCTTCCGACAAATTTAAAGTTTACCCCATTACCTATAGAAAAGGTAGACGAATATAACTTTAATATTATAGAGGAAATGGAAAATAAAAACATAATGGAACAATTGAGAATAGATCATTTAAATTCTGAAGAAAGAAGAGAACTAATGACATTGATCAAACAACACTCGAAAATATTCTACCAAAAGGATTCTGATTTAACTTTTACAAATGCTATAAAGCATGAAATCAGAACTGCCAACAACATTCCAATTCATAGCAAAACATACCGCTATCCATATATACATAAGAACGAAGTTCAGAGCCAAATTCAGGAAATGTTGACCAATAATATAATACGCCCAAGTAATTCCCCTTACTCAGCGCCCATTTGGATAGTACCCAAAAAAAAGGACGCCTCAGGCAAAACTAACTGGCGGATAGTCATTGATTACCGTAAACTTAATGAGGTAACCATCGACGACAAATATCCGATTCCTAACATCGACGAAATCTTGGAGAAATTGGGAAGATGCCAATACTTCACAACTCTTGATTTAGCGAAGGGTTTCCACCAAATAGAAATAGCCGAGAAGGATATTTATAAAACTGCATTCAGTGTAGAAAATGGCCACTACGAATTTACACGCATGCCATTTGGACTGAAAACAGCACCAGCCACGTTTCAGAGGCTTATGAATAATGTTCTAAGGGAATACATCAATAAGAATTGTTTGGTATACCTTGACGATATTATTGTCTTTTCGACATCGCTCAAAGAACATATTGATTCCTTAAGGAAGATTTTTCAAAGGTTAAAAGAAGTCAATCTTAAAATTCAATTGGATAAGTGTGAATTCTTAAAAAGAGAAACAGAATTCCTTGGCCATATTGTCACCCAAGAGGGCGTCAAACCAAATCCAAAGAAAATAGATTGCGTTAAAAATTTTCCTATCCCAAAAACGGCTAAACAAATTAAGCAATTCCTAGGACTTTCGGGCTACTATAGGAAGTTCATTAAGGACTATTCCAAAATAGCAAAACCCATGACGATATATCTTAAGAAAGATATGAAAGTCGATGCTAATAATCCGGAATACAAAACTAGTTTCGAAACGCTAAAAAGAATGCTAATAAACGAACCCATTCTACGTTATCCCGATCTTGATAAAACATTTACCATTACCACCGATGCTAGCCAATACGCCATAGGTGCAATTCTTTCACAGGAAAACCATCCTGTTTGCTTTGCTAGTCGGACTTTAAATACCCATGAGCAAAACTACAGTACAATCGAAAAAGAACTTCTTGCCATAGTGTGGGCTACGAAATACTTCAGGCCTTACGTATTCGGTAGAAAGTTCATTATAGAGACAGATCACAAGCCACTAGAGTGGTTGTTCGCTATAAAGGAACCAAATTCGAAATTGGTGCGATGGAGACTTAAGCTCTCAGAATTCGACTATGTAATAAGGTATAAGAAGGGAACCAAAAATTCAAATGCGGACGCGTTATCTAGGATAGAAATTCATACAAATGAGGAAGAACTCATTGTGGATATTCCTACAAGCGAATCATGCTTGAATGTATTTAAAACACAAATAGTTTTAAAAAAATCTAATTCTGGATCAATGAGAATTAAAAATACAAATGTCTTCAATAAAAATAGGAAGATAATATATATTAAGAAACTGGACGAACAGACAGCAATTATGCTAATGAAACACCATTTTAACCCTACCCAGCTTAACGCACTACTCGTCGAAGAGGAAGATTATTTCAATACAATAATGAATGCCTATACCTACTAAAGCATTCACAGAAAATAGCAATTTCAAAATCATTAGATGCACAGTATTACTAAACGACGTTGAAAACGAAGAAGAGTTAGTCAAATTAATAGAACAGGAACATCTTAAAAACAATCATCGTGGTATTGATCAAGTTCTTAAAGAACTAAAAGTTCAGATCTATAATCCATATCTAAAGAAACGAGTGACTCAATTTATAAATAATTGCGAAATTTGTAATCTAGAGAAGTATGAAAGGAAACCTCCTAAGCCAACATTTAAAGTAACAGAAACGCCAAATAAACCTGGTGAAATCATTCACATCGACGTATTTTACAGCCTACAGAAGCAGCTATTTATGACAATAATTGATAAATTCAATAAATTTGCACAAGCTATTAAAATTATGGGGCGTACTTGGACGGAATTCAGACGAGGAATCCTACAGTACATTTCATCTTTTGGGGACGTAAAAAAGATAGTTGTTGACAACGAACTGGGCTTTAAAGCCTTGCCACTCCGAGAATTTTTAAAGAACCACAACATAGAAATCCACTATACCTCAAACAGCAACCACACATCAAATGCGGATATCGAAAGGTTGCACAACACAATTAATGAACATATTCGACTCCTTAGACATGAGGAGGAAACTGAAGAAGAAACTGTGGAAGAAAAAGTTTTAAAATAATAAGATTTTACAATAATACGATACATTCTACTACCAATAGAAAACCTATAGATTTTATTACGGGAAAAGTTAACCAAAACGAATACGAACAAATACGCAATAGAACACTTAAAATTAAAGAAAAAATTATAGATAAATTGAATAAAGACAGAAAGGATATACCATTAGAATCAGGTCCGAACTTTATTAAAGAAATCCGCGGCGGAAAAAATTATCCTAGATTTAGAAAAATAGTTACAGAAGAACTTGATAGGGATCATGTGATAGATGTAGACACTAGACACAAATACTATAAAACCCACGTCCGTAAATCAAAAAGATTTCAGGATAGAAAGAATCCCACCATTAAAGCTAAACATAAAACTAAACAAAGACAAAGAATGAAAAAACTTATTTCAGGTGACAATGACAACGATAACAATAATCCTTCTGTTCAACGTTCTGATCAACCTTCTACAAGTGAACTCACAACGACTGGAGATACAAGACCTGACGAACAATAACGGCTTCGTGACAATCAAATTGGAAGATAGAAAATTAATTAAAAGAAATAATAAAATTATACATATTATTAATATCACCGAGTACGAGGATGCAGTATCTCATATAGAAAATAATATTCAAACCCTTAAGTCTAATTCAAGAACTGGAGGACCAATGCTTAATACAATTATTCATAATTTCAATTTACTAGAAAATAAAGTTAATGGTTTGAAACCTCACATCAAAGCGAAAAGGGGTCTACTGAACATATTGGGAAAAGGACTAAAATTCCTGGCAGGAACTATGGATAGCGACGACGAGCTTGAAATTAAGGGTAAATTAGACGCTATAATCCAAAATAATAAAAATCTGATTCACGAAAATAATAGGCAAATCGAAATAAATAAAGAAATTTCAGAACAAATACAAAACATAACAAGTCATATTAAAACCCAACAAAACTTAATAGAAAAATACTTAACTAACTATACCACCCAGATCAATGCAAGAATCAGAAGTCTGGAAGACGAAATTACATATATGCAATATATTTACCAAATAAACTACGATATCAACCTACTTAAAACCCATATTGACGATACAGAACAAATTATAATGACTAGCAAGTTAGGTATATTAACAAGAAATATCTTGACAAACAAAGAAGTCGAGATGATCGATGACTTAGAAGCATTTAAATATATTCAAACTGTGGTAGCCTTTTATGAAAACCAAATAGTTATAATATTGTTAATCCCACAGTTCTCCAATTTAGCATATTCACAGATTCTAATTGAACCATTGCCTAATCTGGAAAATAAGTCTATATATATAGAAAACACTAGATACTTGATAGACCAAAATAATAATGTCTATAATTCCAACGTAAAAAATAATTTAAAGAAAAATTTGATAAAAATTGAAGATGACTGTATTGAAAATTTAATTAACTCGAAAAACGCCAATTGTAACATGCAATTTTACCGGAACGAAGAATTCAAGGAAGTGATAACTGGAATAATTATAACCAAGAATATTGAAAACATATTCATTGATCAGAATTGTAACAAATTTAATGTTAGCATTAAAGGTACCAAACTATTAAAGTATGAAAATTGTAAGTTGAAAATTAAGGGAGACATATTCGAAAATTTAAGTATTAAAATCTACGATCACGTCGTACTACCAAACTTTGTATCCAAAATTAAAGAAAATAGAACTATTGAAAATTTTAAACTAGAAGATTTGCATACTAAAAATATAGATAATAGGAAAAGAATCGAGGAAATTGTATATGAGAGCCATGGAAAATATGTAACAAGTATTGGTATAGATATAGTGACTATATGTATCATTTTTATAATAATAACAATTTTGATAATTTTATTTAAGAAAAAGAAAAAATTAAATAATGAAATTAATATTGAATTAACTTCGTCGGAGCCTCAGACAAAGGCGGGGGGTGTTACAGACACGGAATCTGGGAACATATTTTAATTCAAATACTTTCCTACCCAGATAAGATATTCCATAGCAAAGCAATGTCCATTGCACTTGCAATAAACATTGCATCAGCGAATTACTTGGAAATCTTTAGTTAATACGATACCCTAAGTATCGTACGTGCCTTTATGTCATTTTCAATGGCCATTATAATAATTTCATACCGCAAGTGTCGTATGTGCGTGGGCTAGTTTCGACCACCGGCATTATCCGTGATCGAAATTGGTCTTTTGCAATCTTACAGAGTTTAAGTTTTAATTCTATCTTCAAGAAGGAAAGTACCTCCTTTGTCGGGTTCCGTCGGACTATCAGTTTTGATAGTAATATAGAAATACTTTACATTTAGCATAGTTAATCTTAAATTCATGTTTATCGGAAAGATTATAATAAAATTAATTATTCTTCTTTATTTTGTGTTTTTTTATTAAACGTGTTCGTGTTGTTTAAAACTATTTATCACAAATCTCACTCCACTTGTCCCAATATGCGTATCCTGTATCAAACACAGCAATCAAGACACATTTATTACAGGAAAAACTGATGATTCGAATCACACTTCCCATTTTTAATATACCCAAGATGAAAATCCAACACATTAAATGTTTTCCCATACGGGTGGATTCAAACCACTCATTAATACCTGATGTCGGATTTTCCCAAATCAAGACCCAGGAGTTTCTGCTCCTTAAGCCAGAAAACCTGAAGTCATTCAAAAAGATTTCAAAATGGGTCAATGAAGATACATGGGTTGGTAAGCTGAACACAACCATCACTAAAGCCACTAAATCAGATGAATGTACCATCGAACTTTATTTAACCCACTGGGCGAAAACCCACAGTGTAGCTTTGTTCGTTACTTACTATCTTGCTAGCCACTGTCATGTGACCTAATGTCTTGTATTCTTTTATGCAAGCTCTGTATTCCTGATAAAGTTCAGGATTACGTTCTAATTGCCGTTCTAGGCTATAGAACCTACGTAATGCCATACCACGAGAATCGCCTAAACTAGGACTTTCTGCGGTGAAAGGCAGACGAACTTCGTAACGGCCTTGTGCGTTACAAACATGAGTTTTTTTATAAAACTCTTCACATTATTGATCTGCTTTAGACAGCTTTCTTCCTGGATTAACTTCTTCAGTTTCCCAAAACTGACGTAGAAGATTATCCAGTGAAGAGTCGTCGTCGTAGTGAACTTTTGCTGTTAACGCAGATGCCTTTAAAAATGTGGAAGTATTTTGGAGTTTTCCGAAGAGTATCCATCCGAGGGGCAACAGGTGTTCCTGGAAGACCTTTCCGAAAACCTTCCAAGAGGATTTCACTATATACATCTGCTCCTAAAAGCAGGTCAACTTTTCCTGGTTTAAAGCAAAATGGATCGGTAAGTGATGATGTATATGACTCCATTCTTTGTTTGGAATGGTTGAAGGAGGTGAAATGTCCGTAATTGTATCCACTATAAGGGCTGTAACTGTAGTTGCCTTAGTTGTGGTTGAATAAGGATAAATGTTCAATACAGTTTGTTTTTGAACATTTGTAGTTTCAGTTTTTCCCAGGCCAGTGATTTAAATTTCGATGTTTGTAGTAGATGATTGCAGCTTACGTGCGGCGGCTTGGGTTATAAATGAAAATTGAAAGCCTGAATCTATCAGTGCCCTTAATACCAACATGTTTCCCTTTTTGGTAGGAACGTTTAACAATGCTGTGGCAAGCAGTGCTTGTTTGGTACGTTGGTTTTTTGCGTGAAGCGTATGGACAGATTTATTGGATTTGGGAAGTGAATTACAAGGTTGAGCTTCTGATTGCTGCTTCCTTGGCTTGAATTGGGTCGAGACCCTTGGATTGGCATTATTCCTGTGAAGTAAAGAATGATGCTTCCTTCCACATTGCTGACATGAAAACTTGCTTGTACAAGTTTTCGTGCTATGACCCTTTGATTGGCAATTATTACATAATTGATTTGATGTGACAATTTTGAATTTATTGTCTACATCGAGTTTTATAAATTTCGGACATTTAAATAGACGGTGCTGCTCTTTGCACAAAGGACATGCTTGGGTGTATGAAGTAAAATGGGTAGATGCTGTCGGGACTTGAGCATTTTTGTTGGCTAGGGACGGTTTGGTATCGACTATGGGTTCTAAAATTCTAAATCTAGATTGTAAAAATATTTTTAAGGATTCGAAAGTGGTGCACGGTGCGTTTCTGCTGGTAAACATTGTACCACCATATAATTATACATTCGGAAGACTTATCTAGCAAGGTTTTGATAGCCTTGGCTGATTCGTCGACTGCTTTAGGTAGATTAAAGAGTGCCTTCAATTGGGCATTTACCAAAACTCGTTTATTATCATACCTTTCAAGCAATATCTTCCATGCGCTGTGATAGCTCGAGTTGGTCATAGGAAATTGACGCAATAAGTGCTCTGCTTCTCCAAATACACTTGATTTCAAATAATGCAATTTCTGCACCGAAGATAACGCAGAATTTGTATGCACCAGGGAATTGAACAGATCGTGAAAAGGTCTCCAGGAATCATAAGAACCTGAGAATTTTGGGATTGTGATGCTAGGTAGTCTCAGAGACGATGAAGTTTCACATTCTGATTTTGGACTTGGTTCAACCTTTGTTTCGAATGCATCTAATGCATCCCTAAGAATACCTCGAAAAGTAAAGTATTGATTTTCCACCTTTGAAAATTGATCCTTTGCGAAATAATCGTACTTTTGAAGTTCACTATCTTCCAAAGCCTGCGTGGCTTGAATAATTGTATAGTGATCTTTCTTGTACTCTGACGAAAATTTCACTTAGAGCGGTTAATCGCTCAGAAATAAGACCTTTCGTTCGTTTTTCTACATCAGTTTTGTTGTAGTTATTAAGCGATTTTTCAAAGATTATTGCGGAAGTGACTTGGTTACACTTTTTTGGAAGAGTCTTTAATTTTCAATGTTCCGATAAAACCGACACCACTTGTTGCTGGCAATGTTACTGAGCAGGAGAATCGCCCTCCTGTCGTTTCTGTATTGAAACGGCCACCAAGCTCCGTTATGACGAGTGGGCGTGAGCCTGTTTTATATCCGCTGACGCCTTACCATATGCGTCTCCAAAACTACAATGCAGTACGAGACCGTATTTTCTTCTCAGTGGCGGAGTTATCAGCAATTATGTATCCTGACCTGGACCTTGGAAAGAGAAAGAAACGATCGACCGTTCATTGGCGGTAATATTGTCGACGAATGAGACAGGAAAGAAAAAAATTGGCACATATTTCCGTGTCAATGCCAGATGACATTCGACTGTATGCCGAAGTAAGGCTGCTCGGGCGAACTGAGACTGGGTTACTTGATAGTGGTGCCACTGTCAGTATCCTAGGCCACGGAGCCCTAAAGAGGCTTGCAGAAGCAGAGGTTGAATGGAAAAGGTATCGGACACAGGTACAAGTAGCTAACGGTGCCATGACGACTGTTCATGGTCATGTGGACTTGGACATCACTTTCCGTGGTAAGACCCAAAACGTGCGTCTTTACGTGGTTCCTGGGCTCACACAGGCACTATATCTAGCAATAGACTTCTGGCGTCTATTTGGGTTGGCTCAAGATGTCCTGAGTATAGTTGCAGAAGTGACACCAAGTCTAATAACTACCCCTGACACCGACTGTCATGTTCTTCCTGCTATACATCAACAACGTCTAGAAGCTACTAAACAGCTTTTTCCTTCTTTCGCCTCTTTAGGCTTGGGAAAAACATCTGTGGGCACTCACAGGATCGAGACGAATGAAGCAACTCCGATAAAACAACGTTTTTATCCGATATAATCGGCAGTACAGAATTTGATGGATGCTCAATTGCGACGAATGCTATCGCTGGGTGTGATAGAAGAGAGCTAGAGTCCTTGGAGCTCTCCAGTTGTACTAGTGAGAAAGCCTGGAAAGGTCCGGCTTTGTTTTGACGCCAGGAAAGTGTTATGGAGAGCTGACAGATCACCCAACGGACAGCGTTGACTGCAGGGCGGCACGCTAGTACGCCTCAACTATTGGCGGAGAGTGTGGGGGGTTCCACAAAAAGACCTGCCGCTGCCGTCTGCCATATACAAAAAAATTCTTCGTTCCTACAACGAACAGTCAGCACCCACTCGGTCCTGAAGGGACCCTTACGTCACTTACCCGTATTTTGGTGGAAGGCGTAGATGTTTTCACTTCCTTTACCGGCCCCTTCCTCCCATTTGACTTTGGGGGGCACAATTATCCAAAGTCCCTTATTGACCTGTAAAGAGAGAGAGAGACTAGGCGAGCCTAGACGACCTTCATCCTATGTGCGAGGGGTCCGGGATGTGAAGGAAGAATTAAAAGTTCAGCTTCTCATAATAGTTCTCGTTTAATACAAAATTTTGGTCTTCTCCTCACATAAAGTTTGCGAATACAAATCTCCTAGCTGTCATGCATTCCGCGCTGGCAGTTTAACGTACTTACACTTAATCAAAAGAAGATAATCAGAATAATGACATTTGCCTACAGATATATATATATGTAATGTACTCCATCTGATCAAAAATAATATCGTCGTTCCTGATGCGCTGTCACGGATTCATTGTGACAGCTTAACAACACCTGAAGATCCTGGCCCAGAAGTTGACCTTAGTTCTCCATATTTCAACTCGTTGGAATATGAGACGCAGGGTTCAAAGGCTTATAATCTCAGAGCGAAGCCTGTTAATTTCAAAGTGGGTCAAGAAGTATTCAGACGGAATTTTGCCCAAAGCAATTTCCAGCAGCGGACTAGTGCTAAACTAGGACGTAAATTTGTGAAGTGTCCAATTAAGTCAAAGAAAGGAAACCCCTTATATTAGCTTGAAGACCTGCAGGGAAGAACATTGGGTGTCTATCACGCAAACGACATCAAGCTCTGAGCGAGACCAACTTTACTGGAATAACGATTATACTTACCTGCTGTAGATCTTGATCCTGGTAGCCCTAAGAAGGAATCCAGCCAGCCTAACTGGTACACTATAGGATATCGCTAAGCCCTCCTATTGCCTCGTCAATGGTGGGTGATATACCTGTTGGAATTCAACCTTGTCTACGGTCTCTATAAATTTAAGGAAGAAAATTGGCCATGTCACTAATTCGACGACGCCTTCGATTCGTCACCTCTCGAGCATACCAGACTGTCTTTGACAACCCGTCGCATCCGTCTGGCTTGATAGAAATGATTTCATGGGTCGTAGGTTGAGTCACACATTGGGCGCCCGCAGCGATGAGGGCTATGTTTCAAGACCGGCTAGCTCAGTCGACCATTTTTCATTGTTGTCTGGACCACAAGGGGACTAGACCACTCTGCCCTGTTATGGTCGTAGCATACTGCATATAGCAATATGCTACACTGAGACGAGCTGCGCGCATATGGCCGGCCGATAGCCACATCAATGGCGAAGAAAGATGGGCGGAAGACGGACGGAAAAAAGAAGAAGGTGAAAAGTTTTTATGGGCGAAACATTATTCAGATAAATATTAATAAATCCACAATAAAAATAATAAGAGAACAAGGAATGGGAGATTGAAACAGTGTGGCAGATCAAAACAAAATTTTATTATAACGATATATCGTGCGATAGATGGGGAAAATCATCTCTTCATCAACGGTGTGGTGTCTTGCCATATAATCCGAGTCATCACCAATTTTATAAGAGCCATATAATTTGGATCATCACCTTTTTTGGCCATATAATCTGAATCATCACCTGTGCTGTAAGAGCCACATAATTGGAATCATCACCTGGTAATGTTCGACCAAGTTATACTTTATAAGAGACACATAATGTGAGTCATCACCTGTTATCTCGTCACCTGTGTGGGCTTTCGAAAATTTCCTTATTAAAGGTATACAGTGAGGTAGATATGGATGAATCGTCGATTGAGACTTTGATCATCGCCTCTTCACTGCATCGTCCTAAAAAGTTCTTTTATGAGTGGATCCAGGCGATTCATCCTCGGAGTCGCCGGCAGCATTGTTTCGTTGTGGCAACAGTTTTTTTGGAGTACGATTATGTACTTTGAGCATTCACATTGTCCAGTCCGTCATCCCCAGTAGTAATTTAACAGTATTAGTAGGGTATCATAGGTTGAAGTGTGTATCTATGTATAAGATAAGAATCAGATTAAAGTTTTAGATAATGGCTAAGCTGATCTTCCTCGGAGGCGCCTCTGCGGTGGATCCTCAACACAAGATCAATGTAAGTTGAAGCCTTCTTTTCATTTTTTTTTTTTTTTGTGTAAACTAAGGTAAAAGCACCAGTAGTCGCCACCCTCAAATTTTGCACTAGTACTCGCCACTCTTGCCACAAATGTGTTAAAATAAGCGTTCACTGATAAACACAAATTTGAACGGTCCCAGTCTAGATTTTTCAAAGCTTTCTCTTCCGTGGCAAGTGAAACGTTTGCTTGCAAACGTTGAGTGGAGAGTGGGGAAAGCGAAGTAGAAAAGCGATGCGTGCAGCAGCAGTTGCATGGAGGATGCGTTACCGAACCAAGCAACGACACAGGTCTGTTGATATTGATATAGTTTTTGTTTACTGTGTTTAGCATTGCTCCTGAAGCGATATAGGTAATTTTTATCAACAGTAGAGCATGATTTAGATGGTTTTCCCTGAAATTCATCATAATATAACGATTTTTAAAGGGTGGCGACTACCGGATCCCATTTTACATATTTTACCAGTAGTCGCCAGCCCTGGCGACTACTAGTGTTTTCAACATTTTGGTTAACTGTGTAATGCTTTTTGATATAAATATCAAATTTTCTTTTATAATTATAATAGCCAGGGGTATTCGTCAATGCAAACAAGGACATTGTGACCCAAGAACGTGACTTGTATTGCACTGTAAACTTTTCTTTATTTTGATTGATTAATTAATAAACCGTTAAAATAGTAAAAGTCCAACACAAGACCCAATTAAATTGATTAGAAAGATGAGAATATATTTGTGAGCAATAACCAGTGACATGTACATTATCATGGGATCACTTTTCTATAGTTGTCACCTTTTGGTTTACCAACCACTTTATTCCCCTCAAATTCACATAATAAATTTGTTGTGATGACACGAATACCACAATGCCCATCATAGCGCATCATCACTCACGTGCACATGGTTCACTTCAAAAAGTTCATATTTCGTTCAAGCAAACGAAATCATAAATTACAAAAAATTCGAGCAAACGAAATCATAAATTTCCATGCTCTTAAATATACAAAACTCCAACGACACGAGCAATCAGCAAAATCCACTTCGACGCTCTTGCAAACGTCATCATAAACTTCCCCAAATTGTCTGACCGCTCTTCACACTGGCGTGATATCAGTTTACGTTACCCCACGGTTACACCTGCAAGTACAGCTTGCATGCAAGCCTCCCTTCCAACACGATTTTTAACTAGACAGCGGAAGGCAGTACGGTTGATGTCTTATCAGCTTGCATGCAAGTTCATTTAAAAAATGGCATTGAGACGTAAACTCTTGCGTATATTGGAAAATTATGGCAATAAAGGAAGCATCACAATGATAAAAACCCAAGAAAAAAGGAAAATGAAGGTGTTGGTAAATGATGTATTGCAAATAATCCCAGAAAATTGCATTTTCCCGGTATAAATTTATGAATTTCTCTCAAGCATTTCGTTTCCGCCATTTTGAAAACTGTATAAATGTCAAATTACTATCTCCCAGCTGCCATGGTTTTTCAGCATACAAGTTCGCTGAAAGCTGTACTGCCAGCATGGCAGTAGAGGTTACACGTGCAAGAAGTATGGCAGTGCAAGTTGCATGCAAGCTGTACTTGCAGGTGTAACCTCGGGGTTAGATGTAATGCGTATATACCTTTTTCTGCTGATTACGCTGGCGTTGCAAGGGTACCACGAAGTCACGTCGCCAAGGAAAAGTGGAGTTGGACTATATATTTCATAGTGGTCGGTTCGCGGTTGCATTGCTCGCGACTTTAAGTATTTAAATCAGTGGTGTTAAGTTTAATTAACTAGATTATCGATCTAACGAGATAAAACGATCGAATAATAAAAGAAAAGAAACCAAAGTGAGGTGCTTTAATTATAAACTAATAAACTCTTTCCAGCTCCCGCCTCCTCTTCTTCACCATCACGGAAAGCACGAGAGGCGGCGTATAACAAATTCAATATGAAATCCGCAGTGGATTTAACAAATGAATATATAAAATAGAAATAGATGCCAATACACATTTGTAATCTTTTCTCTGTCGCCCATACCTACTTCTAGGTTTAGGCAAATAAAAATTGCTTAATTTTCTTTCCTTGATGAGTCTAACGAATATTTGATGTTATAGGAGATAAGATTCAAATAAAAGTAATAATATCGAATATATTCAGAATTTATTGAACTTGTAATATGAATATTAAAGCGAATATGAAACTTTAAATTTAGATAATTGTCACACCGCAAACAAAAGTTGACCCATACGAAATAGAAATTGAAGCAGTCCATGTTATACATGTCTAATCTACCTAAAATCTAACGCAAAATGTATTGCACCCAGTACCAGTCAGGTTTTCATAAGAAGCATATCTCATCTACCGTTTTGAGTAAGTTTAGTGCTGAAATACGCCTTGTCTGAATATTAACCAACATTGTGTTCCTGCATGTTTGAAATTAAAAGGTTAAAAATTGTGGTTAAAAGAACGAATTATATTTTTTCTGGTTCGTTTTTAATTTTGCAGGTGTTGAAAAACATGGATGATAAAAAAGAAAAAAGAAAGTTTTTTACGTACTCGAAGCTTCAGATGCAAAAGGCATTGGAGGACATCAAGAACGGTATGGCAGTGGCTGCTGCTGCCAAGAAATACTGTGTACCACGAAGTACGCTTAAGGACAAAGCAAAGGGGAAGACACCAATCGGAAGGCGAATGGGACCAGCACCATTTCTGAATGAGGCTGGAGAAGAGCTTTTGGTTAAGTGGATAACTACGTTAGCCAGGTCAGATTTTCCTGTGGCCACTGAACAAGTTATTGACGCTTCGAAAAAAATGATTAAAGCCCTTGGTAAGGACACAACGTTTTCGACAGGTCGGAAACGGCTTAAGGGTTTTTTGAAGAGAAATCCGGATATTTCATGCAGAGTCGCTCAAAACTTAACATCATCTAATGCATCGGTAACGGCAGAGGCAATGAAGGCATGGTTTGACAGAATTTTTGAGTATTTGCAAGAAAACGATTATGACGATATTCTTGAAGATCCTTCCAGACTGTTCAATGCGGATGAAACAGCCATTCTTCTCAACCCAAAGGGAAACAGGGTTTTTGCACCTAAAGGAGACAAAACTGTGTATCAGAAAGTCAACGTTGATGAAAAGGAGGGGTTGACCGTGCTTGTAATTGCCAATGCCGCTGGAGTGATGGCTCCTCCGTTAGTTATTTTCAGATACAAGAGAATACCCGCCGATATTGCTGAAAGTGTTCCTCCTACCTGGGGAATCGGTAAATCTGAGACGGGGTGGATGAACTCAGCTCTGTTTTACGAATTTTCTGCAAACGTTTTTCATCCTTGGCTGCTCCAAAACAATATTCAATTGCCAGTAATTTTATTTGTAGATGGACACACTTCCCATTTATCACTTCAAATCAGTCAGTTTTGCCGTGACAACGGGATTATCCTTATAGCGCTTTACCCAAACTCAACACATCTTATCCAGCCTATGGATGTGGCAGTTTTCAAACCGCTTAAGGCAAAATGGAAAAAGAAGGTGCATCAGTGGAGGCTTACAAATATCAATAACCCTACGATGAAAAAACAACATGTTTGTCCATTAATGCAGGAAGTTCTTGATGAAATAAGTCCATCGGTTATTCGAAACGGTTTTAGAGCTTGTGGCTTAGTTCCTTGGAATAAACAAGCAGTAAAATTGGCCAGCATAAATGTTTCCACAGACACTATATCAACAACAAAAGGAACAGAAACAGACTCTGAAAAAGCAACAGTTGCCTTAGAAGTCTTGGAAAATGTGACTGGGCGAGAAAAACTGCACATGATCAAGGCATCGGATTGCTGGACAGGTAACATAGAAGACGTATCCTTATTTGGTGTTTGGAGGAAGATGCAAAGCGCCGCTGTTACAACTAGACAAGAATCAGTCACCGATTCGTCCCCCATTTTTTCCTCTTCCTTCTCTGCTCCCGCTGTAACGGGACAGGAATCGACGATTGATTCCACTGCTGTAATAATTGGAAATGAAGCATTTACAGATACCACCGAAAGCACGGAAGAAAGGGAACCTTCAAAAGAATCACAGAACGATCGTTATTCTACAGACTCATCTCTGCAGCGTTTAGTTTCAGTGGGTTTGACCGAAAATGCGCCGTCAACATCAAAAGCAGTACCATCAACCTCCGTGCAAACCATCTCTGCTGAAACACCCCCCAAGCCTAAGGCCAGCCCCCCGTTTAAGGTTCCAAGTCCTTTCAAAAATGCTTTGTTTTTTCCCGGTCCTGCACCCACTAAAAAGGAAAAGAACAGAGAAACTCTACCAAGCGTGATAACGTCACATTCTTGGAGACAATATCATGAGAACAAAGCAATTCAAAAACAAAAATTAGAAGAACCCAAGAAGAAAAAAGCTGAAGAAAGGATAGAGAAGAGAAAAGCCAAAGAAGAAATGCTTAAAAACAAAGCAGAAGTTGTTAATAAAAGGACTAATCGAAGACCACATCGGGGTAGAAAAGCCAAGAAGAGATTGAAAGATACTTCCTCCTCGGAAGAAGAGCAATGGATCCCTTCCGCATCAAGTGAAGATGTTAACCTGATGGATGACGATTCTGAGGATTTTGCGTAAAAGATAATGAAAATAAAAATAAAAAAGCAATTGTATAACAATAATAATACATATGGTTGGCACGTTTTAATTTTATTTTTCTCCTTAAAAAGAAATGTATTAATTTTATCCTTTAAGAGAGCATCCCTATGTTAAAGCACCGACATTTAGGTCAATTTTCAGGGCCACGAAAGTTGTTTATACTGTTTCAAATTTAAGTTAACTTGATTAACTTCATTTTCAAAATTGTGCGAAAGAAGCTGAAGTTTGTTAGATTTTGAGAGTTTAAGACTGGATTTAGGAGCCCCCTGAACATGGAGGTTGACTAGGTCCGCTCTCGTCTTCTTTTCAGGGCGTCAACAGTGATACTGTATCATATCGCCCACAGTATCGCAGGGTTGTTGGGGCAATGGCGATGAAGCAGAACATCTGCGCTTCCAACTAAGTAGTAAGTAAAGGTCCCTTCCGGACTGAGTGTGTGCAACGACCCTTGGTTTGTAGGCTCGAAATTTTTTTTGTATATGGCAGGTGGCACAGCGGCAGGTTTTCGTGGACCCTCCGCACACTCTCCGTCAATATCCGATGCGAGCTAGCGTGCCGCCCTGCACTCAACGCTGTCCACCGAGTGATCTGTCAGCTCATGCTGGCAGTCTGGACTTCACGTCCAAATCAATCGCTCTGACATACTTCCATAACACACCATCATTTTCTTCGTATGATCAGCAAAATCGCGCAGATTTAAGCAATTATTTGCCGAGAATATGTTGAAAAGTCCAGCAAAATAACCCGTCTTTCTATAACATCAGGGCATCCTTCGGGCGTATTTTGCTTTTCACCCATAGAATAAGTCTGAAAATAATGTATACCGGTGATAAGGAGTATCACATACAACGTTGAAGACGACATACCATATATGAACTGTAAGAGAAGGATCAGAAAGTCAAATCAAATCAAATCAAATCAAAGTGTATTTATTTATAAACCCCTGCTTAAAGCAGCGTATAACGCTGGGTTCTACGATATTACAGAGTATGACAAACAGTTTATATAAAATATAGCAAAATAAACAATATATTATTAAACAAGAATCAGTTAGCCTAAATAAACAGCTTATACAGATAAAAATTAGTTGCTTATATAGTAACGGAGGTATATAGAATATTGATTCCTCAAATTGAGTCATTAATCATTAGTTGATAGTTTGGATCTATTACAGGTATTGGTGAGGCCAATAACAGCACAGATAGTAGCATGAATATTAAAAATTAAAAATTTAAAAAATAAAAAAATAAAAAGAAAAAAATAAAGAAAGATAACAGTTCATTTATCAGCTACAAACACTCGAACATTGCTACAAACACTCAAACACAAATCACTTAATCACTAAATCATTAAATCAACAGGCCCCCAAATAATTGGAACAATAAACTGTTTTAACTTAATTCACCAAATAATTAAACCTAGCACTAGCACAGAGGCACGGCACCATGATTCCAGTTGTCCGATCAACAATTGGAAAGCATTAGGGAGTACTAAAGGATCAAAATATCAGAAGATCCAGTGAAGTTAATTGGTTGAGCAAGTATGTTGAAGATGTTAAGGAATTAAATTCCGCCTGTTAGGGGTTGAAGATCAGTGAGTAAGGAGTCTGGAATCATGAACTGATCCGATGATCCATGATTCGATCCGATGAACATTCGAGTGAATGGTTGTATGAAAACTGCAAAATTTGCATATACGGTATACTAATATAATCAGTTAAAACCAAACAACTAGAATGAACCAATTTGAAGAGAGCAAAGTAATAACTAAAACAGTATTAAAAAATAGAATATTATTTCAGTATACTTGTGTTACTAGTTTTGGCTTCTACCCTACGCTTCCTAGGATCTGAAAATGTCCTGGACAGCCTGCGACCTAGAGAATATTCGCATATTCTTGAGAATCCAAATTTGAAATGAGACTAATTTGCATTACAAAGACAGTTTAGAATAAAATAGAAAACTCATTTATGTATTTGGGAATTTACATTGGTATTCTTAATTTATAGAAAAAATACAAAATAAAGTGATTAGCGCTTGCAACAGCAGATAAAGAGACAATTGTTATAGATTCTTTAAATACACTTTTATTACTTAATTAGAGACTATAAACTTTTCTCGAATTCTTAGCATTTTTTAACTGGTGTCGATGCTAGTTGATTTTGACTAGCCCAATCAATTTCTGAAAAATCAATTACAATCCTTTTCTGAGAAGGTGTAAACTGCCGATGCAGAACTCCAACAGCATCAAACATCATTTTGGCCGCAATAGTGCTAGCCTTAGCGGCATACTTGTCTGACATGTAAATGATTTCTTTAATACCACACTGGATAATTAGCTTAGCGCATTCATTGCATGGAAATAGAGCTACATACATCCGGGCTCCATCGACATCTGCTGAATTTTTGTTTAGTATTGCATTTGCTTCAGCATGTACAACGTACATGTATTTCTGTTCAAGAGGTTCGTTGCTATCCCTTCCCCAGGGAAATTTGTTATCGTTACAACCAATCGGAAATCCATTGTAACCAACTCCGAGAATTTTATTATTTTTATCCACAATGCAAGCTCCTACCTGTGTTGCGGGATCTTTGCTACGTTTTGCAGCTAAAAATGCAGTCGACATAAAATATTCATCCCATGTTAACACGTCTGAGCGTGGATTAATTCTATTACTGTTTGTTTCTGCCATTTCCTTATAAAATGTTGTAAATTGGTTTCTTGATTAATAAAATCACTAGTTGATAGTTTCACTACTTTGATGCTATGCTATATTAGGTCTGTTCGCGTACTTCTCGTGCAAAAACTTTCTGGGTAAAAACGGTAAAAACTTACTCGTGTGGTGGGGGAAGAATGTAAATGCATGAAAAAGTACGGCGGGAACGCTGTTAATTTTCTAACCTTTTTCTTCTTCTTCTTCATTCAAGAGTGAGATAACTGTGGGCTCCACTGAATGGGAGCTGGAACAACGATGTAACAACGATGTTACTCACATTGCAATCATCCAATTTCATGATTCATGGTCAATGGGGATTTTTTAGAACATGACATGAACGTTTCGTTCTTGTTACATCGTTGTTCGTTGGTATAACGCCATATAAAAGAAGAAAGATGAAAGGTTAATAAGAAATAGGAAATTTATGGAATAAGGTCTCAATCACCTGACGACTAATTTAAAAAGTATATATATATGGTAAAACTGACTGGTAAATGTAAACAATTCGTTCATAATTAACCATAAAAGCAAAAACACGTTAACTTCATTAGAGAGGAGCTTTTAAAGGTTGTATTTTTACTCAGTATTATAATTACTGATAGGATACTGTTTATTAAAGGAATTTTTTTATAACGTGATGGCACAGTGAAGTTTCGTTATTATTCTCCTTCACTCTCCCGGAGCCCCCTGAACATGGAGGTTGACTAGGTCCGCTCTCGTCTTCTTTTCAGGGCGTCAACAGTGATACTGTATCATATCGCCCACAGTATCGCAGGGTTATTGGGGCAATGGCGATGAAGCAGAACATCTGCGCTTCCAACTAAGTAGTAAGTAAAGGTCCCTTCCGGACTGAGTGTGTGCAACGACCCTTGGTTTGTAGGCTCGAAATTTTTTTTGTATATGGCAGGTGGCACAGCGGCAGGTTTTCGTGGACCCTCCGCACACTCTCCGTCAATATCCGATGCGAGCTAGCGTGCCGCCCTGCACTCAACGCTGTCCACCGAGTGATCTGTCAGCTCATGCTGGCAGTCTGGACTTCGCGTCCAAATCAATCGCTCTGACATACTTCCATAACACACCATCATTTTCTTCGTATGATCAGCAAAATCGCGCAGATTTAAGCAATTATTTGCCGAGAATATGTTGAAAAGTCCAGCAAAATAACCCGTCTTTCTATAACATCAGGGCATCCTTCGGGCGTATTTTGCTTTTCACCCATAGAATAAGTCTGAAAATAATGTATACCGGTGATAAGGAGTATCACATACAACGTTGAAGACGACATACCATATATGAACTGTAAGAGAAGGATCAGAAAGTCAAATCAAATCAAATCAAATCAAAGTGTATTTATTTATAAACCCCTGCTTAAAGCAGCGTATAACGCTGGGTTCTACGATATTACAGAGTATGACAAACAGTTTATATAAAATATAGCAAAATAAACAATATATTATTAAACAAGAATCAGTTAGCCTAAATAAACAGCTTATACAGATAAAAATTAGTTGCTTATATAGTAACCGAGGTATATGGTATAGAATATCGATTCCTCAAATTGAGTCATTAATCATTAGTTGATAGTTTGGATCTATTACAGGTATTGGTGAGGCCAATAACAGCACAGATAGTAGCATGAATATTAAAAATTAAAAATTTAAAAAATTAAAAAATAAAAAGATAAAAAGAAAGAAAGATAACATGCACAAACTTGTACTAGAGGAAAAGGGGCAAAATGACAAGCAAATAAGCTAATAACAAATTGTTCCACTTCGCATGCCATTCGGCTTGGTTCTACTCTCAAATTGTCACAAACTTTATTACAGCCATTTTGCATATAGTACACTGTCTATGGCATCTTTATGAACGTACACCACTTTGCAGTCAAACAGATGTTCAGTTCACGGTATACATACTAACAAGGTATGACTATCCGGCCCCATACATTCGCCATTTTCGGTGTTAATCGATTCGCATGACGCGCTTCTTAAAAAGTGACAAATATAAAGTTTAATATTTATATAAATTTATTCGACTGGATCCATTTAAAATCTTAAAATAAGTACCATTTTACTTTCTAAACATAAAGATAAATTGAAGGAAGATTATTAGAATTGTATTCCACATTTTAATTTGCTCCTAACCCAATTTTACACTTCGTTATGATGCATTGCAAATTTGCCTTCTATTTTAGAAAATTACGATTACCACTAACTAATGTCACTATAGAAATAATAAAAATATCTTAAATAATCAATTAACAGTGCAAATTATAGGTATTTCAGTCTTATTTTGCATCTTTCATCGATAAAACTTTCGTGGCACTTTGTTTAGATCCGAACTGATTTCCCTGAAATGAGCTTTAAACTAACAAATTCAAGGTATATTTATGATAAGAAACTCATATTATATTTATTGCAACCTTTTTTGATGGATCCAGTGGAATAAATTTACATAAATATTAGCACTTTATTTTTCCCGTTTTAAGAGTCGATTCGTGTGACGTCACACGCACTTGACAGCCCGGACAATCATACCTTGTTACTCTGTATATGGTGGTTCAGTTTATGGAACAATACATTTGTAAGTAGATTGTCGAAATGTGTACTTACATACATTAAACTAATATTTCTTCCCGTAGATTGTGCAACTAGCTACCGTTCGCCCATACTTCCGTATCATACTTAATAGCTCCCTCTTATGGGAACAATTTTGAGATTTTTTTATGGGAAAAATTTTGAGATGTTTTTTTTGTAATTAAAATTTTAAAATTCACTTTTCAGTAGTTTGGGCTTAAATATACATCCCTGAAAACTCTCCGATTTTCTTTAAACTTTGCACACTAGTTCCTTTTCACTCACAAATCACAAATATGAAAACGAAATTTGTCGGAAAGCTATAGTTTCCGAGATATTGGACTTTAAAATTCCCGATATTTGTACTGCACTTCACAACACAATTTGACATTCTCACAATTATAACTCTTCTTCTTCTTTTTAGTAACATGTATATAAGTAGTGTAAACATATCTTCCGAACATTCGGGTTACCAGCAATGCGTTTTTTTTATTCATTACAAATATTTAGTTAGAATGGAATAGAAAAAATTTATTAAAGAAACACACTCACACACACACACAGGCAGGCTGGCAGGGCACACACACACACGCACGCACAGGCAGGCTGGCAGGGGCACACACACACACGCGCGCTCCGCTTCGCTCCGCGCGCGTGTGTGTGTGTGCCCCTGCCAGCCTGCCTGTGCGTGCGTGTGTGTGTGTGTGTGCCCTGCCAGCCTGCCTGTGTGTGTGTGTGTGTGTTTCTTTAATAATAATAATAATTTAACATTTTTCTATTCCATTCTAACTAAATATTTGTAATGAATAAAAAAACGCATTGCTGGTAACCCGAATGTTCGGAAGATATGTTTACACTACTTATATACATGTTACTAAAAAGAAGAAGAAGAGTTATAATTGTGAGAATGTCAAATTGTGTTGTGAAGTGCAGTACAAATATCGGGAATTTTAAAGTCCAATATCTCGGAAACTATAGCTTTCCGACAAATTTCGTTTTCATATTTGTGATTTGTGAGTGAAAAGGAACTAGTGTGCAAAGTTTAAAGAAAATCGGAGAGTTTTCAGGGATGTATATTTAAGCCGTAGTTTGTTCTAAGCACTGTATGTATACTGTGACGAAAGAGTGGAAGGATATGGAGGTAGTGGTTAAATCTGTGTATGGGAGAAGGGACTGGTTCATGAGGCGAACCTTTTTCTTAAATTACATTAAAATGCCGTCCAAATCTGCAACTCTCATTTAGCAGTCCAGAAAACATGAAGATAAAAAAAATAACTCAAAAACGGGAAATCTTATGTCGATTTCGATTTTGATACAAAGATAACAAGTATGGCCGATTCGAAAGGATTTTTTTGTGTTGCTACGTCTTGAGGTGACTATTGTCATTTCCAGCAAATTTGTTTTGAGTTTTTCGTATTTTATTGACTGAAATACGTATTGAATATATCAAAATATTTAACAAGACATTAGTTTCTTCGTTTAAATAACTTCAGGAAAAGTAATTATGTGCTAGTGGGAAAGCAAAGAAATTTCCAAATAGAAAATTTTTTTACACTTTGATAAGGACGATTGAAATTGGGACGAACAAATTTGTCAAATTTGCCAAAGTAGGGAAGCAACCAATTTACCGATTTTTCGGCCAGATGTCATGGTAGTAGCGTATTGCATATAGCAATATGCTACATGAGAGGCTGCAGCGTGTATGCCGGCGGCTTTCAATCAGAATATTCGAAAGCACCCAGCCCGAGAGTCTCTCGAGAGAAGTGCGTTTCCTCGAGCTGATGAGAAAAGGAAAAGAAGAGGAAGACAATCTTCTCTGTCATTTGTGATCCATCGAGCAGCTACATCAGTGAATGAGCCAAAATTAAATTTCCGCAATCATCTGCTAGTAAGCACAGCCTGTAAGTAAATTTAAAATATTTTTCAGTTCTAAGACTGACCTATTTTCCAATAATCTAGTTATTTTCGTCTACCCCGCACAAAATCCGCCACTTTTTCGGGCAGGAAAAATTACTTGGCTGGAAGAACAGTCGACTCTATTCAAAAAGGTGCCTAAGGATATCCTAATGTATCAATTACACCAACGCTATACTAATTAGTTGCAGCCACTGTACCTTATTGCAGAAAGTGCAAAGTGCAAAGAAATCTGAACAATATTAACTGGATAGTTTATATATACGGAGAAAACTTGTACCAGTGCAACACTTTGCTTGAAATAACGCTCTGTGATTTGTTCAATTTTCGGTGGTATCCACATTTGCCAGCATTTAATACAGTCATAGTGGCGGAATACTTAAAATATGGTATAAACTCAATACTTTTTCAAAGGGGAATATATCCGCCTGAGAGTTTTGTGAACACGCAGCAATATGGACTAGCAATTGTCAAAATTCCAACAATCGTTTTCTTTGGACTTGTGGTCCAAAATGTCAACAAAATCCAGCACAAAAAGTGGAAATGGTCAATAGATTTTACTACAGGGAAAAATGCTGATATTCCTTTACCGCCAGGTTATAAGCCTTAGTTACACAACGTAGATACAGTCGGTCACTATGGAATGAATTTGTAAATTGTTTTAAATTTTTATTTTTATTATAATTACGTTCCGCACGTTGTTAGTTAATTTCGTCCAAGATAAGTGTAGATACAAGTGCCGCTGGGCAATATTATTTTAACTCAACAAAAATTACTTTTGTGATAGAGCCTACAGACAGCAAGTCGAAGCATTAAATTCCAATTTAATTCTTTTAACTAGATGGCGGATGCTGAAGCGCTTTATCATGCCGTGGAATTTTCACCATGAGTATTATTGATATATTACACATTTTCCTTTGGTATACGCATACTTCGGCTTCTGTAGCGACTTACACACGTGGGACTTCCTTTTTATTGATATTCATTTCATGTAGCTATATATAACTTCGATTTAATACTATATATATGTATTTATTTGGCTTAAGTTTTTGATATATTTACATGTATGTACCTTGAAATAATGGTACTTTTGATTTAATACTAGATGTATATACATATACGGCTCAAGTTTGATATATTTACATATATGTACCTTGAAGTAATGGTTCTTTTGATTTAATATTATATTTATATTTATGTGGCTCTAATTTTTGATATGCTTACCTGTATATACCTTTGAGCTAGTGATATACTTGTACATATGCGTATGTGCCTTTGCGGGTAAATGATGCATTACCTATCAGTAATTATAATGTGAACATGAACCGTTAAGAGTTTTAATTTCTCCTCTTACTTTCCGGAGCCCTCTCGCATGAAGGTCGCCTAGGTCCGCCTAGTCTCTCTTTCCAGGTCAACTAGGGACTCTGAAGAATTATGCACCTCAGAGTCAGATGGGAGGATGGGGCAGGCAAAAAAGGCAGAACATCTGCGCCTTCGATGGTATACAGAGCGAATCACTCTTCATAGTTACATAACACAGACTTGTTAAACTTTTCCCAGTAGTTCAACACTAAAAATGTTCGATGGGACAATTTTCATAGCAGAAGTTCAACACGGGGTTTGCACTGGATAAGGCCTGAAGCACAATTGGAGCTTTTCAGCCAGCTTGACATTTGTTAACAATGTAAATCAATGTAGAAGAACACAATTGGAGCTTTAACTTTTTTGCCAGCTTCAAGCTGGCTTGATATTTGATCAAATTGCAAATTTCAAGCCCAAAAACTGCCAAATTGAGGGAATTTTTAATGTTGCCAACTGTGCGAATGTCGAATGATTATGCGGCAAAATTTTTCGCCGCGCTGTCACGGCACATAATGACGTAATGAGCCCGTTTAGACCATGCCATTTAAAACTAGTTTTACCTTAGAATATAGAGACAACAGGAAGTGTTGATACCTGTAAAATTCGTGTGCATGAGCGTGGATTTTTTCAGCGTGCCGTGAAGTAGCTCACCATTGTATTGAAGAAAGAGACAAATCTATGTTTAGCTGTCAAACGAAGTTTGTTTAATTTGCAACAGTTTAAATGTAATTTAAAACTTGTGAAAAGTGATTTAAAAATAGTGCTAAATAAAGTAAAGAGTGTAAGTAATTATCTGTTGATATTATAGTGATAAATATCTAAGTGATGTTCATGTAATTTCAGAATGAAGTGTTCGGTGAAAAAATGCCACAACAACACCAAGGTCCGACGTGAGGAATCATTTTTTAGGCAAGTACAGTTATAAAATATTATTTTGTGTCCTTTACACACCTTTGTTTATTAAATTAAATTAAAAATACATAACAAAAACGATGAAATATCGAAAAAATCCTTCCTCCACCTAGATTTGTTTACGTTTGTGACAGTTACAAAATTCCCTGGGTATGTTGGCGTAGTGACAGCGATAAGAACATTTTCGATGGGAGCAAACATAATATTTTCAACCATATATCTTGTTTACCCGCTCTCTGTATTGATTCTACTACACGGCTGTACTGAGCGTTCACTACAGCAGCAACAGATACTAACACAACCAGAATTTGACTACACCAAATTTATCTTATCACACTTCCTGTACTCTCTATATTCTAAGAGTTTTACGTAAGTCGCATTACATAGAACTAATATGAAGTGGTATAAACATTATGAAAAACTAGTCCTACTTTAATCCGGTATTTGATGCGGTATTGACATACAAAATTAGTATTAAACGTAGACATAAACCTCAGATAAGAAATTGTTTACAAACTTGAATGCGTTATATTCATTCATAGAGAGAATTGTTATTTTGTTATAATGAAAATGAGTGGAATTAAGTAGGAAAAAAGTGCGACTGCTCAGAGGGAGGGACAAATTCTTTTATTGGCTTTTGATTTATTGAAGAAAGTATTGCGTCCATAATGGATGGTAAAAAAAATTAGAAATTTGGAAAATTTAATTATTTTCTTATGCTCTATTCTCTTGTGCATACCACATGCACCAAATTTGTAACGTTCCTTTATTGCTTAGGGACGTTGCTTAAAGAGAAAGTTAAATATATAGTAAAAGAAATATATATAATAAAAATACTCTTTAATAGTAACTCGATATGGCGCGGTCTAAGCTATACATTTAGTTCTGACAACAATTATTCTTCTTCTTAATTCTAACATATGTATATGACTCCTGCGAGTCATCTCGAGATATCGACGAGTCTCGATATCGTTACATCCTTCTTGTTGTTGAAGTGAAAATTACAGGTCAAGCCTTATGACCGGTCTGATGGGTCTTCCCGATCTCGAGTGCTTGACATCGCTCTGCATCACCGGCTGCTGAGAATTCGTTTCCCGAGTTGCTATTCCCGATGCTGCAGGTTCCGTCTTTGATTCAGCCTGCTGGCTCGTTCTCTCCTGTGCAATTGGAGTTAAAGATCCATTTGTGCTAGATGACTCCTTGAATGAAGTATGTTGTGGTTCTGCGACAATGCTGGTTCATGTCTTCATTATGTCACCCTCCGCTTCGCTCCGCGCGCGTGTGTGTGTGTGCCCCTGCCAGCCTGCCTGTGCGTGCGTGTGTGTGTGTGTGTGCCCTGCCAGCCTGCCTGTGTGTGTGTGTGTGTGTTTCTTTAATAATAATAATAATTTAACATTTTTCTATTCCATTCTAACTAAATATTTGTAATGAATAAAAAAACGCATTACTGGTAACCCGAATGTTCGGAAGATATGTTTACACTACTTATATACATGTTACTAAAAAGAAGAAGAAGAGTTATAATTGTGAGAATGTCAAATTGTGTTGTGAAGTGCAGTACAAATATCGGGAATTTTAAAGTCCAATATCTCGGAAACTATAGCTTTCCGACAAATTTCGTTTTCATATTTGTGATTTGTGAGTGAAAAGGAACTAGTGTGCAAAGTTTAAAGAAAATCGGAGAGTTTTCAGGGATGTATATTTAAGCCGTAGTTTGTTCTAAGCACTGTATGTATACTGTGACGAAAGAGTGGAAGGATATGGAGGTAGTGGTTAAATCTGTGTATGGGAGAAGGGACTGGTTCATGAGGCGAACCTTTTTCTTAAATTACATTAAAATGCCGTCCAAATCTGCAACTCTCATTTAGCAGTCCAGAAAACATGAAGATAAAAAAAATAACTCAAAAACGGGAAATCTTATGTCGATTTCGATTTTGATACAAAGATAACAAGTATGGCCGATTCGAAAGGATTTTTTTGTGTTGCTACGTCTTGAGGTGACTATTGTCATTTCCAGCAAATTTGTTTTGAGTTTTTCGTATTTTATTGACTGAAATACGTATTGAATATATCAAAATATTTAACAAGACATTAGTTTCTTCGTTTAAATAACTTCAGGAAAAGTAATTATGTGCTAGTGGGAAAGCAAAGAAATTTCCAAATAGAAAATTTTTTTACACTTTGATAAGGACGATTGAAATTGGGACGAACAAATTTGTCAAATTTGCCAAAGTAGGGAAGCAACCAATTTACCGATTTTTCGGCCAGATGTCATGGTAGTAGCGTATTGCATATAGCAATATGCTACATGAGAGGCTGCAGCGTGTATGCCGGCGGCTTTCAATCAGAATATTCGAAAGCACCCAGCCCGAGAGTCTCTCGAGAGAAGTGCGTTTCCTCGAGCTGATGAGAAAAGGAAAAGAAGAGGAAGACAATCTTCTCTGTCATTTGTGATCCATCGAGCAGCTACATCAGTGAATGAGCCAAAATTAAATTTCCGCAATCATCTGCTAGTAAGCACAGCCTGTAAGTAAATTTAAAATATTTTTCAGTTCTAAGACTGACCTATTTTCCAATAATCTAGTTATTTTCGTCTACCCCGCACAAAATCCGCCACTTTTTCGGGCAGGAAAAATTACTTGGCTGGAAGAACAGTCGACTCTATTCAAAAAGGTGCCTAAGGATATCCTAATGTATCAATTACACCAACGCTATACTAATTAGTTGCAGCCACTGTACCTTATTGCAGAAAGTGCAAAGTGCAAAGAAATCTGAACAATATTAACTGGATAGTTTATATATACGGAGAAAACTTGTACCAGTGCAACACTTTGCTTGAAATAACGCTCTGTGATTTGTTCAATTTTCGGTGGTATCCACATTTGCCAGCATTTAATACAGTCATAGTGGCGGAATACTTAAAATATGGTATAAACTCAATACTTTTTCAAAGGGGAATATATCCGCCTGAGAGTTTTGTGAACACGCAGCAATATGGACTAGCAATTGTCAAAATTCCAACAATCGTTTTCTTTGGACTTGTGGTCCAAAATGTCAACAAAATCCAGCACAAAAAGTGGAAATGGTCAATAGATTTTACTACAGGGAAAAATGCTGATATTCCTTTACCGCCAGGTTATAAGCCTTAGTTACACAACGTAGATACAGTCGGTCACTATGGAATGAATTTGTAAATTGTTTTAAATTTTTATTTTTATTATAATTACGTTCCGCACGTTGTTAGTTAATTTCGTCCAAGATAAGTGTAGATACAAGTGCCGCTGGGCAATATTATTTTAACTCAACAAAAATTACTTTTGTGATAGAGCCTACAGACAGCAAGTCGAAGCATTAAATTCCAATTTAATTCTTTTAACTAGATGGCGGATGCTGAAGCGCTTTATCATGCCGTGGAATTTTCACCATGAGTATTATTGATATATTACACATTTTCCTTTGGTATACGCATACTTCGGCTTCTGTAGCGACTTACACACGTGGGACTTCCTTTTTATTGATATTCATTTCATGTAGCTATATATAACTTCGATTTAATACTATATATATGTATTTATTTGGCTTAAGTTTTTGATATATTTACATGTATGTACCTTGAAATAATGGTACTTTTGATTTAATACTAGATGTATATACATATACGGCTCAAGTTTGATATATTTACATGTATGTACCTTGAAGTAATGGTTCTTTTGATTTAATATTATATTTATATTTATGTGGCTCTAATTTTTGATATGCTTACCTGTATATACCTTTGAGCTAGTGATATACTTGTACATATGCGTATGTGCCTTTGCGGGTAAATGATGCATTACCTATCAGTAATTATAATGTGAACATGAACCGTTAAGAGTTTTAATTTCTCCTCTTACTTTCCGGAGCCCTCTCGCATGAAGGTCGCCTAGGTCCGCCTAGTGTCTCTTTCCAGGTCAACTAGGGACTCTGAAGAATTATGCACCTCAGAGTCAGATGGGAGGATGGGGCAGGCAAAAAAGGCAGAACATCTGCGCCTTCGATGGTATACAGAGCGAATCACTCTTCATAGTTACATAACACAGACTTGTTAAACTTTTCCCAGTAGTTCAACACTAAAAATGTTCGATGGGACAATTTTCATAGCAGAAGTTCAACACGGGGTTTGCACTGGATAAGGCCTGAAGCACAATTGGAGCTTTTCAGCCAGCTTGACATTTGTTAACAATGTAAATCAATGTAGAAGAACACAATTGGAGCTTTAACTTTTTTGCCAGCTTCAAGCTGGCTTGATATTTGATCAAATTGCAAATTTCAAGCCCAAAAACTGCCAAATTGAGGGAATTTTTAATGTTGCCAACTGTGCGAATGTCGAATGATTATGCGGCAAAATTTTTCGCCGTGCTGTCACGGCACATAATGACGTAATGAGCCCGTTTAGACCATGCCATTTAAAACTAGTTTTACCTTAGAATATAGAGACAACAGGAAGTGTTGATACCTGTAAAATTCGTGTGCATGAGCGTGGATTTTTTCAGCGTGCCGTGAAGTAGCTCACCATTGTATTGAAGAAAGAGACAAATGTATGTTTAGCTGTCAAACGAAGTTTGTTTAATTTGCAACAGTTTAAATGTAATTTAAAACTTGTGAAAAGTGATTTAAAAATAGTGCTAAATAAAGTAAAGAGTGTAAGTAATTATCTGTTGATATTATAGTGATAAATATCTAAGTGATGTTCATGTAATTTCAGAATGAAGTGTTCGGTGAAAAAATGCCACAACAACACCAAGGTCCGACGTGAGGAATCATTTTTTAGGCAAGTACAGTTATAAAATATTATTTTGTGTCCTTTACACACCTTTGTTTATTAAATTAAATTAAAAATACATAACAAAAACGATGAAATATCGAAAAAATCCTTCCTCCACCTAGATTTGTTTACGTTTGTGACAGTTACAAAATTCCCTGGGTATGTTGGCGTAGTGACAGCGATAAGAACATTTTCGATGGGAGCAAACATAATATTTTCAACCATATATCTTGTTTACCCGCTCTCTGTATTGATTCTACTACACGGCTGTACTGAGCGTTCACTACAGCAGCAACAGATACTAACACAACCAGAATTTGACTACACCAAATTTATCTTATCACACTTCCTGTACTCTCTATATTCTAAGAGTTTTACGTAAGTCGCATTACATAGAACTAATATGAAGTGGTATAAACATTATGAAAAACTAGTCCTACTTTAATCCGGTATTTGATGCGGTATTGACCTACAAAATTAGTATTAAACGTAGACATAAACCTCAGATAAGAAATTGTTTACAAACTTGAATGCGTTATATTCATTCATAGAGAGAATTGTTATTTTGTTATAATGAAAATGAGTGGAATTAAGTAGGAAAAAAGTGCGACTGCTCAGAGGGAGGGACAAATTCTTTTATTGGCTTTTGATTTATTGAAGAAAGTATTGCGTCCATAATGGATGGTAAAAAAAATTAGAAATTTGGAAAATTTAATTATTTTCTTATGCTCTATTCTCTTGTGCATACCACATGCACCAAATTTGTAACGTTCCTTTATTGCTTAGGGACGTTGCTTAAAGAGAAAGTTAAATATATAGTAAAAGAAATATATATAATAAAAATACTCTTTAATAGTAACTCGATATGGCGCGGTCTAAGCTATACATTTAGTTCTGACAACAATTATTCTTCTTCTTAATTCTAACATATGTATATGACTCCTGCGAGTCATCTCGAGATATCGACGAGTCTCGATATCGTTACATCCTTCTTGTTGTTGAAGTGAAAATTACAGGTCAAGCCTTATGACCGGTCTGATGGGTCTTCCCGATCTCGAGTGCTTGACATCGCTCTGCATCACCGGCTGCTGAGAATTCATTTCCCGAGTTGCTATTCCCGATGCTGCAGGTTCCGTCTTTGATTCAGCCTGCTGGCTCGTTCTCTCCTGTGCAATTGGAGTTAAAGATCCATTTGTGCTAGATGACTCCTTGAATGAAGTATGTTGTGGTTCTGCGACAATGCTGGTTCTTGTCTTCATTATGTCACCCTCGACAGATGTTGGACGAATGAAGCTTGTATTTCTCCTCATAACTGATCCATCGTCCCTCTCAATCATGTAAGATCGATCGGTTACTGGATGTAATATATTTCCCGTATACCATCTGCTGTCGTTTCCTCGAACCAGAATTCTAGAACCATCTTTGTATGTTCTAGCTTCTTTGGCTCCTCTATCTGCATATGACTTCTGTTTCTGTCGTTTATTATCCAGATTTTCTGTTACTCGTTTTAATATTTTAGGCTTTAAAATTATGTCAGACAGTGTTAGGGGTGTTCTCGTGTTTCTTCCGAATAGTCTCGAAGCTGGTGTACCCAATTCACTGTCTCTTGGAGTATTTCTGGACATCAACAGAGCTAGTTGTAGGTCCTCACCGCTCAGATCACACTTTTTGACCAGACGTTTTGCTATGTCCACATATTTTTCTGCCAAACCGTTCGACCTCGTCGTTTGCAAATCTCTGAAACTCCCTCGACGAATACACGGCGTTGTCGGAATGAAATTCTCTTGGTTTTCCATGCGTGGCAAACCAAATCTTGAATTGGTTTATCATTGTGCTTGCTGTTATTCTGTGCATCCTCTTGACTTCAAAATACCCACTGTAGCTGTCCACCAATACCAAGTATTGTTCACCCTTGTAGTCGAATACATCCGATGATACTATCTCAAATGGGAGCCTCGGGATCCTTTTCATCTTTACTGTTTCCTTTACTTGTTTTCTTTGTGTATGCTGACATATTTTACATTTTTCTACCATTTCTGTTATGTCGTTATTCATTCCTTTCCAGAATATAAACTGTCGCGCTCGACGTAACGATGACTGTATTCCGGGATGTCCCTTATGTACCAACTCTAGGACTCGGGATCGTTCTTCCTCTGGAACCATAACTCTGTCTCCTCTGAAGATCAGTCCTTCGCAGAATGATAGCTCGTCTCGATAGGAAAAATATGGTCTCAGCTCTTTCGGAACCTGCTCTATCCCTTTCGGCCAACCGGTTTTAATTATTTTGATTAGTGCTTGACACGACGTATTTTTACTCGTTGATTTTTTGAATTCTTCAGCTGCACTATTTGACATTGGTAGAATCAGGTGTACCTCTATTTCTTCCTCATCGATTTCTTGTGTATCTTCACAATTCCTACTGAGTGTATCCGCAATTTTCAGTTCACTTCCCTTTCTGTACTCTATTCTCGGATTGTACTCTTTTAAATCCAATAGAATTCTTCTTAATCTGGGCGGTGCTGATGTGAGTGGTTTGGTCCAAATTGTTTCCAATGGTTTATGGTCCGTCTCTACCTTTATCTCTTTCCCCCAGATATAATCGTGAAACTTCCTGCATCCATATCTAATAGCGAACGCTTCCTTTAGAATTTGTGGTTAGTTTTGTTCAGTTTGAGTTAACGATTTCGTAGCATAGGCTACTGGTTGTCCTTTCTGCATTAGAACAGCTCCTAATGCTTTTGAAGAAGCATCAACCGACAATACAACTTTTTCGTTGACATCGTAGTAACGCAGTACTGGTGCTTGCGATAGAGTTCTTTTAATCTTCTCAAACGCCTCTTGCTGCTCAGCTTCCCATTTCCATTCCATTTCCTTCTTTAATAGAATTCTCAGTGGCTCTGTGAGTGCTGACAAGTTTTTTATAAACTTTCCGAAATAAGTAATCATACCTAGAATCCTTAAGAGCTCCTTCTTTGTTTTAGGTACCTTTAGATTTTTAATTGCTTCCACTTTACTCTCGTCGATTTCTAAGCCTTTTTCAGTAAGTACGTGACCCAAGAATTTTACTCGTTGTACATTAAAAATACATTTCTCCTTGTTCAGTTTTAATCCTTTCTCATGTAGTTGCCTGAGCACTTTGTTTGTTCTATTTTTTAATTCATTCGCGGTCTCAGCGTGAATGAGTATATCATCTATTGCACATTCTACTCCCTGCATATCGTGTAGTATGTCTGACATTATTTGCTGGAACACTTCTGGTGCTGATGACAATCCAAATGGCGGTCTTTTGCAGGAAAATCTTCCCCATGGTGTTGAGAATGTGAGGTAAGCCTGTGTCCTCTCACTGACTTTAATCTGCCAAAATCCTTTTGTGCAATCCAGCAGGGTGAAATATTTACTGCCTGAAATTTTTGCTGTAATTGCCTCAATGGTATTTAATGGAAATTGCCGTCGTTTGATATTTTTATTCACATCGGTAGGATCGATGCAAATACGTATTTTACCTTTTTGTTTAACTATCACCATTGGAGAGACAGCTGGAGTTGGCTTCGTAGTAGATTTGATGACGTCCATCTTTACCATCTTGTCAAGCTCTTTCTTTACGTCAGAGCGCATCGTTAGTGGTATCGATCTCGCTGGATAATTCGAATTTTGGATTTTCAATTAGATCGATGTCATATTCATAGTCTTGAAGACACCCTAATCCTTCGAACAAGTGCTGTTCTTCAGTTGCAGATAACGAGAAGTCATTTCTTTTTAATTTGACCTCTTGAATCCTCAGAATCAGCTTTTCTTTCTCGCACGTTGCTTTTCCCAGTATCGGTGATACTTCTTCCTCGACGACTAAGAAGTTTATTTTCGTTTTCTTTTTTCTTATCTGGCAATCCATTCGTAATTCCCCTATGACTCTTAGTTTGTGGTCACTAAATGAAATCAGCGTTGATATCATTGACTGTTTCAATATTTGTTTCATTCCTAGTTTTTCAACTATGTGCATTGGTAGGACATTACACTGTGCTCCGGTGTCGAGTTTCGCATGGAATGCTTTTTTATCTATTTTAATGGTTTCTGTCCACACGTCATCTGTTGTTTTGTTCGTAACACAGTTTATATATAGTGTTTCCCTGCTTGATGTCGATGATTCTGACTGTGATGACTGTGTGCTCTTGCGCAAAAGGTGTACTTTTTCCTTGCTTTGCACATTTTTATGAAATGTCCCTGCTTGCCACATGCTTTGCATTCTTTTTTATATGCTGGGCAACATTGTTTACCATGCTTAGTCCCGCATCTATTACACTGGAACACTTCTGATTCTTTGTTATGAATCATCTTTTCATTTTTATACTTCCTGAAATTTCTCTTCACCTCTGAGATTATCTGACTATTGTTGTTATTGCTCATATCCGTTGCTTGTTTTTGAGCTATTTCACTTGCTCTGCACAGATCTACTGCTTTGTCGTAATCTAAGTTGGAAATTGCTAGTAATTTTTCGCGGACTTTGTCATTTTTTATTCCACACACTATTTTGTCTTTCAGCATTCTTTCTTCCAATCGACCAAAATTGCATTTTTTTGTTTGCGACGTGATTCTAGTCAGATACTGTTCAAAATTTTCGTCTATTTCTTGTGACATTTTATTGAGCATATATGCTTCATATGTTTCGTTACTCTTTGGTATGAAATAGTCTGTGAATTTCTGAATTATTATTTTAATATCAGATTGTTGCGCCTCTGTCAAGTTAAATGACTCGAATATTTCTTCAGCTTCGTATCCAATTGTGGACATGAATGTGGCTACCTGGACTTCTGGCGGTTCTTGATTTAACTGTGTTGCTTTCGCATACCAGTCGTAGGACACTTTCCAGGACTTCCAGTCTTGTGCCATGTTTTTTGTAAAAACTAGCTGTTTTGGTTGCCTTAACTGTCGACGCGGCGTCTCTAACATTTTCTGAGTCTGTTCTGTCACAGTCTCATTGCCATTCAAGCTCATTTTATAGTTTGTTAGCTTGTCTCTTATATACTTCTGACACCATGTAACGTTCCTTTATTGCTTAGGGACGTTGCTTAAAGAGAAAGTTAAATATATAGTAAAAGAAATATATATAATAAAAATACTCTTTAATAGTAACTCGATATGGCGCGGTCTAAGCTATACATTTAGTTCTGACAACAATTATTCTTCTTCTTAATTCTAACATATGTATATGACTCCTGCGAGTCATCTCGAGATATCGACGAGTCTCGATATCGTTACAAAATTAAAATTTTTTTTCTCATTTTCTCCTGAAGAAGTAGGCAGATCCATTGAATAAATAACTAATAAGGAAGCGAGGTTTCGTGCGAATACAGTGTACGTGAGTAGGCAATTCAATGACAGTCAAATCCTGGGAGCGGGGGGAGAAACGACAAGAAGGCTGTTCACTTATTTGAAAGTTCTGCTTAACAAGTCACTTAAATTATCATAGGCAACGCAAAGGAATATTATCTGAAGATAAGGGGGCGCCAAAAATTTGTTTATTTTACATAACAATTTAGATTATAAAAAATGTCCCCCTTAAAAAATTTCACGGTTTCACTACTGCCATGACGAAACGAATACAAACACAGCACACTAATACATTTCGTCGAGTGGCTTATGTTTTCACCCGATATGCCGTTTCCTTATTAGTTATTTATTCAATGGGCAGATCTGACAAATTTGACAACTGTCAAAGATTTAGGGCCAAAATACATTCACGACCACAAGCCACAGGCCACTGGATGCACGCCTCTGAATCAATGTAATTGTATTGTCAAAGTGTGGCCGCGCCTCAAGCCACGCTGTGGCCGTGGCCAAGTTTGAGCAAATCGCAAATTGTGGCTCGTGGCCCCGGTACTACCAACATTGAAGTATAAGAATGGTTGGTTATTCAATATGGTGGGGTATTTGTAATTAATCGGAATTTTATTTATCAATCAGAATAGTTGTTTACTTGTGTGAACAAATTTATATTCTATTGTAATAATTCTGCAAAAAAATAAATTAGAAGGAAAAATGATTAATTACTTGCAAATACATACACTTATGCATAATCAGAAGAATGGTGTCTAGTGGCCAGTGGCCGTGAATGTAACTTACTTGGCTTCACCAGTCGGCCACAAGCCTCTAGTGGCTTGTGGCTTGAGGCCGTGAATGTATTTTGGGCCTTAATACGAGTGGACTAAACGGCAGCCGGATTATGGCTGATTTACATTACTCGAACATTGCGAGAAAACAGAGTAAGTAGTTTCCCCTTATCTGAAAATACTTTAGAACGATAAGGACAAAAGATAATCCGGCAAAGTTTTACTGAGTTAAATGTCAAATTCCCCGACGAAGGGGAATTTTTACGGCCATAATTATCCATAAAATTTCTAGCCAGAAGTATATTTTATGGTAGTAAATTTTGCTATTATAGGAGCAAACTCATACATATAACTACAAGCGAGTACGAATATAATTGTTTACACGCACACAAATTAAAAATGTTTGAAGAAAGTCACAGTACATCAGCTGGAATGTGTCAAAGTTAATTAAAAATTTTTAAACTTTTTGTTTACAATATTTTTAAAAAATTGTTAAATAATTTTTTATAAAGTTATTATAAATTTTTTTAAAAATTTTTAAATATGGAATGTGTCAAAATTTTAAGGGGAATATTTTGTATTCTCTATTGTATTCTGTATCTGTATTGTTCTTGAAAATAGTGCCTTTTTTTATCCGATTTTGAACTTCAGCATAAACGTCCAACTAATTTATGCAATTGACAAATTGATGAAATGCCAAAAGTGACATTTCGCTATAAAAGAGTAGCAAATAATGCTTTGACGGCCGATCACCTCTTCCTTTTTTCTAACAGAGCAAAGTAATAAGACGCTCTCACTCACTTTCTCAGTAAAATCGCATGTTCGAGTAATGTAAATCAGACATTAGTCCTACGTAAGTCGAATTACGTAAAACTAGCTCTAATTAGCTGCGGTCTAAACGTGCTTTAGAAATAAAATAAGAGTTCTTAAAGCTCTTCTTTCTCCATCATTGACCGATTCTAACAAGTGTAGGTTCGATTCCCGTCCGCGGGAAAAATAAATTTAGTATATGTTGTTATGGTCGTAGCGTATTGCATATAGCAATATGCTACATGAAATACTGAAGCGTGTAAGCCGGCTGCTGTCAGCATAAAAACTGAACGCACCCCGACCGCGAGAAGTGCGTTTCCTCAAGCATGTTATGGTCGTAGCGTATTGTATATAGCAATATGCTACACGTACTGTAGCGTGTATATCGGCTGCTGTCCATAGCGGAAAGCGAACGCACCTTGACTGGGAGAAGTGCTTTACTCAAGCTCAAGTGACATGTCTTTGAAGACAAGTAAGAAGAAGACAATCGTTTTGTCTTGTCAAAACGTGAAAGTGAAAGGATGTGAAAAGTTGAAGACAACCAAATCATAAAATTTCAACGGCATCGGTGGAAATCCATCCCTCATGTAAGTCCGAAATAATAATTATCCCTGCAAGAACCTATTATTAATTCGTAAAAATATTCTCCTCATCACTAGGAGAAAATTTTTCGTACACTTCCAGCAGACATATTCCGAAATATCTCGACAGTAAGTACACTGTAAGTACATCGGCAATCTGGGCGAATTGTTACACCACTAGCACAATTTCAGGCAAAACCCAGTTGAACTCATGGATGCCTGTTTTATGGCGATTCATGCACAAGTTTCTACCGCTCGAAGAGTTGGCAGCCGTAGTGCGAACTGGATTACCTGTTCAAAATTCTTCCATGATTCTACACCATTTAGTACAGTATATTCACCAGCAACAGCTGCAACAAATAAAACTGGGAGCAAAATCAGCATTTAAAATAGTACTCGGACTAACATAGCATATAGATAAAACAAAAGAATCTCTACCTGGAGAATCAAATAATCTCTTCTACCAAGAATCTCTAGAACAAGCAACAAAAAATGTCAGGAAGTAAACGCCGAAATAGTATTGAAACTTCAGAACATCTCTTTACAGAAGGGTAAATTGCAGCGGCAATACAGCTAAGTACCATTAGCAACTAATTTAATAATAGAATAACAAAGAAAAAAAAAAAACACAAAAGCACGGAACCAATTATTAAATGTGCAGCAAAGATTATTTTAAATAAATATAGCTTAAGATTTTTTTTGGTAAATCATAGCAAATATACAAATAGCATTTTCGGCAGTTCAAATTATCACTCTGCGTACACAGGCTGCACCTGTTATTATAAAGGAAAATATACATACATGCATTCATTGTCTCAAAATCGAGAAAATAATGAAAAGCTTTAAAGATTCTTCTTCATTAATATCTGCATATTAGGTATTATCTTGAATCATTGAATACAGTAATGCTCACATGAATTACGTACATACGTTCCTGTTAAATTAGATACTTACCTCAAAGTTATGTCACTTTACAATCAATTAAACGTAACTAAATTTTAATATTTAAGAATGATTCTACACCCACATACACAAAGCAAGCTAAGGTTGGGGATTTGTGCGCACAAGTTACTTCTTCTTTACTTACTTCGAATCTCTTAACAGCTAACAATATATTCTCATTCATTTTCCGTCTCGCATCGTACGTATATGTTAGATTATCACCTCACATCGCGGCATATTTTTTGAGACTATGAAACTGGCATACACATTTATATAAAAGAAGTGCAGCCAAGCATTCTTGCTCTGTGACGGTGTAATTTCTCTGTGTTGAGTTCAACTTTTTCGAGACGTAGGCTATTGGCTTCTCGTGGTCATCGTCATCTAGTTGAAGCAGCACTCCTCCAATACCTTGTTGGCTCGCATCGCACTGGATAACGAACGGTTTGGTGAAGTCTGAACTCACTAGTAACGGAGCAGAAGTAAGTTTCTTCTTTAAAAGATCAAGAGACGTCTGGGCTTCAGGTGTCCATTTGAACTGACTCGGGTTTTTCAAAGTGTCTGTAATGGAGGCAGTCAAAACAGCATAGTTCGGGATGAACCGTCTATACCATCCCGCCATACCTAGTAGACGTCGGGCCTGCCGAACAGTTTTAGGTGACGGATAGTCAACTATAGCTGAAATTTTCTCAGGGTCAATTCTCATACCTCCCTTTCCGACAATAAAACCCAAGTATTTGGTCTCCTTGATACAAAACTTGCTCTTCACGACGTTGATAGTGAGGCCAGCTTTCCTCAAACAATCCACTAGACGGGCTAGCAGCGTGAGATGAGTATCGAATTCTGAAGACAGAATTAATAAATCGTCTAGATAGACGAGAACGTTCTCACGAAGATCGAAAGGAATGACTTTATCCATGAGGCGACACATAGTTTGTGGAGCGTTACATAGGCCGAATGGCATCACCGTGTACTGATAGAGAGGATGACCAGGTACTGCGAAAGCGGTCTTCTCTCTGGAATCAGCGTCCAGTGGGATCTGCCAGAATGCGTCTTTCAGGTCCAGGCTCGTTATGTAATTTGCCGGAGGAAGTCGACTAAGAAGTGTGTCTATCTGCGGTAACGGATAGGCATCCTTCTTCGTAACAGAGTTGACCTTCCTGGCGTCAAAACAAAGCCGGACCTTTGCAGGCTTCTTTACCAGAACAACTGGAGAGCTCCAAGGAATCTGGCTCTCCTCTATCACACCCAGTGATAGCATTCGCTCTAATTCAGCATCCATCAAACTTTGCACTGCCGGCGAGATCGGATAAAAGCGCTGTTTTATCGGGGCGGCGTCATTCGTTTCAATCCTGTGAGTGACCAGTGATGTTTTCCCAAGGCCTAACGAGGCGAAAGAGGGGAGAAGCTGTTTTGTGGCTTCTAATCGTTGTTGATCGAGACTAGAAAGAAGGTGGCTGTCGGTGTCAGAGGTAGCTATTCCACTTAGATTCACTTCTGCGACTATACCCAGGACATCTGGTGCCAACCCAAATAGACGCCAGAAGTCTATTCCCAGATATAGTGCCTGTGTGAGCCCAGGAACCACGTAAAAACGCACGTTTTGGGTCTTACCACGGAAAGTGACGTCCAAATTCACATGACCATGAACAGTCATCATGGCCCCATTAGCTACTTCGACCTGTGTCTGATACTTCTTCCATTCGACATCTGCTTCCGCAAGCTTCTCTAGAGCTCCCTGGCCTAGAATACTGACAGTGGCACCACTATCAAGTAATCCATTCTCAGTTCGCCCGAGCAGCTTTACTTCGGCGTACGGTCGAATGTCGTCTGGCATCGACACGGAAATCTGTGCCAGTTTTTTCTTTCTAGTTTCATTCGTCGACAGTATTCCCGCCAACGAACAGTTGATCATTTCTTTTTCGGTCTCATATCCAAGTCAGGAAATATGATGTCAGCTAACTCCGCCACCGAGGAGAAAATTCGATCTCTTGCTGCTCTATGTATATCTCTGCAGATGCGTATGATACGGCGTAAGCGGATGTAAAACTGGCTCACGCCCACTCGTCATATCAGAGCTTGGTGGCCGTTTTAAAACAGAAATGACAGGAGGCCAAATCTCCCGCTCAGTAACTTTGTCAGCTACGCGTGCTATAGGTGTCAACGGGACATCGAAGATTAAAGACTCTTCTAAGGAAGTGTCCAACAAGGTCATGGGCTCCCCAGAAGTGGAAATGGAAGCTTGAATATCTGCGGAGAAGTCTCTTAAGTTCCCCGCCTCTATCGGTGCAACATTCGTACTATCAGGTGTTGTACTGATATCACCAGAATCACTGAATGATATCGGAGGGCGTAACAGGGAGTTATCGCTAGTGTCTGCTAATGGAGCGGACCTTCCTCTGTAGCGTATCCCCCATACGCTACCCTTTGCAGCCCCTCTACACCTATAGAGGAACCCCCATCATTTCCCTTAAGATACCTGAAAAGGGGTTAAAAAAAAAGTACATTTTTGAGAAGTAGCCCTATGCTACTTCTCCATATTACCATTCCTGAAAAAGAAAAATTTAAATATCCCGTAGAAGTAGCCCTATGCCACTTCTCCACATTATAAATCCCTGGAAAAGATAAATAAAAAAAAAAACAAAAAAAAAAAAAAAAAAATAGCAACACCAAAAATATTTTCAAGCGAAAAATTCTAAAATGTGCAGAACGCGCACAAATTGGAATTTTTCGTTTGAATATCTGCCGCTATCCACCAACATCCAGGCGACAGAAACGGTAATTCGCCTAGCTGTAATGCATCGTACGATACCACCACACAATGCATTACAGCAAGCCCGCCCGAAATTCCAAGAAAATTTTGGCGCACAGCACACATTTTGCTGCTACCAAACAGCAGGCAAGACATACACGCACACCCGTTCATACAGCGAGCAAAAAAATCTCGATTTCAGCCCGAACGATGGAGTGGTGCGCGTCTGCCGGTGGCTACGGGCGGAGATCACTTTTCGATGAAGGGAGACTGCGTCAAGTCATGAAATCAGTCGGATTTGAGATTTGGTGAAGGAAAAGTCGGCCAGCGCGGATAAGTAAATTGATTCGGTGCGGAAAGTCTGGAAGTTTTTTTGTTTGTTGATTGAAGAAAAGAAAGTGAAATTATCTTGGCGGAAAATCTGAGTTACATATGTTAGTTTTTGTGTGCACAAATATCTTCGATTTTTCCTGAAAAGAGGAATTTATAATTATTTTGGTGAAAATTTTGTGTTACATAAATATCTATATACTTACTTCGTGATAAATTCTTTTGGTGCACAAATATATTCGCGATTTTCCTGAAAAGAGGAATTTATAATTATTTTGGTGAAAATTTTGTGTTACATAAATATCTATATACTTACTTCGTGATAAATTCTTTTGGTGCACAAATATCTTCGATTTTTCCTGAAAAGAGGAATTTATAATTATTTTGGTGAAAATTTTGTGCTACATAAATATCTATATACTTACTTCGTGATAAATTCTTTTGGTGCAAAAATATATTCGCGATTTTCCTGAAAAGAGGAGTTTATAATTATTTTGGTGAAAATTTTGTGTTACATAAACATCTATATACTTACTTCGTGATAAATTCTTTTGGTGCACAAATACCTTCGATTTTCCTGAAAAGAGGAATTTATAATTATTTTTGAGTAAAAATTATTAATGATACATATTTATACCAGTACTTACCTCAGTTGAACTATCATTTGTGCGTATATCTGCGATTTTCCTGAAAAGAGGAAATTAGAATTATTTTTGAGTGAAAATTATTAATGGTATAGATTTATAATAGTACTTACTTCATTTTGAACTCTATCGTTTGTGCGTATATTTGCGATTTTCCTGAAAAGAGGAAATTAGAATTATTTTTTTGAGTGAAAATTATTAAGGATACATATTTATACCAGTACTTACCTCAGTTGAACTATCATTTGTGCGTATATCGGCGATTTTCCTGAAAAGAGGAAATTAGAATTATTTTTGAGTGAAAATTATTAATGGTATAGATTTATAATAGTACTTACTTCATTTTGAACTCTATCATTTGTGCGTATATCCGCGATTTTCCTGAAAAGAGGAAATTAGAATTATTTTTGAGTGAAAATTATTAATGATACATATTTATACCAGTACTTACCTCTGTTGAACTATCATTTGTGCGTATATCTGCGATTTTCCTGAAAAGAGGAAATTAGAATTATTTTTGAGTGAAAATTATTAAGGATACATATGAAAAGAGGAAATTAGAATTATTTTTGAGTGAAAATTATTAAGGATACATATGAAAAGAGGAAATTAGAATTATTTTTGAGTGAAAATTATTAAGGATACATATTTATACCAGTACTTACTTCATTTTGAACTCTATCATGTGTGCGTATATTCGCGATTTTCCGGAAAAGAGGAAATTAGAATTATTTTTGAGTGAAAATTATTAATAATGAGAGTAGAACTATTTTGAGTGAAAACTGCCAGCGATATTATATGGACACAGGCACATCAATCCACACATTTCATAGTAACTTTATCGCGTGCATATGAGCCTTCGATTTGTCCCGAAGGAATTAAACGAAGGGAAAAGAAAGAAAAGTGAAAATACTGGGCGCACACCTTGATTTTGCTTACCTCGATATAGACATTCATTTGTATTGGTTTAGTCCTTTCATCGCTCGAAATAGTGTAACTGCAGGCGAAGGTTAGCGAGTAAGACGTTAGGGTATACCCGAAAGCACCCAAAGAGGTGAAAAGGGTCAAATAAAAAAAGAGGTCAATGTACCCACAAACGCAAACTAAAAGAAATGAAGCAGCTGATCCAGATTGGCATGTGAAGAACGTCGAAAGGGTGCACCCCACCAGCTCCAGCCTACTCCAGCAAGGGATTTCTCCGCGTAGGGTAGTATACCCACACCTAAGTAAGTTTTCTCATTATTTGTTAATTAACTCTTTTGTTTGTATGATATGGTAAGCACATGATCTGTACTTGATACTTTCACTATCATTGGAACAGTTAGGATAATTACATAGTTACTGTTAAGGTTAGTTAGTAGGGGTCTAGCCTAGCTTAAGTAACCAGCTAGCTTTATTATGTAGGGAGGCACGACGAAGTGTATACGAGATTTGTGAGAAGATTTGTAAAGGAGCAAAATAAGGTGAGAGAAAGGGGCGAAAATACATATGTGTGCCTACGCATGTTTTTGTTTATTTTCTTTATTTTGAACATATTATATATTTTTCCTTCCTTCTTTTCTCTTCTTCACGCTTTCGCGCCGATTATGAAGCCTAGATCAATGGCTTACTAATTCTCGTCGATGAGGAGCGGCGGTGAGGCCATGCGGTGAGAACCTCGGGCGCACACACGTCTATACTGGGGCTAAGAATCCTACACTGACTGCGACGTCTTAGCCAGGGTGGATGGGGGCGATGGGCCCAAATCATGTCCAGTCCGGACTTCATTAACACCTGAAGTCCATTGTCGCGCTGTCTCTCTCTCTTGCTCTCTGCGTCGTCATTTCTCCGGGTGATTAACTCATGGTCCTGCGTTGTACTGGAGTTCAAATTTTACTTTCTTGCAGGTACTCCCATTACAGTTTTTTTTTCTTCAGATTCTTAGGTTGCATCAGTGGAGGCGAGCCAAGTCGAGTTGTTGCGGAATTTTTTTTTGTCCGTCTGTCCGTCTGAAGTCCTTTCGTTTATATACGCACAGCTTACAAGCACTGAGGGGATGTGGGTGGCAAGAACCACCCCAAGCCGGCTGATCGCTAGCGGCATCATGCTGTGCGGCCACCCACACTTGTCCCCGAAGTGAATTTTGCAGCAAGAGGTGCCAGTTGCAGCACCTATCTATATTCATTGCCAGATGGATGTAGGTGGGGCTGCCAGCGGGCGCGCTCTTCGCTACAAATGTCGCCCAAACAGGTTTTTTTTTCCTTGCACTTAGCTAAGCTTCACTTGGCTAAGGTGCAACTGCAAATTTCGGTATTATTTCTGGTCGCTCATTTGTGCTTCGCTACAAATGGCGCCCAAGTTCGGTTTTTTTATTTTATTTTTATTTATCTTTAGTCAAGCTTCTCTTGCCTAAAGCTGAACTACTATTTCAAGTTTTATTTTTTTTGGTTTTCTGGTCGCTCATTTGTGCTTCGCTACAAATGGCGCCCAAATTCGGTCTTTTTTTCATCTTTAGTCAAGCTTCTCTTGACTAAGACGCAGATTTTCCTTTCTTCAGTTTCCCGGCTTAAAATTTCTTTTTTTTTTGATAAAATTCTAACTTTGATATTCCTACTTCAAACCTTTTGTTTATTTTTTTTTTTTTGTAGATCTTTCGACACTATACTTCCAAAAATTATATCACTAGTTTCATATCGTTTTGCCTCGTCTTCAAGTTATTCAGTATTCATTTTTGTTTACTTCGTCTCATTACAATCTTTCGAATAAGTTTTATATTAATCATTTCAACCCATTTCAATTGAAAGTTTTTTCGCCAATTTAATCAATCAAATAATCTATGCATTTTTATCTCTTTTGAATTCATAACCTTCATGATGAAGTATCCATTTCCTCAGTAGTGAGCAGGTTTTGTACGCTAGGCGTACTCTCCGAGGCTAAAGCTTCACCCCGTGAACACTGGGGAGATGATCAATCATCGAAAAAGGCTTTTCCACGTTTAAAGAAGCATGGCCATATCTCAGCTCCGTCGTTAAGTTGGTGAACGGTGTTCACCTCTTGATTCTACAGTATCCTTGGCAATGGGCCTGAGTTGGCAAGGCATACAATTTTCACGTCGATTTGAAAAGCTGGTTGTTGTTTTTTTTATTATTTCAAATTTTCCTACTCCTCCGTCAGTGCCCGTCGTAAGACATCAGCACTGGTAATGCATGATGGTCGGATGGTCAGTGGACAGTGAACGTTGTATGCGAAGCATGCTTTACGAGCCTCAGCTCCGTTCACAGCTGCTGGTTCCAGGAAGAAGACAGTATTTTATTTTATTTATTTTTTTTTTCTATATATTGGTGGCAGTAATTACAGTGATTCGTCCATTCGGGATATGACGACTGATGGTTCGTTTTTATTTTATTTCTTTTGTGGGTATCTCATTACAAATCAGCTACTGCTTCTTCCTGAGTACTGGTGGCCACTGAACAATCGATCATCTGCTCCTGATTTGGTTGGGCTAACTGCCTACGTAAATTGATGAGCTATGTTCATCTTAACGACACAGGTCTTTGCTCGGGTGGTGAAGTCAGCCAACTTGTATTAATTTCTTTTCTTCGCTAACTAATTCCATGTTTGTGACCAGCCCAGGGGTTGGACGAGGAGAGGTGGACAGAGGGATTGAGAACGATTTCCTTGTGGAAATGTTGTCGTGGGTGTGTGTTCGGGTGGACCGCTGCATGGCCAAACCACCTCCCTTGTATGATTTAGCATTTTGAATATTAGTACGAATAATTTCTAGATCTCCCTTTTAGGATGCACAATAAAGTAATATCATTGAATCTTCGTTTAACATATATGGTTACATAAGCATAAATTTGGTACGAGTAATGCATAGATCGCGTATTTTAGATCTATTTTAAGGTCTATGTCCTAAATTTTCGTTTGAATTCACATAATCATATACGCACAAGTTATCAATCTTCTTTTGTGTCTTACAATAAAGTATTTGAATTTCCTTTCGAATATATATATATCTACATATGCGAATATCATACACGCACATAGTATGGGTATTCCTTCGTTAGATTTATAATAAATTTTGAACGAATCTATTTAAAAAAAAAAAAAAAGGTAGTATTTTATTTAACTACCGGTATTCCTCCTTGGAGTATCATATCATAAGATAAGATTATTAATTTCTTTATTGTTCTCTTTTCTCTATTTTGGATTTATATACTTATATCGGCACAAGCATAGCAAGGTTTACAGATCCTTCTCTTTAGATTTATAATGAATGTACTATTTTGGAACTCTCCTTCGAATTGAGTTGCACAAAGCACAGATTATCTTTTTTTTTTGGGTTTTATAATAAAGTAAACAATTTTTTTTTTTTTTTTTTTTTTGAATTTCCTTATACATAAATTTGTCTATATGCGAATATCATGCACACACATAGCATAGGTATTCCTTCGTTGGATTTATAATAAATGTATAACTTTGAACTTGCATTGAACTAACACATTTATAGGCGCACAAACGTAATACGCATCATATTATTCTGGATTTTCTTTCGAGTTGCATACCAATATACGCACCAGTTATAGACACCTTCCATTAGTTATGCAATAAAGTTATTATTTTGGATTTGCCGTCAAATACCTACCAGTATATCTTCCCTATTTTCGGGATATTAGTACAATTCCTGACATAAATCTCCACCGCAAGTGCTCAGTTCCAAACTGCCCGAATATGGATTTCAACTATCTTTCTTCAGACGAGCTGGCGGTTGAGTGTAGTGTACGTAACATCGATTCAACTCACGAGGACGCTCGAGACCAGCTTCTGAGGGCTTTCGAAGCCGAGCAGCTAGATCCTAGCAGGGAAGTGCAAAGATCACATGCGCACAAGAATCCCTCGCGGGAGGTCGACTACATCTGCAGCCGAGTAGAGGCTTTGAGGCACTCGCTATCGTAGTCAGATTACCCATGTTGTTCACAGAGCCCGACGGCTGCATAATACGTCTCCGTCTGTGCGCTCCGAAGTTCAAGAACATCTCTCGACATTGGAAGGTCTCCTGAGTTCAGTAGAGAGAGCACAGCTTCCGTCGCAGGACCGGGTGTCCGATGGGGAAGGCGCTCGTGGCCTGGAAATTCCATCTATTAGCGTAGCAAATAGTGAGCTTGGAAGGATGTCCTCAACGGGAGTTACTTCCAAGGCTACTACCCGAAAAACCTACTCGACAGTGAGTACGCCCAAACTTAGTACAGGGGGTCCCCGCTTCAACCCAGGTACGCCGGGTCTAAATCTTCCATTACAAGGTGGGAGGAATGCCCAACAGAATTCCGCCGGTGATCGCACCGCGCGGACAGCCTTTCTTGAAGGAAGACCACGCTTCCGTTCGGTGAACGAACGTCTAGAGGCCTTGCACACGGAACCAAATCACGGTGCAGGAGCAGATCCCCCACCAGAACATAACTATTTCGAGCCACGACCACCCAGGCCACCAGGATCAGGAGTCTCACCCCTGAACGCGTCAGCATACCATCGGCAGAGTACGGCCAGAGATCGTGGTAGTATAACCAATAGTCCTGTCTTTCGATGGAAGTTGTCTTTCGATGGGACTTCAGGTCTAGATGTAACCGAGTTCATTTTTCGAGTGGAGTCACTAGCCTTGCTAGAACAAGTGCCTTATTACGAGCTCTGCGCTGGCTTCCATTCGCTCGTCACGGGAAAAGCCGCGAATTGGTACTGGCTGTACCTGCGAGACCACCGTTCTCACTCCTGGACGGAACTACGCGCGGCACTTCTTCGGGAGTTCAGGAATCAGGAGACAGACTATGAAATACGTAAACTACTAGAAGCGCGAACACAAGGTCCTCGAGAGTCTTTCAGCGACTACCGCTTGGCGGTTCATGCGCTAGTTTCGAAAATGTCCCGCCCGATCCCCGAAGAGGAGCTCGTGGAGATCTTAAGAAGAAACATGAAGCCGGCTTTGCAGGAGGCATTGCTGTTGCATCACACGGAGAACGTTCTCGACCTGAGAGACTTGTGCTGCAAATTCGAAAAACTTTGGTCCCAGACCAAGCCACAGTCTCGAGAGTTACCACCACGACGATCGGTCCTCGAACTATATTCAGATAATCAGTTTCTATCAGACTACCCGGAAGCCGAGGCACATGACGTGGTGGCAGCTCTTCAAGCTATGCCACCGAGGGATTATCAACTTCCATCCAGACCAAGACTTATCTGTTGGAACTGTGCTGCAGAGGGACACGCCCATCACGCCTGTCGGCAACCACGGCGAATATTCTGCTACGGATGCGGCTCAGCAGGTGTTGTGAAGAGCAAGTGTCCAACTTGCTCGTCGGAAAACCTGAGGCGGGGTCAGAACGCAGTCGGAACTCCGCGTATTCTGACTCCGTCCCAGATTTCAAGGCGTTCCACCAGCGAAGCGGCCACCAACACCGAACCAGAGCGCTTCCGCTAGGTCAGCTGCACGGGAGTGATGAGCGAGTCTCGCCCAAAGGCAGGCCAACAGAATCCCATGACTCACCTGAGCATAACCCGCTTTCAGTCTTTATCCCAGATCGCACTAAACCAATACAGTCATATACAGCACCAACAACCACACGCGATGTGGGTGTCCAAACTATCCAGACGCTACCAATGGAGGAACCATGGGACTCAGAGTCCTGCAGTTGTACGTCCTCTGAAAGTACACCCTCAGACTTCGTCACCGATTCAGATAGCGATGGCAGTGAAGAGCTGTTTTCCATTATCAGAACAAACGCGTATCCGCCCAGGATCGTATCACGTACCCGCCGTTACCACAGCCTGCGCAGAAACATAAAGGCTGCCGTCGCTGAAACTACGCTGCTAAATAGTACAGACATCCGGCCGTACGCTGATGTCTTCATTCAAGGCCAGCGAATAAGGGGTCTATTAGACAGTGGCGCCAGCGTGAGCGTCTTAGGTTTCGGGGGCGAAAAATTTCTGGAAAGAGCAGGGATCCGCTTCCATTCTATGCCGTCAACCATATCGACTGCGGACGGTCAACAGCAACGGGTGTTAGGACACATTCGTGTGCTAGTGAAGTATGGAGAGAAGACGCGCATGATGCGGCTCCATGTAGTCCCCTCTCTGCAACAGTCTCTGTATTTGGGGATCGATTTTTGGAGGGCTTTCGGCCTAGCCCCAGTCATGGTAAGCGAGCTATATTCACTACCTAAACCCGGACCCATGTGCTCTCAGAAACATGACTTGTCCGATGAAGACAACCAACGCTTGCAGACAGTGGTTGAAACCTTTCCATCTTTCAGCAAACACGGCCTCGGTCGCACGTCCTACGTTGAGCACGAGATAGATGTCGGTGCTGCAAAGCCCATCAAACAACGCTATTATGCTGTGTCCCCAGTAATACAGGAAGCAATGTACGACGAGCTCGACCGTATGCTAGCGCTCGGAGTTATCGAGGAGAGTCAGAGCGCGTGGTCATCTCCCGTCACCTTAGTGAAAAAACCAAATGGAAAGGTTCGATTATGCTTGGACGCTCGCAAGGTAAGCTCTGTGACCGTGCCGGACGCATTTCCATTACCCCTCATCGACGGGCTTCTGAGTCGATTGCAAGAGACTCAGTTTATTTCAGCCATCGATCTGAAAGACGCTTTCTGGCAAATTCCTCTAGCAAAACCCTCCCGTGATAAGACAGCGTTCGCCGTTCCAGGGCGGCCGTTGTACCAATTCACAGTACTTACTCCCTTTCGGGCTCTGTAACGCTCCCCAGACGATGTGTAAGTTAATGTGTAAGGTCATTCCTCACCAACTGCACGACCAGGTATCGGTCTACTTAGACGACTTGCTTATCACCTCCTCCACTTTTAATGAACATCTCAAGCTGCTTAGTACAGTCGCAGAGCTGCTGCGTAAGGCCGGCTTGACCATTAACGTGGAGAAGAGTAAGTTCTGCATGCGAGAAGTCAGGTACCTTGGTTTTGTAGTTGGAGATGGCTGCATGAGGGCAGACCGAGAGAAAGTAACTGCCATTCAGAACTTTCCAAGACCCAACACCGTCAAGAAGGTCCGAAGCTTCCTGGGGGTCTGTGGCTGGTACCGGCGTTTCATTCCGCAGTTCGCGACAATCGCTACTCCTCTCACAAACCTGTTGAGAAAGAATATTAACTTCCTGTGGAACGAGCAGGCCGAGCAAGCATTCACACAGCTGAAGAGATGTCTTACCACTGCGCCAGTACTTGCTAATCCAGATTTCTCGCGGCCGTTTTTCATACAATGTGATGCCAGCACGACGGGAGTGGGCAGTGTGTTATTCCAGCGATCTGCTGACGGAGCCGAACACCCCATCGCGTTTATGTCACAGAAATTGAACGCGGCGCAAAAGAATTATAGCATCACAGAGCTAGAGTGTCTGGCGGCAGTACTTAGTGTCAAGCGCTTCCGACCCTATATTGAGGGCCTGGAGTTCACGATTATCACCGACCATGCTAGTCTTAAATGGCTCATGGACCAAAGGGATCTATGTGGCAGGCTAGCACGGTGGAGTCTTAAACTCCAAGCTTTCACCTTCAACATCGAATATCGGAAAGGCAAGGAAAACGTGGTGGCCGACGCTCTGTCCCGCTGTTTCGCCGAAGAGTTGAGGGGTTGCTCTCCCACTATTGAAGCAGTCGATCTAGATTCACAGGCATATCGTGAGACGTCTTATGTTGAGCGAGCTCAGCGCATAACCTCTAACCCAGATGCTTTTAATAATCTCCGAGTCTCAGACGGCAAGATATACATATCATTTAGTCCTCCCAAGAACATCGTGGGAGGGTGTCAAGCCTCATGGAAGCTTTGGGTGCCCGAAGGGCTCACTACCAAACTGATCGACGAGGAACACTGCACACCAACCTCCGTGCATTTTGGGATTGCCAAAACCCTCGAAAAGCTGCGTCGTCATTACTATTGGCCGTCAATGGGGCGCGACGTGGAAAGGGTTGTGAATCAGTGTGAGGTCTGTAAAAGCGTGAAGCCGTGCAACTATCCTCTTAGACCCCCTTTAGGAGAGCAACGACACACAGAGCTACCTTGGCAGCGCGTATTCTGCGACTTCTTGGGTCCTTATCCACGAAGCAAAAAGGGGAACAGGTACATCTTCATTCTCCTCGACCACCTAACCAAATTTGTGCTGCTGAAAGCAATGTCAGAAGCCACCTCTGCGAGGGTCGTAAGCTGCTTGGAACAAGAAGTATACCATGTGTTCGGGGTTCCAGAATTCCTTCATTCCGACAATGGAAGCCAGTTCACTTCCAACGTATTTACCCAGTCGTTACAGAAGTATGGGATCGAGCACTGTCTCTCCCCATCCTATTCGCCTCAGTCCAATGCATCCGAGCGAGTCAACCAATCAGTACTCGCTGCGATCCGCGCGTATGTTGGAGACGATCACCGGAATTGGGATGAACACCTGAGTGAGACGGCGTTCGCTCTCCGCAACGTAGTGCACGATTCCACCAAGTGCTCCCCGTACTTCGCGATGTTCGGAAGACACCCCGTGACACATGGAAGCTCCTATAGATTATTGCGAGATCTGACTCCGGACACAGATGGTGCGCCTGATATAATCCCAGCAAATCAAAGACTGCACCTGGTGCGGGACCAGATCAAAGCACATCTGGGTGAGGCGTACAAAAGATACTCCGCAGGCTACAATCTCCGAACCCGCGTGAGAACTTTTAGGCCAGGGCAGATCGTTTTCGTACGAAATCACGTGCAGAGCAGTGCGGTAGATCGATTCGCTGCTAAGCTGGCTCACAAATTCATCAAAGCGACTGTCGTGGAGCGCGTAGGCCGCGTTGCGTACCGTCTAAAGAACGACAAAGGTCTCCCGATTGGAGTCTTCCATGTTCAAGATATTAAGTCCTGACCCGAGCCAGTTCAGTCTCGGTAGCCATAAAAAGGCATCCGGCAAGCTTCACTTGCAAATTATAGGGTATCACATAGCCCTCCTACTGCCTCATCAGTGGTGGGTGATACACCTTTTGTAGTCCAACCAGATATCCCATCCCCTGTCCGACAAGGTTTCAAACTCAACCCACACGGTACCCTACGCGTAGGAAACTACGGTAGGAATTCCGCTTGCATAGCCCTTCTGGATTAGCCTCGGTATGAGGATTTTTCCTTTTCTGTCCCTTCTTCATGATTTCCTAATCTGCGGTGGCGAGCGAAATTTTGTTTATAGGACAATGATCCCAGTAGAAACCATCTCTACCTTAATTGAGTAGATGTTTCCCCTCTAATCCCTTCTGGATTAGCCTCGGTATGAGGATTTTTCCTTTTCTGTCCCTTCTTCATGATTTCCTAATCTGCGGTGGCGCGCGAATTTTTTTTTTATAGGACAATGATCCTAGTAGAACCCATCTCTACCTTAATTGAGTAGATGTTTCCCCTCTAATCCTTTCTGGATTAGCCTCGGTATGAGGATTTTTCCTTTTCTGTCCCTTCTTCATGATTTCCTAATCTGCGGTAGCGAGCGAAATATTTTTTTTATAGGACAATGATCCTAGTAGAACCCATCTCTACCTTTAATGAGTAGATGTTTCCATACTAATCCCTTCTGGATTAGCCTCGATATGAGGATTTTAATTCTTTCTATCCTTTCTCCATTTTTTTTTCTTTCTAGTGTTTTGTCTTCTCTGTGCGATGCGGTGCCAGAGCGAGTCCAGGCTGTAGAACCAGGTTTGTGACATATGCCCGGCTTGAGACTCTGGTGGGTCGTCCCCACGTTGGGCGCTGCTACAAATGTTTTCACCTATTCCTCCAGCTGGTTTAAAAAAATTTTTGGTTTGTGTTTGGCCCGGCTTGAGACTCTTTCTCGGTGGGTCGTCCCCACGCTGTAGCGTATCCCCCATACGCTACCCTTTGCAGCCCCTCTACACCTATCGAGGAACCCCCATAATTTCCCTTAAGATACCTGAAAAGGGGTTAAAAAAAGTACATTTTTGAGAAGTAGCCCTATGCTACTTCTCCATATTACCATTCCTGAAAAAGAAAAATTTAAATATCCCGTAGAAGTAGCCCTATGCCACTTCTCCACATTATAAATCCCTGGAAAAGATAAATAAAAAAAAAAAAAAAAAAAAAAATAGCAACACCAAAAATATTTTCAAGCGAAAAATTCTAAAATGTGCAGAACGCGCACAAATTGGAATTTTCCGTTTGAATATCTGCCGCTATCCACCAACATCCAGGCGACAGAAACGGTAATTCGCCTAGCTGTAATGCATCGTACGATACCACCACACAATGCATTACAGCAAGCCCGCCCGAAATTCCAAGAAAATTTTGGCGCACAGCACACATTTTGCTGCTACCAAACAGCAGGCAAGACATACACGCACACCCGTTCATACAGCGAGCAAAAAAATCTCGATTTCAGCCCGAACGATGGAGTGGTGCGCGTCTGCCGGTGGCTACGGGCGGAGATCATTTTTCGATGAAGGGAGACTGCGTCAAGTCATGAAATCAGTCGGATTTGAGATTTGGTGAAGGAAAAGTCGGCCAGCGCGGATAAGTAAATTGATTCGGTTCGGAAAGTCTGGAAGTTTTTTTGTTTGTTGGTTGAAGAAAAGAAAGTGAAATTATATTGGCGGAAAATCTGAGTTACATATGTTAGTTTTTGTGTGCACAAATATCTTCGATTTTTCCTGAAAAGAGGAATTTATAATTATTTTGGTGAAAATTTTGTGTGACATAAATATCTATATACTTACTTCGTGATAAATTCTTTTGGTGCACAAATATATTCGCGATTTTCCTGAAAAGAGGAATTTATAATTATTTTGGTGAAAATTTTGTGTTACATAAATATCTATATACTTACTTCGTGATAAATTCTTTTGGTGCACAAATATCTTCGATTTTTCCTGAAAAGAGGAATTTATAATTATTTTGGTGAAAATTTTGTGCTACATAAATATCTATATACTTACTTCGTGATAAATTCTTTTGGTGCACAAATATATTCGCGATTTTCCTGAAAAGAGGAGTTTATAATTATTTTGGTGAAAATTTTGTGTTACATAAACATCTATATACTTACTTCGTGATAAATTCTTTTGGTGCACAAATACCTTCGATTTTCCTGAAAAGAGGAATTTATAATTATTTTTGAGTAAAAATTATTAATGATACATATTTATACCAGTACTTACCTCAGTTGAACTATCATTTGTGCGTATATCTGCGATTTTCCTGAAAAGAGGAAATTAGAATTATTTTTGAGTGAAAATTATTAATGGTATAGATTTATAATAGTAGGTACTTACTTCATTTTGAACTCTATCGTTTGTGCGTATATTTGCGATTTTCCTGAAAAGAGGAAATTAGAATTATTTTTTTGAGTGAAAATTATTAAGGATACATATTTATACCAGTACTTACCTCAGTTGAACTATCATTTGTGCGTATATCGGCGATTTTCCTGAAAAGAGGAAATTAGAATTATTTTTGAGTGAAAATTATTAATGGTATAGATTTATAATAGTACTTACTTCATTTTGAACTCTATCATTTGTGCGTATATCCGCGATTTTCCTGAAAAGAGGAAATTAGAATTATTTTTGAGTGAAAATTATTAATGATACATATTTATACCAGTACTTACCTCTGTTGAACTATCATTTGTGCGTATATCTGCGATTTTCCTGAAAAGAGGAAATTAGAATTATTTTTGAGTGAAAATTATTAATGGTATAGATTTATAATAGTACTTACTTCATTTTGAACTCTATCGTTTGTGCGTATATTTGGGATTTTCCTGAAAAGAGGAAATTAGAATTATTTGTGAGTGAAAATTATTAATGATACATATTTATACCAGTACTTACCTCAGTTGAACTATCATTTGTGCGTATATCTGCGATTTTCCTGAAAAGAGGAAATTAGAATTATGTTTGAGTGAAAATTATTAAGGATACATATGAAAAGAGGAAATTAGAATTATTTTTGAGTGAAAATTATTAAGGATACATATTTATACCAGTACTTACTTCATTTTGAACTCTATCATGTGTGCGTATATTCGCGATTTTCCGGAAAAGAGGAAATTAGAATTATTTTTGAGTGAAAATTATTAATAATGAGAGTAGAACTATTTTGAGTGAAAACTGCCAGCGATATTATATGGACACAGGCACATCAATCCACACATTTCATAGTAACTTTATCGCGTGCATATGAGCCTTCGATTTGTCCCGAAGGAATTAAACGAAGGGAAAAGAAAGAAAAGTGAAAATACTGGGCGCACACCTTGATTTTGCTTACCTCGATATAGACATTCATTTGTATTGGTTTAGTCCTTTCATCGCTCGAAATAGTGTAACTGCAGGCGAAGGTTAGCGAGTAAGACGTTAGGGTATACCCGAAAGCACCCAAAGAGGTGAAAAGGGTCAAATAAAAAAAGAGGTCAATGTACCCACAAACGCAAACTAAAAGAAGTGAAGCAGCTGATCCAGATTGGCATGTGAAGAACGTCGAAAGGGTGCACCCCACCAGCTCCAGCCTACTCCAGCAAGGGATTTCTCCACGTAGAGTAGTATACCCACACCTAAGTAAGTTCTCATTATTTGTTAATTAACTCTTTTGTTTGTATGATATGGTAAGCACATGATCTGTACTTGATACTTTCACTATCATTGGAACAGTTAGGATAATTACATAGTTACTGTTAAGGTTAGTTAGTAGGGGTCTAGCCTAGCTTAAGTAACCAGCTAGCTTTATTATGTAGGGAGGCACGACGAAGTGTATACGAGATTTGTGAGAAGATTTGTAAAGGAGCAAAATAAGGTGAGAGAAAGGGGCGAAAATACATATGTGTGCCTACGCATGTTTTTGTTTATTTTCTTTATTTTGAACATATTATATATTTTTCCTTCCTTCTTTTCTCTTCTTCACGCTTTCGCGCCGATTATGAAGCCTAGATCAATGGCTTACTAATTCTCGTCGATGAGGAGCGGCGGTGAGGCCATGCGGTGAGATCCTCGGGCGCACACACGTCTATACTGGGGCTAAGAATCCTACACTGACTGCGACGTCTTAGCCAGGGTGGATGGGGGCGATGGGCCCAAATCATGTCCAGTCCGGACTTCATTAACACCTGAAGTCCATTGTCGCGCTGTCTCTCTCTCTTGCTCTCTGCGTCGTCATTTCTCCGGGTGATTAACTCATGGTCCTGCGTTGTACTGGAGTTCAAATTTTACTTTCTTGCAGGTACTCCCATTAAAGTTTTTTTTTCTTCAGATTCTTAGGTTGCATCAGTGGAGGCGAGCTAAGTCGAGTTGTTGCGGAATTTTCTTTTGTCCGTCTGTCCGTCTGAAGTCCTTTCGTTTATATACGCACAGCTTACAAGCACTGAGGGGACGTGGGTGGCAAGAACCACCCCAAGCCGGCTGATCGCTAGCGGCATCATGCTGTGCGGCCACCCACACTTGTCCCCGAAGTGAATTTTGCAGCAAGAGGTGCCAGTTGCAGCACCTATCTATATTCATTGCCAGATGGATGTAGGTGGGGCTGCCAGCGGGCGCGCTCTTCGCTACACCTCCTTGTTCAAGGCTTGAACTGGAGTGTTCGATGCATTGATTGCTCGTGATGTCGACGCTGGTCTGAAAGAGGTGTTGGTATTCCCGACCCGTCTGAAGTTTTTCTGTTGACATTGACTGCAATCTGGCTTGAAGGTGTTCTTCCGTCCACATCTTTCTTGTCTGCAGTCCTGATACAAATGACCGGACTGGTCACAGTTCCAGCATATAATAGGGCGTTTGGCTGAAATACTCGATACGTCACCTAGGCTGTTATCACTGCCTGTTGCTACTGCCAGTTCAGGATCTAAGGTCAGATGATTGTCAACTTCATGCACTCGTTGGGTTCGGTAAGGATTCCAACTGCCAGCTGTCGCAATACGTGTCTGTGTAGCTTGGATACGCGTGACCAGTGATCTCAGCTGTCCTATCGTATCAGTAGGATGCAGACAGATTTTTTCTTGAATCTCCGGCAAGAGATTCGATTTGACAATCTCCAGAAACTCTTGGTCTGGCATAGCGTTCTGTAACTGATCGCGCAGCAACCCCAGATGGTGGTGATACATTGCGAACAGTTCCCCAGGCTTTTGTTTTCTGGACATCAGTTGAAATCTAGTTTTCAGATCATCCTTAGGCGTTCCCCATACAGTATACAATCCCATCTTAATGACGTCCCAAGTTGGAAATGGATTTTGACGTAGTACCGACCAATACCAGTCCTTCGCTGGTCCTGTCAGTAGCGTAAGCATATTTCTTACTAACAACCCAAAATGCCCTTCTAGAGCGGAGTGCGTAAGCGCTTCGACTCTGAAGATGAATTCGTCAACTCATAGTTCTGCATTATTCCCATTATAGGTCAGGTTCCATCTCCTTATTGGACTGCCTGATCGTCGGTATCCTACATTAGCAGGAACACGCATAGGTGGCGGAGGGGGTTGAGGTGGTTGAGGTGGTACAAAGTTCGGTCTGGACTGATTTGTAGGCGGACCAAAAGGTTGACCAAAAGGTTGACCAAAAGGTTGACCAAAAGGTTGACCAGAAGGTTGACCAGAAGGTGGTGATGGTCTCCTAAATGATTGCCTTCCCCGTGTAGGAAAATTGTTTGACGGCCTCTGATTGCTTCTGGACGAAGGAGGTCGTATGGAGTCTGCTGGCGGCATTGCTGCTGCTACTTTTTGTCTGATATCGTTTCCTAACTCAGACCGCAAAACATTTAAACCCTGCTGGAGACCTCGGTTTATTAGGTCTTCCATCTTTATGCTCAAGCCTGCTATTAGCGCATCCGTAGCAGCTTAGGTGTTGTGGTCTTGAGCTGTGCGCGCTGGACTATCACGTCGAGGACTCGGGTTTACAAAAGTCCTTGAATGTAAGTCAGGCATTCCTGGAGACAAGGATCGTCGATTCGAAGGTGGTAAGGCAAAGTCAGGCAAATCAAAGGTTGGCAATGAGTCGCGCCTTGTCGATTTCGCGGGCTTCACCTTCTTCGGTCTCTTTGGGATTGCACCAGAATATTCACTGAAGTCCTGTTGCGTAATGTGATGTCGGCAGTTAGAACAACTAGAATGTTCACCTATCCAATGCTGCAGGCATGCCTGGTGGAAAATATGCTCGCATACAGTCATGACCGGCTTCCGATCGACTGACCAGCTTGCGTCCCGGCAGATAGAACATGGTTCAGGCAGCATTGTCATACCGTTTGTCGCTGGAGGTGGTGTCCTAACTGTAGCCATAATGAATTTAGACGTAAGTCAGGTAAAAATTGTCAAATCCGGGTTTAGGATAGTTATCCCAAAAAAATTCTAGAAGTTTGCACGTTTGGAAGAGACACGCTCTTCACAATGTGATGTTGGCTAAATACTATTTTAAAGTCGAAGGCTTTGGGCGAGATACTCAAATTCAGACAAAAGTTTTCCCAACGTTCGAAGATATTGAAAAAAAAATTTAGAAAAACAAGGATTCGAAAAGTTAATTAAGGCTTCTCAAATCAAGATAGTGTAAAAAATGAATTCCAAGACAAAAAACCAATGTCGGGAAGCGTTAACAGCCTCGTCGAATAAAAATCTTAAAAAAAAAATTCTTGAAATTACGAAGGATCCAAAAAGATCACGAAAACAATTCAAGCGTTTCAAAAAAAAATTCTTTAACAAAGATCATACAATTTCTCCCTCACTTCCCGAAGCTAACCCTCACATAAGAGGTCAGGTCGCTCTCTCTTTTCCAAGGTCAAAAACAGGATATAGGCAAGTGACGTGAGTGGTGCATGAAAGATTTGGTTGGGTTCTCACAAAACTCTGGGAAAAGTCAAGTTGGAGGTGTCAAAGGCTGAGAATGCTACTAGAGATTCTTCAGCCAGGCAGTTAGCAGTATGCCAACTCCTGATTACTGAAGATCTCCAGCATCACTCCCACCCTCAGAGAACTCTTCCTCTCCTCTTCACCGGATCCTCATGTCCAGATAGTTCGCCAGCTGGGCAGAGTCATGGATCTGGTCAACTAATTAGCTGGAAGCCAAAAAGTCGTCTCACAGACTCATAACTCTGTCCAGTCAGTTGGCCAACAGAACAATTGTCCGCGAGAACACAATCCAAAAAATTTGTGAGGCCACCTACCATTTCCATGGCAGAAGGCCAGCGGGAAAGATCAATTTAAAAAAATTAAAAAAAAATTCAAAAACTAGACACCTGTACAGACTCGAGGCTTGACCAAAGTCAAACCTAGAGTCGAACTTCAATTCAAAAACTTTACTTTACTCTACAAGAAAACTTTTCAAACGTTACTTTACTTCAATCGTTACAAAATCAATCAAAAAACAAAATCTCAAAACTTTAAAAACTTTACGTTACTCTACAGAAAATCAGCTAATAACAAACAATTAAACCCAGGTCCGCATATAACCTCCACTGATTATGCGATTACCGAGTCAGGCTATTTAGCTAACAGCCAAATGCCCATATCTCGAAGTAACCACAATCCTCAGCAAATGTTACATTTAGATCACCGAAGTCTAATTGAGGTGGCCCCACGTTGGGCGCCATTTTGTTATGAAAGTATGTTGAGAGTGAATGGTCAGGACGTGAAGTCCAAACTGCCAGCCTAAGCTGACAGATCACTCGATGACAGCGATTGCACAGGGTGGCATGCTAGCACCTCGGCTAAGGGTGGCGGAGAGTGTGGGGAGGTTCCCGAAAATACCTGCCGCTGTCACCACCCATAATCAAAAAAAAATCTTCATGCCTACTTGAACGAGCCAGCACACACTCGGTCCTGAAGGGACCCTTACGTCACTTACCTATGCTCCATTGAAGGCGCAGATGGCATGCCTTCCTGCCAAGCCCCATCCTCCCATCGACTTTGGGTGGCACAATAGTCCAAAGACCCTTTGTTGACCTATAGAAAGAGAGAGACTAGGCAAACCTAGACGACCCCGGTCTCATGCGATAGAGGGCTCCGGGATGTGAAGGAAAAAGTAAAAAAACTCAGCCAATCACGTTCACGTTATAATCGCAAGTGTTTCTATTGATTGCTATTGATTCCTATAATTAGTTTAATTTTAAATCGCCGCAACGTTCATGGCAAGACTCATTGCATATGTTTAATTTTGCTTTTCACATTAAAACAAATAGAGCTAAGATTATTGGACTTACTAGGATAATAATAGAGTAAAGATAAATACCATTTAAAGAAAATGATTCCATATAAAAATATCTCGATCTTGCCTTGCAGCCATAATTCATAAATTTCGGCTTTTAATTTCAGACTAACTTATCGTAAGAAATGTTTCAAAATGTATGTACATAAATGTATGGATGATAATGCATTTTTTTCTTATCTACCCTTAACTAAACGAGAGAAATTAAATATTAAAATTCTTTTATATAAATGTGTATGCCAGTTTCATAGTCTCAAAAAATATGCCGCGATGTGAGGTGATAATCTAACATATACGTACGATGCGAGACGGAAAATGAATGAGAATATATTGTTAGCTGTTAAGAGATTCGAAGTAAGTAAAGAAGAAGTAACTTGTGCGCACAAATCCCCAACCTTAGCTTGCTTTGTGTATGTGGGTGTAGAATCACTCTTAAATATTAAAATTTAGTTAAGTTTAATTGATTGTAAAGTGACATAACTTTGAGGTAAGTATTTTCCTTTATAATAACAGGTGCAGCCTGTGTACGCAGAGTGATAATTTGAACTCCCGAAAATGCTATTTGTATATTTGCTATGACTTACCAAAAAAAATCTTAAGCTATATTTATTTAAAATGGTCTTTACTGCACATTTAATAATTGGTTCCGTGCTTTTGTGTTTTTTTTCTTTGTTATTCTATTATTAAATTACTTGCTAATGGTACTTAGCTGTATTGCCGCTGCAATTTACCCTTCTGTAAAGAGATGTTCTGAACATTTTTTGTTGCTTGTTCTAGAGATTCTTGGTAGAAGAGATTATTTGATTCTCCAGGTAGAGATTCTTTTGTTTTATCTATATGCTATGTTAGTCCGAGTACTATTTTAAATGCTGATTTTGCTCCCAGTTTTATTTGTTGCAGCTGTTGCTGGTGAATATACTGTACTAAATGGTGTAGAATCATGGAAGAATTTTGAACAGGTAATCCAGTTCGCACTACGGCTGCCAACTCTTCGAGCGGTAGAAACTTGTGCATGAATCGCCATAAAACAGGCATCCATGAGTTCAACAGGGTTTTGCCTGAAATTGTGCTAGTGGTGTAACAATTCGCCCAGATGGCCGATGTACTTACAGTGTACTTACTGTCGAGATATTTCGGAATATGTCGGCTGGAAGTGTACGAAAAATTTTCTCCTGGTGAAGAGGAGAATATTTTTACGAATTAATAATAGGTTCTTGCAGGGATAATTATTATTTCGGACTTACATGAGGGATGGATTTCCACCGATGCCGTTGAAATTTTATGATTTGGTTGTCTTCAACTTTTCACATCCTTTCACTTTCACGTTTTGACAAGACAAAACGATTGTCTTCTTCTTACTTGTCTTCAACGACATGTCACTTGAGCTTGAGTAAAGCACTTCTCCCAGTCAAGGTGCGTTCGCTTTCCGCTATGGACAGCAGCCGACATACACGCTACAGTACGTGTAGCATATTGCTATATACAATACGCTACGACCATAACAGCACAGAGTGGTCTGCGCCACCCATGGTTCAGACAACGCTGAAAAATGGTCGACTGAGCTAGCCGGTCTTAAACATAGGCCTCATCACTGCGGGCGCTCAATGTGTGTCTCGACCCACGACCCACTGCATATTCCTCATCACTCGGGCTCTACTTGATCGATGACGCATCGAGGACACATCCCCAAAGTCTCGTCAGTCCGTGACCAGACTTCGACATCCTTCTCCGTGTGGGAAGCCAAAGGTACATCGACAAGCTGGTAACCCAAAAAATCCAACCGGTCGATGCCTATCTGCCCTCCTTCACCGAGCTGCTGAGGAAGCCCCGCGATCAGTAACCTAAAGAACTGATTATTAAGCTTTCCCGGCTCAACATCTCACTCTGATCTCCGACTGGCGATTGTTCAGGGGTGTGTCTCCCAGGCGTCGTTGAAGTAGTGACATGCTGACAGCCTTATCCAGGAATGGATTTCAACAGGTATAGCACCCACCATTGACGGGGCAATAGGAGGGCTTCGCGATATCCTATAGTTTACCAGTGAAGCTGGCCGGATGCCTTCTTAGGGCTACCAGGAATAAACGACAATAGGTATAGGCGGTGTTCTCACAATGATGGTCACTGCTTGATGTCTTTGGCGTGATTGACACCTAAAAGATTTCCCCGCAGATCTTTAAGCTCGTATAGGGAATTTCCTTTCTTGGATCTGACTTGACATTTGACAAATTTCGGTCCCAGTTTTGCACTGGTCTGCTGCTGGAAATTGCTTTGGGCAAAATTCCGTCTAAACACTTCTTGACCAACTTTGAACTCGACAGGTTTCGCCATGAGATTGTAGGCTCGTGAACCCTGTTCGAATGCGTGTTGTAAGTTTTCCTGCACTCTCGCACGAATCAATCTCATTTTGTCTTCTGCGTCCACTCTCAATGGCTCATTAAGAGTTCCAAGGCAACTCAAGATGGGATAGGAGCTGCCATGTTCAATCATTTGTTGACCGAAGAGTGTTCGATAGGGAGAAAAACCAGTAGCTTGATGTAAAGAGCTCCTGAGGGAACTAGCTACATGGCTTAGTTTCTCATCCCATCTCGTGTGTTCCTTCTTGATATATGCTCTAATCCCCGACAATAGAGACCTATTTACTCGCTCTGAGGCGTTTGCTTGGGGCGAGTGAACTGCCGTTCGCATGTGCTTCACCCCATATTTTTCCAGTAATCTGGTGAACTGAGTCGAGCAAAACTGGACTCCATTGTCCGAGACGATCATTTCCGGGACTCCGAACACGTGAAACACTTCAGTCTCAATGAATTGGCATACATTGAGCGTAGACGCTTTTCTCATAGGTTTGAGAAGTGGAAATTTAGAAAAGTGGTCAAGAACTATTAAGATGCAGACGTTTCCTCTTACTGACCGAGGATATGGACCTAGAAAATCAATGTACAGCTTTTGCCATAGTCGTTCTGTCTCAGACTGGACTCTTATAGGTGGTCGTAAAATAGTATTAGGAGCCTTTGTTTCTTTACACACGTCACAGGCACCTACGTAGTTTCTGACATCAACTGTCATTCGTGGCCAGTACAGATGTCTTCGCAGACGTTCCAGTGTTTTCCCTATGCCTCCGTGTGAAGCTAGTGGCGGATCATGAGCCCTTGAAATGACGTCGTTGACAAGCCCTCGTGGAATCCAAAACTTCCAAGCTTCTTCTTCCTGAATAGGATCGCCTGTTCTCGGAGCAGTCCGGATATAAACGAAATCATCCCTGACGCAAAGGTCTGGTAGTTTGCCAGAAGTCGTTTTAACCTTATGCCTCAGTTCCTCATATTCCAACGAGTTGAAATATGGCGAACTAAGGTCAACTTCCGGGCCAGGATCTTCGTTGGTGTTCAGGCTGTCACAATGAATGCGTGACAGCGCATCAGGGACGACGTTCAGGCTTCCTTTCCTGTGCTCAATAGTGAAGTCGAAGCCCTGAAGCTTCAGACTCCATCGAGCAAGTCTACCACTGAGGTCCTTTTGAGACATCAGCCATTTCAAGCTCGGATGATCAGTGACTATCTTAAACGGCATAAGTTCGATGAAGGGCCGGAACTTCTGCACGCTCAAGAGTGCAGACAAGCATTCTTGCTCTGTGACGGTGTAATTTCTCGGTGCTGAGTTCAACTTTTTCGAGACGTAAGCTATTGGCTTCATTGGCCATCGTCATCTAGTTGAAGCAGCACTCCTCCAATATCTTGTTGGCTCGCATCGCACTGGATAATGAACGGTTTGGTGAAGTCTGGACTCACTAGTAACGGAGCAGAAGTAAGTTTCTTCTTTAAAAGATCAAGAGACGTCTGGGCTTCAGGTGTCCATTTGAACTGACTCGGGTTTTTCAAAGTGTCTGTAATGGAGGCAGTCAAATCAGCATAGTTCGGGATGAACCGTCTATACCATCCCGCCATACCTAGTAGGCGTCGGGCTTGCCGAACAGTTTTAGGTGACGTATAGTCAACTATGGCTGAAATTTTGTCAGGGTCAGTTTTCATACCTCCTTTTCCGACAATGAATCCCAAGTATTTAGTCTCTTTGATACAAAACTTACTCTTCTCGACGTTGATAGTAAGGCCAGCTTTCCTCAAACAATCCGCTACACGGGCTAGCAGCGTGAGATGAGTATCGAAGTCTGAAGACAGAATTAATAAATCGTCTAGATAGACGAGAACGTTCTCACGAAGATCGAAAGGAATGACTTTATCCATGAGGCGACACATAGTTTGTGGAGCGTTACATAGGCCGAATGGCATCACCGTGTACTGATAGAGAGGATGACCAGGTATTGTGAAAGCGGTATTCTCTCTGGAATCAGCGTCCAGTGGGATCTGCCAGAATGCGTCTTTCAAGTCCAGGCTCGTTATGTAATTTGCCGGAGGAAGTCGACTAAGAAGTGCGTCTATCTGCGGTAGCGGACTATACCCAGGACATCTGGTGCCAACCCAAATAGACGCCAGATGTCTATTCCCAGATATAGTGCCTGTGTGAGCCCAGGAACCACGTAAAAACGCACGTTTTGGGTCTTACCACGGAAAGTGACGTCCAAATTCACATGACCATGAACAGTCGTCATGGCCCCATTAGCTACTTGGACCTGTGTCTGATACTTCTTCCATTCGACATCTGCTTCCGCAAGCTTCTCTAGAGCTCCCTGGCCTAGAATACTGACAGTGGCACCACTATCAAGTAATCCATTCTCAGTTCGCCCGAGCAGCTTTACTTCGGCGAACGGTCGAATGTCGTCTGGCATCGACACGGAAATCTGTGCCAGTTTTTTTCTTTCTAGTTTCTTTCGTCGACAGTATTCCCGCCAACGAACAGTTGATCGTTTCTTTTTCGGTCTCATATCCAAGTCAGGAAACATGATGTCAGCTAACTCCGCCACCGAGGAGAAAATTCGGTCTCTTGCTGCTCTATATCTCTGCAGACGCGTATGATACGGCGTCAGCGGATGAAAAACTGGCTCACGCCCACTCGTCATATCAGAGCTTGGTGGCCGTTTTAAAACAGAAATGACAGGAGGCCAAATCTCCCGCTCAGTAACTTTGTCAGCTACGCGTGCTATAGGTGTCAACGGGACATCGAAGATTAAAGACTCTTCTAAAGAAGTGTCCAACAAGGTCACGGGCTCCCCAGAAGTGGAAATGGGAGCTTGAATATCTGCGGAGAAGTCTATTAAGTTCTCCGCCTCTATCGGTGCAACATTCGTACTATCAGGTGTTGTACTGATATCACCAGAATCACTGAATGATATCAGAGGGCGTAACAGGGAGTTATCGCTAGTGTCTGCTAATGGAGCGGACCTTCCTCCTTGTTCAAGGCTTGAACTGGAGTGTTCGATGCATTGATTGCTCGTGATGTCGACGCTGGTCGGAAAGAGGTGTTGGTATTCCCAACCCGTCTGAAGTTTTTCTGTTGACATTGACTGCAATCTGGCTTGAAGTTGTTCTTCCGTCCACATCAATAACAGAACACAACTTGTCTTTCTTGTCTGCAGTCCTGATACAAATGACCGGACTGGTCACAGTTCCAGCATATAATAGGGCGTTTGGCTGAAATACTCGATACGTCACCTAGGCTGTTATCACTGCCTGTTGCTAATGCCAGTTCAGGATCTAAGGTCAGAAGATTGTCAACTTCATGCACTCGTTGGGTTCGGTAAGGATTCCAACTGCCAGCTGTCGCAATACGTGTCTGTGTAGCTTGGATACGCGTGACCAGTGATCTCAGCTGTCCTATCGTATCAGTAGGATGCAGACAGATTTTTTCTTGAATCTCCGGCAAGAGATTCGATTTGACAATCTCCAGAAACTCTTGGTCTGGCATAGCGTTCTGTAACTGATCGCGCAGCAACCCCAGATGGTGGTGATACATTGCGAACAGTTCCCCAGGCTTTTGTTTTCTGGACATCAGTTGAAATCTAGTTTTCAGATCATCCTTAGGCGTTCCCCATACAGTATACAATCCCATCTTAATGACGTCCCAAGTTGGAAATGGATTTTGACGTAGTACCGACCAATACCAGTCCTTCGATGGTCCTGTCAGTAGCGTAAGCATATTTCTTACTAACAACCTAAAATCCCCTTCTAGAGCGGAGTGCGTAAGCGCTTCGACTCTGAAGACGAATTCGTCAACCGATAGTTCTGCGTTATTCCTATTATAGGTCAGGTTCCATCTCCTTATTGGACTGCCTGATCGTCGGTATCCTACATTAGCAGGAACACGCATAGGTGGCGGAGGGGGTTGAGGTGGTTGAGGTGGTACAAAGTTCGGTCTGGACTGATTTGTAGGCGGACCAAAAGGTTGACCAAAAGGTTGACCAAAAGGTTGACCAAAAGGTTGACCAGAAGGTTGACCAGAAGGTGGTGATGGTCTCCTAAATGATTGCCTTCCCCGTGTAGGAAAATCGTTTGACGGCCTCTGATTGCTTCTGGACGAAGGAGGTCGTATGGAGTCTGCTGGCGGCATTGCTGCTGCTACTTTTTGTCTGATATCGTTTCCTAACTCAGACCGCAAAACATTTAAACCCTGCTGGAGACCTCGGTTTATTAGGTCTTCCATCTTTATGCTCAAGCCTGCTATTAGCGCATCCGTAGCAGCTTAGGTGTTGTGGTCTTGAGCTGTGCGCGCTGGAATATCACGTCGAGGACTCGGGTTTACAAAAGTCCTTGAATGTAAGTCAGGCATTCCTGCAGACAAGGATCGTCGATTCGAAGGTGGTAAGGCAAAGTTAGGCAAATCAAAGGTTGGCAATGAGTCGCGCCTTGTCTATTTCGCGGGCTTCACCTTCTTCGGTCTCTTTGGGATTGTACCAGAATATTCACTGAAGTCCTGTTGCGTAATGTGATGTCGGCAGTTAGGACAACTAGAATGTTCACCTATCCAATGCTGCAGGCATGCCTGGTGGAAAATATGCTCGCATACAGTCATGACCGGCTTCCGATCGACTGACCAGCTTGCGTCCCGGCAGATAGAACATGGTTCAGGCAGCATTGTCATACCGTTTGTCGCTGGAGGTGGTGTCCTAACTGTAGCCATAATGAATTTAGACGTAAGTCAGGTAAAAATTGTCAAATCCGGGTTTAGGATAGTTATCCCAAAAAAATTCTAGAAGTTTGCACGTTTGGAAGAGACACGCTCTTCACAATGTGATGTTGGCTAAATACTATTTTAAAGTCGAAGGCTTTGGGCGAGATACTCAAATTCAGACAAAAGTTTTCCCAACGTTCGAAGATATTGAAAAAAAAATTTAGAAAAACAAGGATTCGAAAAGTTAATTAAGGCTTCTCAAATCAAGATAGTGTAAAAAATGAATTCCAAGACAAAAAACCAATGTCGGGAAGCGTTAACAGCCTCGTCGAATAAAAATCTTAAAAAAAAAATTCTTGAAATTACGAAGGATCCAAAAAGATCACGAAAACAATTCAAGCGTTTCAAAAAAAAATTCTTTAACAAAGATCATACAATTTCTCCCTCACTTCCCGAAGCTAACCCTCACATAAGAGGTCAGGTCGCTCTCTCTTTTCCAAGGTCAAAAACAGGATATAGGCAAGTGACGTGAGTGGTGCATGAAAGATTTGGTTGGGTTCTCACAGAACTCTGGGAAAAGTCAAGTTGGAGGTGTCAAAGGCTGAGAATGCTACTAGAGATTCTTCAGCCAGGCAGTTAGCAGTATGCCAACTCCTGATTACTGAAGATCTCCAGCATCACTCCCACCCTCAGAGAACTCTTCCTCTCCTCTTCACCGGATCCTCATGTCCAGATAGTTCGCCAGCTGGGCAGAGTCATGGATCTGGTCAACTAATTAGCTGGAAGCCAAAAAGTCGTCTCACAGACTCATAACTCTGTCCAGTCAGTTGGCCAACAGAACAATTGTCCGCGAGAACACAATCCAAAAAATTTGTGAGGCCACCTACCATTTCCATGGCAGAAGGCCAGCGGGAAAGATCAATTTAAAAAAATTAAAAAAAAATTCAAAAACTAGACACCTGTACAGACTCGAGGCTTGACCAAAGTCAAACCTAGAGTCGAACTTCAATTCAAAAACTTTACTTTACTCTACAAGAAAACTTTTCAAACGTTACTTTACTTCAATCGTTACAAAATCAATCAAAAAACAAAATCTCAAAACTTTAAAAACTTTACGTTACTCTACAGAAAATCAGCTAATAACAAACAATTAAACCCAGGTCCGCATATAACCTCCACTGATTATGCGATTACCGAGTCAGGCTATTTAGCTAACAGCCAAATGCCCATATCTCGAAGTAACCACAATCCTCAGCAAATGTTACATTTAGACCACCGAAGTCTAATTGAGGTGGCCCCACGTTGGGCGCCATTTTGTTATGAAAGTATGTTGAGAGTGAATGGTCAGGACGTGAAGTCCAAACTGCCAGCCTAAGCTGACAGATCACTCGATGACAGCGATTGCACAGGGTGGCATGCTAGCACCTCGGCTAAGGGTGGCGGAGAGTGTGGGGAGGTTCCCGAAAATACCTGCCGCTGTCACCACCCATAATCAAAAAAAAATCTTCATGCCTACTTGAACGAGCCAGCACACACTCGGTCCTGAAGGGACCCTTACGTCACTTACCTATGCTCCATTGAAGGCGCAGATGGCATGCCTTCCTGCCAAGCCCCATCCTCCCATCGACTTTGGGTGGCACAATAGTCCAAAGACCCTTTGTTGACCTATAGAAAGAGAGAGACTAGGCAAGCCTAGACGACCCCGGTCTCATGCGATAGAGGGCTCCGGGATGTGAAGGAAAAAGTAAAGAAACTCAGCCAATCACGTTCACGTTATAATCGCAAGTGTTTCTATTGATTGCTATTGATTCCTATAATTAGTTTAATTTTAAATCGCCGCAACGTTCATGGCAAGACTCATTGCATATGTTTAATTTTGCTTTTCACATTAAAACAAATAGAGCTAAGATTATTGGACTTACTAGGATAATAATAGAGTAAAGATAAATACCATTTAAAGAAAATGATTCCATATAAAAATATCTCGATCTTGCCTTGCAGCCATAATTCATAAATTTCGGCTTTTAATTTCAGACTAACTTATCGTAAGAAATGTTTCAAAATGTATGTACATAAATGTGTGGATGATAATGCATTTTTTTCTTATCTACCCTTAACTAAACGAGAGAAATTAAATATTAAAATTCTTTTATATAAATGTGTATGCCAGTTTCATAGTCTCAAAAAATATGCCGCGATGTGAGGTGATAATCTAACATATACGTACGATGCGAGACGGAAAATGAATGAGAATATATTGTTAGCTGTTAAGAGATTCGAAGTAAGTAAAGAAGAAGTAACTTGTGCGCACAAATCCCCAACCTTAGCTTGCTTTGTGTATGTGGGTGTAGAATCACTCTTAAATATTAAAATTCAGTTAAGTTTAATTGATTGTAAAGTGACATAACTTTGAGGTAAGTATTTTCCTTTATAATAACAGGTGCAGCCTGTGTACGCAGAGTGATAATTTGAACTCCCGAAAATGCTATTTGTATATTTGCTATGACTTACCAAAAAAAATCTTAAGCTATATTTATTTAAAATGGTCTTTACTGCACATTTAATAATTGGTTCCGTGCTTTTGTGTTTTTTTTTCTTTGTTATTCTATTATTAAATTACTTGCTAATGGTACTTAGCTGTATTGCCGCTGCAATTTACCCTTCTGTAAAGAGATGTTCTGAACATTTTTTGTTGCTTGTTCTAGAGATTCTTGGTAGAAGAGATTATTTGATTCTCCAGGTAGAGATTCTTTTGTTTTATCTATATGCTATGTTAGTCCGAGTACTATTTTAAATGCTGATTTTGCTCCCAGTTTTATTTGTTGCAGCTGTTGCTGGTGAATATACTGTACTAAATGGTGTAGAATCATGGAAGAATTTTGAACAGGTAATCCAGTTCGCACTACGGCTGCCAACTCTTCGAGCGGTAGAAACTTGTGCATGAATCGCCATAAAACAGGCATCCATGAGTTCAACAGGGTTTTGCCTGAAATTGTGCTAGTGGTGTAACAATTCGCCCAGATGGCCGATGTACTTACAGTGTACTTACTGTCGAGATATTTCGGAATATGTCGGCTGGAAGTGTACGAAAAATTTTCTCCTGGTGAAGAGGAGAATATTTTTACGAATTAATAATAGGTTCTTGCAGGGATAATTATTATTTCGGACTTACATGAGGGATGGATTTCCACCGATGCCGTTGAAATTTTATGATTTGGTTGTCTTCAACTTTTCACATCCTTTCACTTTCACGTTTTGACAAGACAAAACGATTGTCTTCTTCTTACTTGTCTTCAACGACATGTCACTTGAGCTTGAGTAAAGCACTTCTCCCAGTCAAGGTGCGTTCGCTTTCCGCTATGGACAGCAGCCGACATACACGCTACAGTACGTGTAGCATATTGCTATATACAATACGCTACGACCATAACAGCACAGAGTGGTCTGCGCCACCCATGGTTCAGACAACGCTGAAAAATGGTCGACTGAGCTAGCCGGTCTTAAACATAGTCCTCATCACTGCGGGCGCTCAATGTGTGTCTCGACCCACGACCCACTGCATATTCCTCATCACTCGGGCTCTACTTGATCGATGACGCATCGAGGACACATCCCCAAAGTCTCGTCAGTCCGTGACCAGACTTCGACATCCTTCTCCGTGTGGGAAGCCAAAGGTACATCGACAAGCTGGTAACCCAAAAAATCCAACCGGTCGATGCCTATCTGCCCTCCTTCACCGAGCTGCTGAGGAAGCCCCGCGATCAGTAACCTAAAGAACTGATTATTAAGCTTTCCCGGCTCAACATCTCACTCTGATCTCCGACTGGCGATTGTTCAGGGGTGCGTCTCCCAGGCGTCGTTGAAGTAGTGACATGCTGACAGCCTTATCCAGGAATGGATTTCAACAGGTATAGCACCCACCATTGACGGGGCAATAGGAGGGCTTCGCGATATCCTATAGTTTACCAGTGAAGCTGGCCGGATGCCTTCTTAGGGCTACCAGGAATAAACGACAATAGGTATAGGCGGTGTTCTCACAATGATGGTCACTGCTTGATGTCTTTGGCGTGATTGACACCTAACAGATTTCCCCGCAGATCTTCAAGCTCGTATAGGGAATTTCCTTTCTTGGATCTGACTTGACATTTGACAAATTTCGGTCCCAGTTTTGCACTGGTCTGCTGCTGGAAATTGCTTTGGGAAAAATTCCGTCTAAACACTTCTTGACCAACTTTGAACTCGACAGGTTTCGCCATGAGATTGTAGGCTCGTGAACCCTGTTCGAATGCGTGTTGTAAGTTTTCCTGCACTCTCGCACGAATCAATCTCATTTTGTCTTCTGCGTCCACTCTCAATGGCTCATTAAGAGTTCCAAGGCAACTCAAGATGGGATAGGAGCTGCCATGTTCAATCATTTGTTGACCGAAGAGTGTTCGATAGGGAGAAAAACCAGTAGCTTGATGTAAAGAGCTCCTGAGGGAACTAGCTACATGGCTTAGTTTCTCATCCCATCTCGTGTGTTCCTTCTTGATATATGCTCTAATCCCCGACAATAGAGACCTATTTACTCGCTCTGAGGCGTTTGCTTGGGGCGAGTGAACTGCCGTTCGCATGTGCTTCACCCCATATTTTTCCAGTAATCTGGTGAACTGAGTCGAGCAAAACTGGACTCCATTGTCCGAGACGATCATTTCCGGGACTCCGAACACGTGAAACACTTCAGTCTCAATGAATTGGCATACATTGAGCGTAGACGCTTTTCTCATAGGTTTGAGAAGTGGAAATTTAGAAAAGTGGTCAAGAACTATTAAGATGCAGACGTTTCCTCTTACTGACCGAGGATATGGACCTAGAAAATCAATGTACAGCTTTTGCCATAGTCGTTCTGTCTCAGACTGGACTCTTATAGGTGGTCGTAAAATAGTATTAGGAGCCTTTGTTTCTTTACACACGTCACAGGCACCTACGTAGTTTCTGACATCAACTGTCATTCGTGGCCAGTACAGATGTCTTCGCAGACGTTCCAGTGTTTTCCCTATGCCTCCGTGTGAAGCTAGTGGCGGATCATGAGCCCTTGAAATGACGTCGTTGACAAGCCCTCGTGGAATCCAAAGCTTCCAAGCTTCTTCTTCCTGAATAGGATCGCCTGTTCTCGGAGCAGTCCGGATATAAACGAAATCATCCCTGACGCAAAGATCTGGTAGTTTGCCAGAAGTCGTTTTAACCTTATGCCTCAGTTCCTCATATTCCAACGAGTTGAAATATGGCGAACTAAGGTCAACTTCCGGGCCAGGATCTTCGTTGGTGTTCAGGCTGTCACAATGAATGCGTGACAGCGCATCAGGGACGACGTTCAGGCTTCCTTTCCTGTGCTCAATAGTGAAGTCGAAGCCCTGAAGCTTCAGACTCCATCGAGCAAGTCTACCACTGAGGTCCTTTTGAGACATCAGCCATTTCAAGCTCGCATGATCAGTCACTATCTTAAACGGCATAAGTTCGATGAAGGGCCGGAACTTCTGCACGCTCAAGAGTGCAGCCAAGCATTCTTGCTCTGTGACGGTGTAATTTCTCGGTGCTGAGTTCAACTTTTTCGAGACGTAAGCTATTGGCTTCATTGGCCATCGTCATCTAGTTGAAGCAGCACTCCTCCAATATCTTGTTGGCTCGCATCGCACTGGATAATGAACGGTTTGGTGAAGTCTGGACTCACTAGTAACGGAGCAGAAGTAAGTTTCTTCTTTAAAAGATCAAGAGACGTCTGGGCTTCAGGTGTCCATTTGAACTGACTCGGGTTTTTCAAAGTGTCTGTAATGGAGGCAGTCAAATCAGCATAGTTCGGGATGAACCGTCTATACCATCCCGCCATACCTAGTAGGCGTCGGGCTTGCCGAACAGTTTTAGGTGACGTATAGTCAACTATGGCTGAAATTTTGTCAGGGTCAGTTTTCATACCTCCTTTTCCGACAATGAATCCCAAGTATTTAGTCTCTTTGATACAAAACTTACTCTTCTCGACGTTGATAGTAAGGCCAGCTTTCCTCAAACAATCCGCTACACGGGCTAGCAGCGTGAGATGAGTATCGAAGTCTGAAGACAGAATTAATAAATCGTCTAGATAGACGAGAACGTTCTCACGAAGATCGAAAGGAATGACTTTATCCATGAGGCGACACATAGTTTGTGGAGCGTTACATAGGCCGAATGGCATCACCGTGTACTGATAGAGAGGATGACCAGGTATTGTGAAAGCGGTATTCTCTCTGGAATCAGCGTCCAGTGGGATCTGCCAGAATGCGTCTTTCAAGTCCAGGCTCGTTATGTAATTTGCCGGAGGAAGTCGACTAAGAAGTGCGTCTATCTGCGGTAGCGGACTATACCCAGGACATCTGGTGCCAACCCAAATAGACGCCAGATGTCTATTCCCAGATATAGTGCCTGTGTGAGCCCAGGAACCACGTAAAAACGCACGTTTTGGGTCTTACCACGGAAAGTGACGTCCAAATTCACATGACCATGAACAGTCGTCATGGCCCCATTAGCTACTTGGACCTGTGTCTGATACTTCTTCCATTCGACATCTGCTTCCGCAAGCTTCTCTAGAGCTCCCTGGCCTAGAATACTGACAGTGGCACCACTATCAAGTAATCCATTCTCAGTTCGCCCGAGCAGCTTTACTTCGGCGAACGGTCGAATGTCGTCTGGCATCGACACGGAAATCTGTGCCAGTTTTTTTCTTTCTAGTTTCTTTCGTCGACAGTATTCCCGCCAACGAACAGTTGATCGTTTCTTTTTCGGTCTCATATCCAAGTCAGGAAACATGATGTCAGCTAACTCCGCCACCGAGGAGAAAATTCGGTCTCTTGCTGCTCTATATCTCTGCAGACGCGTATGATACGGCGTCAGCGGATGAAAAACTGGCTCACGCCCACTCGTCATATCAGAGCTTGGTGGCCGTTTTAAAACAGAAATGACAGGAGGCCAAATCTCCCGCTCAGTAACTTTGTCAGCTACGCGTGCTATAGGTGTCAACGGGACATCGAAGATTAAAGACTCTTCTAAAGAAGTGTCCAACAAGGTCATGGGCTCCCCAGAAGTGGAAATGGGAGCTTGAATATCTGCGGAGAAGTCTATTAAGTTCTCCGCCTCTATCGGTGCAACGTTCGTACTATCAGGTGTTGTACTGATATCACCAGAATCACTGAATGATATCAGAGGGCGTAACAGGGAGTTATCGCTAGTGTCTGCTAATGGAGCGGACCTTCCTCCTTGTTCAAGGCTTGAACTGGAGTGTTCGATGCATTGATTGCTCGTGATGTCGACGCTGGTCGGAAAGAGGTGTTGGTATTCCCAACCCGTCTGAAGTTTTTCTGTTGACATTGACTGCAATCTGGCTTGAAGTTGTTCTTCCGTCCACATCAATAACAGAACACAACTTGTCTTTCTTGTCTGCAGTCCTGATACAAATGACCGGACTGGTCACAGTTCCAGCATATAATAGGGCGTTTGGCTGAAATACTCGATACGTCACCTAGGCTGTTATCACTGCCTGTTGCTAATGCCAGTTCAGGATCTAAGGTCAGAAGATTGTCAACTTCATGCACTCGTTGGGTTCGGTAAGGATTCCAACTGCCAGCTGTCGCAATACGTGTCTGTGTAGCTTGGATACGCGTGACCAGTGATCTCAGCTGTCCTATCGTATCAGTAGGATGCAGACAGATTTTTTCTTGAATCTCCGGCAAGAGATTCGATTTGACAATCTCCAGAAACTCTTGGTCTGGCATAGCGTTCTGTAACTGATCGCGCAGCAACCCCAGATGGTGGTGATACATTGCGAACAGTTCCCCAGGCTTTTGTTTTCTGGACATCAGTTGAAATCTAGTTTTCAGATTATCCTTAGGCGTTCCCCATACAGTATACAATCCCATCTTAATGACGTCCCAAGTTGGAAATGGATTTTGACGTAGTACCGACCAATACCAGTCCTTCGATGGTCCTGTCAGTAGCGTAAGCATATTTCTTACTAACAACCTAAAATCCCCTTCTAGAGCGGAGTGCGTAAGCGCTTCGACTCTGAAGACGAATTCGTCAACTGATAGTTCTGCGTTATTCCTATTATAGGTCAGGTTCCATCTCCTTATTGGACTGCCTGATCGTCGGTATCCTACATTAGCAGGAACACGCATAGGTGGCGGAGGGGGTTGAGGTGGTTGAGGTGGTACAAAGTTCGGTCTGGACTGATTTGTAGGCTGACCAAAAGGTTGACCAAAAGGTTGACCAAAAGGTTGACCAAAAGGTTGACCAGAAGGTTGACCAGAAGGTGGTGATGGTCTCCTAAATGATTGCCTTCCCCGTGTAGGAAAATCGTTTGACGGCCTCTGATTGCTTCTGGACGAAGGAGGTCGTGTGGAGTCTGCTGGAGGCATTGCTGCTGCTGCTTTTTGTCTGATATCGTTTCCTAACTCAGACCGCAAAACATTTAAACCCTGCTGGAGACCTCGGTTTATTAGGTCTTCCATCTTTATGCTCACGCCTGCTATCAGCGCATCCGTAGCAGCTGAGGTGTTGTGGTCTTGAGCTGTGCGCGTTGGACTATCACGTCGAGGACTCGGATTTACAAAAGTCCTTGAATGTAAGTCAGGCATTTCTGGAGACAAGGATCGTCGATTCGAAGGTGGTAAGTCAAAGTTAGGCAAATCAAAGGTTGGCAATGAGTCGCGCCTTGTCGATTTTGCGGGCTTCACCTTCTTCGGTCTCTTTGGGATTGTACCAGAATATTCACTGAAGTCCTGTTGCGTAATGTGACGTCGGCAGTTAGGACAACTAGAATGTTCACCTATCCAATGCTGCAGGCATGCCTGGTGGAAAATATGCTCGCATACAGTCATGACCGGCTTCCGATCGACTGACCAGTTTGCGTCCCGGCAGATAGAACATGGTTCAGGCAGCATTGTCATACCGTTTGTCGCTGGAGGTGGTGTCCTCACTGTAGCCATAATGAATTTGGACGTAAGTCAGGTAAAAATTGTCAAATCCGGATTTAGGATAGTTATCCCAAAAAAATTCTAGAAGTTTGCACGTTTGGAAGAGACACGCTCTTCACAATGTGATGTTGGCTAAATACTATTTTAAAGTCGAAGGCTTTGGGCGAGATACTCAAATTCAGACAAAAGTTTTCCCAACGTTCGAAGAAATTGAAAAAAAAATTTAGAAAAACAAGGATTCGAAAAGTTAATTAAGGCTTCTCAAATCGAGATAGTGTAAAGAATGAATTCCAAGACAAAAAACCAATGTCGGGAAGCGTTAACAGCCTCGTCGAATAAAAATCTTAAAAAAAAAATTCTGGAAATTACGAAGGATCCAAAAAGATCACGAAAACAATTCAAGCGTTTCAAAAAAAATTCTTTAACAAAGATCATACAATTTCTCCCTCACTTCCCGAAGCTAACCCTCACATAAGAGGTCAGGTCGCTCTCTCTCTTCCAAGGTCAAAAACAGGATATAGGCAAGTGACGTGAGTGGTGCATGAAAGATTTGGTTGGGTTCTCACAGAACTCTGGGAAAAGTCAAGTTGGAGGTATCAAAGGCTGAGAATGCTACTAGAGATTCTTCAGCCAGGCAGTTAGCAGTATGCCAACTTCTGATTACTGAAGATCTCCAGCATCACTCCCACCCTCAGAGAACTCTTCCTCTCCTCTTCACCGGATCCTCATGTCCAGATAGTTCGCCAGCTGGGCAGAGTCATGGATCTGGCCAACTAATTAGCTGGAAGCCAAAAAGTCGTCTCACAGACTCATAACTCTGTCCAGCCAGTTGGACAACAAAACAATTGTCCGCGAGAACACAATCCGAAAAATTTGTGAGGCCACCTACCATTTCCATGGCAGAAGGCCAGCGGGAAAGATCAATTTCAAAAAATCAAAAAAAAAATTCAAAAACTAGATACCTGTACAGACTCGAGGCTTGACCAAAGTCAAACCTAGAGTCGAACTTCAATTCAAAAACTTTACTTTACTCTACAGGAAAACTTTTCAAACGTTACTTTACTTCAATCGTTACAAAATCAATCAAAAAACAAAATCTCAAAACTTTAAAACTTTACGTTACTCTACAGAAAATCAGCTAATAACAAACAATTAAACCCAGGTCCGCATATAACCTCCACTGATTATGCGATTACCGAGTCAGGCTATTTAGCTAACAGCCAAATGCCCATATCTCGAAGTAACCACAATCCTCAGCAAATGTTACATTTAGACCACCGAAGTCTAATTGAGGTGGCCCCACGTTGAGCGCCATTTTGTTATGAAAGTATGTTGAGAGTGAATGGTCAGGACGTGAAGTCCAAACAGCCAGCCTAAGCTGACAGATCACTCGATGACAGCGATTGCACAGGGCGGCATGCTAGCACCTCGGCTAAGGGTGGCGGAGAGTGTGGGGAGGTTCCCGAAAATACCTGCCGCTGTCACCACCCATAATCAAAAAAAATCTTCATGCCTACTTGAACGAGCCAGCACACACTCGGTCCTGAAGGGACCCTTACGTCACTTACCTATGCTCCATTGAAGGCGCAGATGGCATGCCTTCCTGCCAAGCCCCATCCTCCCACCGACTTTGGGTGGCACAATAGTCCAAAGACCCTTTGTTGACCTATAGAAAGAGAGAGACTAGGCAAGCCTAGACGACCCCGGTCTCATGCGATAGAGGGCTCCGGGATGTGAAGGAAAAAGGAAAAAAAACTCAGCCAATCATGTTCACGTTATAATCGCAAGTGTTTCCTTCTTACAAAAAAAATGCTATTGATTCCTATAATTAGTTTAATTTTAAATCGCCGCAACGTTCATGGCAAGACTCATTGCATATGTTTAATTTTGCTTTTCACATTAAAACAAATAGAGCTAAGATTATTGAACTTCCTAGGATAATAATAGAGTAAAGATAAATACCATTTAAAGAAAATGATTCCATATAAAAATATCTCGATCTTGCCCTGCAGCCATAATTCATAAATTTCGGCTTTTAATTTCAGACTAACTTATCGTAAGAAATGTTTCAAAATGTATGTACATAAATGTTTGGATGATAATGCATTTTTTTTTCTTATCTACCCTTAACTAAACGAGAGAAATTAAATATTAAAATTCTTTTATATAAATGTGTATGCCAGTTTCATAGTCTCAAAAAATATGCCGCGATGTGAGGTGATAATCTAACATATACGTACGATGCGAGACGGAAAATGAATGAGAATATATTGTTAGCTGTTAAGAGATTCGAAGTAAGTAAAGAAGAAGTAACTTGTGCGCATAAATCCCCAACCTTAGCTTGCTTTGTGTATGTGGGTGTAGAATCACTCTTAAATATTAAAATTTAGTTAAGTTTAATTGATTGTAACGTGACATAACTTTGAGGTAAGTATCTAATTTAACAGGAACGTATGTACGTATTTCATGTGAGCATTACTGTATTCAATGATTCAAGATAATACCTAATATGCAGATATAAATGAAGAAGAATCTTTAAAGCTTTTCATTATTTTCTCGATTTTGAGACAATGAATGCATGTATGTATATTTTCCTTTATAATAACAGGTGCAGCCTGTGTACGCAGAGTGATAATTTGAACTCCCGAAAATGCTATTTGTATATTTGCTATGATTTACCAAAAAAAATCTTAAGCTATATTTATTTAAAATGGTCTTTGCTGCACATTTAATAATTGGTTCCGTGCTTTTGTGTTTTTTTTTTGTTGTTATTCTATTATTAAATTACTTGCTAATGGTACTTAGCTGTATTGCCGCTGCAATTTACCCTTCTGTAAAGAGATGTTCTGAAGTTTCAATACTATTTCGGCGTTTACTTCCTAACATTTTTTGTTGCTTGTTCTAGAGATTCTTGGTAGAAGAGATTATTTGATTCTCCAGGTAGAGATTCTTTTGTTTCATCTATATGCTATGTTAGTCCGAGTACTATTTTAAATGCTGATTTTGCTCCCAGTTTTATTTGTTGCAGCTGTTGCTGGTGAATATACTGTACTAATTGGTGTAGAATCATGGAAGAATTTTGAACAGGTAATCCAGTTCGCACTACGGCTGCCAACTCTTCGAGCGGTAGAAACTTGTGCATGAATCGCCATAAAACAGGCATCCATGAGTTCAACAGGGTTTTGCCTGAAATTGTGCTAGTGGTGTAACAATTCGCCCAGATGGCCGATGTACTTACAGTGTACTTACTGTCGAGATATTTCGGAATATGCCGGCTGGAAGTGTACGAAAAATTTTCTCCTGGTGATGAGGAGAATATTTTTACGAATTAATAATAGGTTTTTGCAGGGATAATTATTATTTCGGACTTACATGAGGGATGGATTTCCACCGATGCCGTTGAAATTTTATGATTTGGTTGTCTTCAACTTTTCACATCCTTTCACTTTCACATTTTGACAAAACAAAACGACTGTCTTCTTCTTACTTGTCTTCAACGACATGTCACTTGAGCTTGAGTAAAGCACTTCTCCCAGTCAAGGTGCGTTCGCTTTCCGCTATGGACAGCAGCCGACATACACGTTACAGTACGTGTAGCATATTGCTATATACAATACGCTACGACCATAACAGCACAGAGTGGTCTGCGCCACCCATGGTTCAGACAACGCTGAAAAATGGTCGACTGAGCTAGCCGGTCTTAAACATAGGCCTCATCACTGCGGGCGCTCAATGTGTGTCTCGACACACGACCCACTGCATATTCCTCATCACTCGGGCTCTACTTGATCGATGACGCATCGAGGACACATCCCCGAAGTCTCGTCAGTCCGTGACCAGACTTCGACATCCTTCTCCGTGTGGGAGGCCAAAGGTACATCAACAAGCTGGTAACCCAAAAAATCCAACCGGTCGATGCCTCTCTGCCCTCCTTCAACGAGCTGCTGAGGAATCCCCGCGATCAGTAACCTAAAGAACTGATTATTAAGCTTTCCCGGCTCAACATCTCACTCTGATCTCCGACTGGCGATTGTTCAGGGGTGTGTCTCCCAGGCGTCGTTGAAGTAGTGACATGCTGACAGCCTTATCCAGGAATGGATTTCAACAGGTATATCACCCACCATTGACGGGGCAATAGGAGGGCTTCGCGATATCCTATGGTTTACCAGTGAAGCTGGCCGGATGCCTTCTTAGGGCTACCAGGAATAAACGACAATAGGTATAGGCGGTGTTCTCACAATGATGGTCACTGCTTGATGTCTTTGGCGTGATTGACACCTAACAGTTTTCCCCGCAGATCTTCAAGCTCGTATAGGGAATTTCCTTTCTTGGCTCTGACTCGACATTTGACAAATTTCGGTCCCAGTTTTGCACTGGTCTGCTGGTGGAAATTGCTTTGGGCAAAATTCCGTCTAAACACCTCTTGACCAACTTTGAACTCGACAGGTTTCGCCCTGAGATTGTAGGCTCGTGAACCCTGTTCGAATGCGTGTTGTAAGTTTTCCTGCACTCTCGCACGGATCAATCTCATTTTGTCTTCTGCGTCCACTCTCAATGGCTCATTAAGAGTTCCAAGGCTCCTCAAGATGGGATAGGAGCTGCCATGTTCAATCATTTGTTGACCGAAGAGTGTTCGATAGGGAGAGAAACCAGTAGCTTGATGTAAAGAGCTCCTGAGGGAACTAGCTACATGGCTTAGTTTCTCATGCCATCTCGTGTGTTCCTTCTTGATATATGCTCTAATCCCCGACAATAGAGACCTATTTACTCGCTCTGAGGCGTTTGCTTGGGGCGAGTGAACTGCCGTTCGCATGTGCTTCACCCCATATTTTTCCAGTAATCTGGTGAACTGAGTCGAGCAAAACTGGACTCCATTGTCCGAGACGATCATTTCCGGGACTCCGAACACGTGAAACACTTCAGTCTCAATGAATTGGCATACATTGAGCGTAGACGGTTTTCTCATAGGTTTGAGAAGTGGAAATTTAGAAAAGCGGTCAAGAACTATTAAGATGCAGACGTTTCCTCTTACTGACCGAGGATATGGACCTAGAAAATCAATGTACAGCTTTTGCCATAGTCGTTCTGTCTCAGACTGGACTCTTATAGGTGGTGGTAAAATAGTATTAGGAGCCTTTGTTTCTTTACACACGTCACAGGCGCCTACGTAGTTTCTGACATCAACTGTCATTCGTGACCAGTACAGATGTCTTCGCAGACGTTCCAGTGTTTTCCCTATGCCTCCGTGTGAAGCTAGTGGCGGATCATGAGCCCTTGAAATGACGTCGTTGACAAGCCCTCGTGGAATCCAAAGCTTCCAAGCTTCTTCTTCCTGAATAGGATCGCCTATTCTCGGAGCAGTCCTTATATAAACGAAATCATCCCTGACGCAAAGATCTGGTAGTTTGCCAGAAGTCGTTTTAACCTTATGCCTCAGTTCCTCATATTCCAACGAGTTGAAATATGGCGAACTAAGGTCAACTTCCGGGCCAGGATCTTCGTTGGTGTTCAGGCTGTCACAATGAATGCGTGACAGCGCATCAGGGACGACGTTCAGGCTTCCTTTCCTGTGCTCAATAGTGAAGTCGAAGCCCTGAAACTTCAGACTCCATCGAGCAAGTCTACCACTGAGGTCCTTTTGAGACATCAGCCATTTCAAGCTCGCATGATCAGTCACTATCTTAAATGGCATAAGTTCGATGAAGGGCCGGAACTTCTGCACGCTCAAGAGTGCAGCCAAGCATTCTTGCTCTGTGACGGTGTAATTTCTCTGTGCTGAGTTCAACTTTTTCGAGACGTAGGCTATTGGCTTCTCGTGGCCATCGTCATCTAGTTGAAGCAGCACTCCTCCAATACCTTGTTGGCTCGCATCGCACTGGATAACGAACGGTTTGGTGAAGTCTGGACTCACTAGTAACGGAGCAGAAGTAAGTTTCTTCTTTAAAAGATCAAGAGACGTCTGGGCTTCAGGTGTCCATTTGAACTGACTCGGGTTTTTCAAAGTGTCTGTAATGGAGGCAGTCAAATCAGCATAGTTCGGGATGAACCGTCTATACCATCCCGCCATACCTAGTAGGCGTCGGGCTGGCCGAACAGTTTTAGGTGACGGATAGTCAACTATGGCTGAAATTTTGTCAGGGTCAGTTTTCATACCTCCTTTTCCGACAATGAATCCCAAGTATTTAGTCTCTTTGATACAAAACTTACTCTTCTCGACGTTGATAGTAAGGCCAGCTTTCCTCAAACAATCCGCTACACGGGCTAGCAGCGTGAGATGAGTATCGAAGTCTGAAGACAGAATTAATAAATCGTCTAGATAGACGAGAACGTTCTCACGAAGATCGAAAGGAATGACTTTATCCATGAGGCGACACATAGTTTGTGGAGCGTTACATAGGCCGAATGGCATCACCGTGTACTGATAGAGAGGATGACCAGGTATTGTGAAAGCGGTATTCTCTCTGGAATCAGCGTCCAGTGGGATCTGCCAGAATGCTTCTTTCAGGTCCAGGCTCGTTATGTAATTTGCCGGAGGAAGTCGATTAAGAAGTGCGTCTATCTGCGGTAGCGGATAGGCATCCTTCTTCGTAACAGAGTTGACCTTCCTGGCGTCAAAACAAAGCCGGACCTTTCCAGGCTTCCTTACCAGAACAACTGGAGAGCTCCAGGGACTCTGGCTCTCCTCTATCACACCCAGTGATAGCATTCGCTCTAATTCAACATCCATCAAACTTTGCACTGCCGGCGAGATCGGATAAAAGCGCTGTTTTATCGGTGCGGCGTCATTCGTTTCAATCCTGTGAGTGACCAGTGATGTTTTCCCAAGGCCTAACGAGGCGAAAGAGGGGAAAAGCTGTTTTGTGGCTTCTAATCGTTGTTGATCGAGACTAGAAAGAAGGTGGCTGTCGGTGTCAGAGATAGCTATTCTACTTAGATTCACTTCTGCGACTATACCCAGGACATCTGGTGCCAACCCAAATAGACGCCAGAAGTCTATTCCCAGATATAGTGGCTGTGTGAGCCCAGGAACCACGTAAAAACGCAAGTTTTGGGTCTTACCACGGAAAGTGACGTCCAAATTCACATGACCATGAACAGTCGTCATGGCCCCATTAGCTACTTGGACCTGTGTCTGATACTTCTTCCATTCGACATCTGCTTCTGGTCGAATGTCGTCTGGCATCGACACGGAAATCTGTGCCAGTTTTTTTCTTTCTAGTTTCATTCGTCGACAGTACTCCCGCCAACGAACAGTTGATCGTTTCTTTTTCGGTCTCATATCCAAGTCAGGAAATATGATGTCAGCTAACTCCGCCACCGAGGAGAAAATTCGATCTCTTGCTGCTCTACATCTCTGCAGATGCGTATGATACGGCGTAAGCGGATGTAAAACTGGCTCACGCCCACTCGTCATATCAGAGCTTGGTGGCCGTTTTAAAACAGAAATGACAGGAGGCCAAATCTCCCGCTCAGTAACTTTGTCAGCTACGCGTGCTATAGGTGTCAACGGGACATCGAAGATTAAAGACTCTTCTAAAGAAGTGTCCAACAAGGTCACGGGCTCCCCAGAAGTGGAAATGGGAGCTTGAATATCTGCGGAGAAGTCTATTAAGTTCTCCGCCTCTATCGGTGCAACATTCGTACTATCAGGTGTTGTACTGATATCACCAGAATCACTGAATGATATCAGAGGGCGTAACAGGGAGTTATCGCTAGTGTCTGCTAATGAGCGGACCTTCCTCCTTGTTCAACGCTTGAACTGGAGTGTTCGATGCATTGATTTCTCGTGATGTCGACGCTGGTCGGAAAGAGGTGTTGGTATCCCCAACCCGTCTGAAGTTTTTCTGTTGACATTGACTGCAATCTGGCTTGAAGGTGTTCTTCCGTCCACATCCATAACAGAACACAACTTGTCTTTCTTGTCTGCAGTCCTGATACAAATGACCGGACTGGTCACAGTTCCAGCATATAATAGGGCGTTTAGCTGAAATACTCGATACGTCACCTAGGCTGTTATCACTGCCTGTTGCTACTGCCAGTTCAGGATCTAAGGTCAGAAGATTGTCAACTTCATGCAAGGTAAGGATTCCAACTGCCAGCTGTCGCAATACGTATCTGTGTAGCTTGGATACGCGTGACCAGTGATCTCAGCTGTCCTATCGTATCAGTAGGATGCAGACAGATTTTTTCTTGAATCTCCGGCAAGAGATTCGATTTGACAATCTGCAGAAACTCTTGGTCTGGCATAGCGTTCTGTAACTGATCGCGCAGCAACCCCAGATGGTGGTGATACATTGCGAACAGTTCCCCAGGCTTTTGTTTTCTGGACATCAGTTGAAATCTAGTTTTCAGATCATCCTTAGGCGTTCCCCATTCGGTATACAATCCCATCTTAATGACGTCCCAAGTTGGAAATGGATTTTGACGTAGTACCGACCAATACCAGTCCTTCGCTGGTCCTGTCAGTAGCGTAAGCATATTTCTTACTAACAACCTAAAATCCCCTTCTAGAGCAGAGTGCGTAAGCGCTTCGACTTTGAAGATGAATTCGTCAACTGATAGTTCTGCGTTATTCCCATTATAGGTCAGGTTCCATCTCCTCGTCGGTATCCTACATTAGCAGGAACACGCATAGGTGGCGGAGGGGGTTGAGGTGGTTGAGGTGGTATAAAGTTCGGTCTGGACTGATTTGTAGGCTGACCAAAAGGTTGACCAAATGGTTGACCAGAAGGTTGACCAGAAGGTGGTGATGGTCTCCTAAATGATTGCCTTCCCCATGTAGGAAAATCGTTTGACGGCCTCTGATTGCTTCTGGACGAAGGAGGTCGTGTGGAGTCTGCTGGCGGCATTGCTGCTGCTACTTTTTGTCTGATATCGTTTCCTAACTCAGACCGCAAAACATTTAAACCCTGCTGGAGACCTCGGTTTATTAGGTCTTCCATCTTTATGCTCAAGCCTGCTATCAGCGCATCCGTAGCAGCTGAGGTGTTGTGGTCTTTAGCTGTGCGCGCTGGACTATCACGTCGAGGACTCGGGTTTACAAAAGTCCTTGAATGTAAGTCAGGCATTCCTGGAGACAAGGATCGTCGATTCGAAGGTGGTAAGTCAAAGTTAGGCAAATCAAAGGTTGGCAATGAGTCGCGCCTTGTCGATTTCGCTTGCTTCACCTTCTTCGGTCTCTTTGGGATTGCACCAGAATATTCACTGAAGTCCTGTTGCGTAATGTGACGTCGGCAGTTAGGACAACTAGAATGTTCACCTATCCAATGCTGCAGGCATGCCTGGTGGAAAATATGCTCGCATACAGTCATGACTGGCTTCCGATCGACTGACCAGCTTGCGTCCCGGCAGATAGAACATGGTTCAGGCAGCATTGTCATACCGTTTGTCGCTGGAGGTGGTGTCCTCACTGTAGCCGTAATGAATTTAGACGTAAGTCAGGTAAAAATTGTCAAATCCGGGTTTAGGATAGTTATCCCAAAAAAATTCTAGAAGTTTGCACGTTTGGAAGAGACACGCTCTTCACAATGTGATGATGGCTAAATACTATTTTAAAGTCGAAGGCTTTGGGCGAGATACTCAAATTCAGACAAAAGTTTTCCCAAACGTTCGAAGAAATTGAAAAAAAAAATTAGAAAAACAAGGATTCGAAAAGTTAATTAAGGCTTCTCAAATCGAGATAGTGTAAAGAATGAATTCCAAGACAAAAAACCAATGTCGGGAAGCGTTAAGAGCCTCGTCGAATAAAAGTCTTCAAAAAAAAATTCTGAAAATTACGAAGGATACAAAAAGATCGCGAAAACAATTCAAGTGTTTCAAAAAAAATTCTTTAACAAAGATCATACAATTTGTCCCTCACTTCCCGAAGCTAACCCTCACATAAGAGGTCAGGTCACTCTCTCTCTTCCAAGGTCAAAAACAGGATATATGCAAGTGACGTGAGTGGTGCATGAAAGATTTGGTTGGGTTCTCACAGAACTCTGGAAAAGTCAAGTTGGAGGTGTCAAAGGCTGAGAATGCTACTAGAGATTCTTCAGCCAGGCAGTTAGCAGTATGCCAACTCCTGATTACTGAAGATCTCCAGCATCACTCCCACCCTCAGAGAACTCTTCCTCTCCTCTTCACCGGATCCTCATGTCCAGATAGTTCGCCATCTGGGCAGTGTCATGGATCTGGTCAACTAATTAGCTGGAAGCCAAAAAGTCGTCTCACAGACTCATAACTCTGTCCAGCCAGTTGGCCAACAGAACAATTGTCCGCGAGAACACAATCCAAAAAATTTGTGAGGCCACCTACCATTTCCATGGCAGAAGACCAGCGGGAAAGATCAATTTCAAAAAATTAAAAAAAAAATTCAAAAACTAGACACCTGTACACACTCGAGGCTTGACCAAAGTCAAACCTAGAGTCGAACTTCAATTCAAAATCTTTACTTTACTCTACAAGAAAACTTTTCAAACGTTACTTTACTTCAATCGTTACAAAATCAATCAAAAAACAAAATCTCAAAACTTTAAAAACTTTACGTTACTCTACAGAAAATCAGCTAATAACAAACAATTAAACCCAGGTCCGCATATAACCTCCACTGATTATGCGATTATTTAAAATGGTCTTTGCTGCACATTTAATAATTGGTTCCGTGCTTTTGAGTTTTTTTTTTTTGTTATTCTATTATTAAATTACTTGCTAATGGTACTTAGCTGTATTGCCGCTGCAATTTACCCTTCTGTAAAAAGATGTTCTGAAGTTTCAATACTATTTCGGCGTTTACTTCCTAACATTTTTTGATGCTTGTTCTAGAGATTATTGGTAGAAGAGATTATTTGATTCTCCAGGTAGAGATTCTTTTGTTTTATCTATATGCTATGTTAGTCCGAGTACTATTTTAAATGCTGATTTTGCTCCCAGTTTTATTTGTTGCAGCTGTTGCTGGTGAATATACTGTACTAAATGGTGTAGAATCATGGAAGAATTTTGAACAGGTAATCCAGTTCGCACTACGGCTGCCAACTCTTCGAGCGGTAGAAACTTGTGCATGAATCGCCATAAAACAGGCATCCATGAGTTCAACAGGGTTTTGCCTGAAATTGTGCTAGTGGTGTAACAATTCGCCCAGATGGCCGATGTACTTACAGTGTACTTACTGTCGAGATATTTCGGAATATGTCGGCTGGAAGTGTACGAAAAATTTTCTCCTGGTGATGAGGAGAATATTTTTACGAATTAATAATAAGTTCTTGCAGGGTATTTCGGACTTACATGAGGGATGGATTTCCACCGATGCCATTGAAATTTTATGATTTAGTTGTCTTCAACTTTTCACATCCTTTCACTTTCACGTTTTGACAAGACAAAACGATTGTCTTCTTCTTACTTGTCTTCAACGACATGTCACTTGAGGTAAAGCACTTCTCCCAGTCAAGGTGCGTTCGCTTTCCGCTATGGACAGCAGCCGACATACACGCTACAGTACGTGTAGCATATTGCTATATACAATACGCTACGACCATAACAAGCTCAAGATGACATGTTGATGTGGAAAAGAGAAGAAGAAGACAATTCTGTCTTGTGGAAACCTGCCAAAAGTGAAGGCGATGTGCATTTGTGCAACGTAAACCAAATCTAGTGAATTCCCAATCTGCAGAAAACATCGGAGAAAATTCAACGCAGCCCAAAAAAGAAAACCCGCAAAAAGAAAGAAAAACGTCGAGACTCCGACAGAACTGCATCTCGCGGTCATAGCCGAGGCTGTAGCTCAAAATATATACTTGAAAAGTCTCAACAAAAGTTGTGTAAATAATTCCATAATTACGTCTGGATATTGAACATTTCACATCGGTCCGTATTGTAAATTGTGAGCAGGAAAGTTCCAAGAAAATTTTATCCTTGAATTGTGAACTGAATTTTCTGCAACGAGATCTTCAGAAGAAAGACTTCAACTTCTATTACATGGTAGTTCATAGAGTTTTGTTGGGATTACGTCCAAAAATTAATTCAGAGGCAGTGCTATCTCTGCTAAGTTTGCCTGTTTTATGGCGCTTCATGCACAAACTTCTACTGCTCGAAATGTTGCCAGTCGAAGCGTGAGCTGGATTACTTGTTCAAAATTCTCCAAGGATTCTACACCATCTAGTACAGTATATTCACCAGCAACAGCTGCAATAAATAAGACCGGTAGCAAAATCAGGATTTCAAATATTACTCGGACTAACATGGCATTTAGATGAAACAAAATATTCTCTACCTGGAGAACAAGCAACAAAAATGTTAGGAAGTAAACGCCGAAATAGTTGAAACTTCAGAACATCCCTTTACAGAGGGGTAAATTGTAGCGGCAACACAGCTAAGTATCATTAATAAGTAATTTAGTAATAAAAAAAAGAAAGAAAAGCAACGAAAGCACAGAACCAATTAGTAAAATGTGCAGCTAAAATCATTTTAACTAATTATAGCTTAAGATTTTTTTTTGTAATTTATAGCAAATATACAAATAGCCCTTTTCGGGAATTAAAATTATCACTCTGCGTACGCAAGCTGCAATTATTATTATAAAGGAAAATATACATAATGAGTTCATTGTCTCAAAATCAAGAAAATAATGAAAAGTTATAAGATTCTTCTTCATTTATATATGCATATTATGTATTATATTGAATCATTGAATACAGTAATGCTCACATGCAATACGTACATACGTACTTGATAAATTAGATGCTTACTTCGAGGTTATATCATCTTACAATCAATTAAGTTTAGCTGAATTTTAATATTTAAGAGTGATTCTACAGCCACATACACAAAGCAAGCTAAGGTTAGGGATTTGTGCGCACAAGTTACTTCTTCTTTACTTACTTTGAATCTCTTAACAGTTAACAATATATTCTCATTCATTTTCCGTCTCACATCGTACGTATATGTTAGATTATCGCCTCACATCGCGGCATATTTTTGAGACTATGAAACTGGCATACACATTATATAAATAATTTTTAAGATTTAATTTCTCTCGTTTAGTTTAGGGTAGATAGGTAGTAAAATGCATCATCATCCAAACATTTATGTATATACATTTTGAAACATTTCTTACGATAAATTAGTCTGAAATTAAAAGCTTAAATTTATGAAATATGGCTGCAGGGCAAGATTGAGATGTTTTTATATGGAATCATTTTTTTAAATGATATTTATCCATTATTATCCTAGGAAGTTCATTAATTTTAGCTTTATTTGTTTTAATGTGAAAAGCAAAATTAAACACATGTACTGAGTCTTGCCATGAATGCTGCGGCGATTTAAAATTAAAAATAGTTATAGGAATCAGTAGCAATTTTTGTAAGAAGGAAACATCTGCTATTATAACGTGAACATGAATCTTTGAAAGCTTTAATTCTTCCTTCACTATCCTGGAGCCCTCTCGCATGAAGGTCGTTTAGGTTCGCTCGTTTATTCTCTCTTTACAGGTCAACTAGGGACTCTGAAGAATTATGCCCCTCAGAGTCAGATGGGAGGATGGGGCAGGCAAAGAAGGCAGAACATCTGCGCCTTCGATGGTATACAGGTAAGTGACGTAAAGGTCCCTTCAGGACCGAATGTGTGCCGGCTTTTGTGTTGATAAAGTGAATTACTAAAGTAATGGGGCGAAAATTCGAGGAGCTTCGAACGCAGGATTTGAAAGTGGAGTTAGGGAACCGGTCATTACAAACGACAGGTGCAAAGAAAGTTCTAGTCGAGCGACTCAGACAAGCTTTGATAGAGGAAGGAAAGAATCCTGAAACATTTGTTTTCGAAGATAACTTGGAAGAAACCGAAGTTGAAGAGAGCCTACAATGAAAATGGAACAGCTTTTGAGTGCTTTAATGAGCAAAATGGAAGCACGTTTTGATGAACAAAAGAATTCTCTCGAGGAACAAAAGAAATCTATGGAAGTTCGTTTTGATGAACAAAAAAATTCCAATGAGGAACAAAAGAATGCTTTTGAAGAACAAAAGAATTCTCTGGAATCCCATTTAGATGAGCAAAAGAAATCTATGGAAGCCCGTCTGGACGAGCAAAAGGATGCTTTTGAGCAACAAAAGAATGCTTTTGAGGAACAAAAGAATTCTTTGGAATCCCGGTTAGATGAGCAGAAGAATTCTATGGAAACCCGCTTGGACGAACAAAAGAGTTCTTTGGAGAATTGCCTAGAAACTCGTTTGGAGGAACAGAAAAATCTTCTAAATAACTCATTAGATGAACAAAATTTGAAAATTGAAGAAATCGAGCAGGAACAACAAAAATTTACTGAGCAACTTGAAAACGTTAAAGCAGATCTGGAAAGAATAAAGCATCGTCAGCCTCTAAACGTAGCAACTGAAATATCCGGTGCAGGTAGAATGAAGCCTCCAATATTTGATGGACAAAATTCGTGGCATATCTTCAAGAGACAATTTGAGGCAGCTTCAGAGGTAAATGGATGGAATAATGAAGACAAAGCTATAGCTCTGGTGTTAGCACTTCGAGGTCCTACGTCAGAGCTCTTACAAACTGTACCGATTGAAAAGCAACGTGAATACACTTCATTAGTACAGGCGATAGAATTACGTTACGGAGATGAACACATGCAGCAAGTATATCGCCTACAGTTACGCAACAGGATTCAAAAACATGGCGAATCACTACAACAACTGCAGGCAGATGTAGAAAGATTAGCTCATCTTTCATACTCCAGCGTGAATGCGGATTTTCCCAATGAAGTGGCGACGGAGGCATTTGTGAACGCTATTGCAGATCAAAATTTACAACAAGCGTTAAGGCTAGCAGGAAAGAAATCAACAGCAGAAGTACTAGCCTATGCATTAGCATATGAATCCGCCAGACAAGCATCACGGAGTGCAGTACGAGTAAGAGAAATTTCAGTGGAAGAATGTACTTGTAACAGAGTGCAATCATCACAGAGTACGCCTTCACGACACTACGTGATGCTGGAATTGTAATAGATCAGGGCACCTTCAAAGAGACTGCAGAAAAGTCGACGATTGGAATCACCTGAAGAAGAAGGGAAAGAAGAATGCCAAAGATGTCGAGCCAGGGAACGAGCTATTCGTGGAGAGACTAGATATCAAGCAGCGACTAGTCGCATCAGCTCTCCTATTGAGCAGTCGGAAAACTAGTAAAAACCAACTTTGTGAGGCAGAAGTTGGTTGGTGGAATCGACAGCCCTGAAGTCATCATTCAAGTAGGTCAGTTACAGAGAAATAATAGCAGTCTTGTTATATACGGAAATGTAGGAAAAAATGACTGCGCAGTCACTATCGATACTGGAGCTTCAAGATCAATTATTAGAGCAGATCTTGTTAAGAACAAATGGCTGCACAACACCAGCAAATATCTAGTAAAAACAGCAACTGGAGCAGCAGCACAGGTGTTTGGAGAAATAACTTTAGATGTTCAACTAGGTAAGCTACTCTTTCCTCACACTTTCCTGGTTTCAGAGATAACGGATGAATGCATTCTTGGAATAGACTTCATGACCACATATAAAATAAATCTGGATGTCGGAGAGCGGATTCTCAAATATGGGAACATAGAAATTCCTATGAAACTAGGAAAAGGAGCAGATCATCCTGCGAAAGTAAGGACGATGGTCTGCGAAAATATTACTCTTTCGCCATGCTCCGAGACACTAATATGGACAAAGCTTACTGATGACATCGGGACCTGCCAATTCTATCTGGTGGAGCCTAACCCCACAAAAGTTACATCGAGCATCATTGTTGGCAAGACTTTAGTGAAGGCAGAAGGTGCAACATTAATACCAGTCAGAGTGCTTAACACATCCGAAAATTAGGTACAACTAAAGAAGGTGCTATAATTGGAAATTGTGAACCCGTTTACCAAATCGTCAATTTGGATAATGGTAGTAATATCAGGGGGAGACAAAACCTATACCAGCTACTACCCAACAGGTTCAGAAACTTCTTTCGTCCAGTGCCTTAAGTGAACAACAACACAACGATGCCAAAGAGGTGATCGATGAATTTTCGGAATTATTTGCAATGAATGATGATGACTATGGTAAAACAAATCTTGTCCAGCATCGGATCGATACAGGAGATTCCAGGCCCATTCGACAGACACCACGAAGATTGCCATTAGCCAAACAACCAGAAGTTGCAGACATGATGAACTCCATGAAGAAACAAGGCATAATAGAGGAATCTAACAGGCCTTGGACATCGCCGGTTGTTCTGGTTAGGAAAAAGGATGGCAGCACCCGATTCTGCGTAGACTACCGCCAACTAAATAACGTGACGAGAAAAGATAGCTATCCATTACCAAGGATTGATGACACGTTAGATACCCTTTCCGGAGCGCAATGGTTTTAAACATTGGATTTAAAGAGTGGTTACTGGCAAGTGGAAATACATCCCGAGGACCGAGATAACACTGCTTTCTCAGTTGGCAGTGGCTTATGGCAATTCAAAGTAATGCCATTTGGGTTATGTAATGCTCCAGCAACATTCGAACGACTAATGGAATGTGTTCTACGTGGTTTAACCTGGAAAACATGTCTTGTCTACTTGGATGACATAATAGTTATCGGAAGGACATTCAAGGAACATAAAAACAACTTACGAGACGTACTTCAAAGACTCAAGGATGCAAAATTGAAGCTCAGTGCGAGTAAATGTGCTCTATTCAAAGATGAAGTTAAATATTTAGGGCACATAGTTTCATCACAAGGAGTAAGAACCGATCTAGAGAAGGTAGAAGCCGTCAAAAACTGGCCAGTTCCAAAGGACAAACATCAATTACGGAGTTTTCTTGGTTTAGCTACCTACTACAGGCGATTCGTGAAAGGTTTTGCAGATATAGCAAGAAGCCTACATCAACTTACAGAAAAGGGAAGGACGTTCATATGGTCGGATAAATGTAACGAAAGTTTTGAAAATTTGAAGCAACAGCTCTGTGAAGCTCCAGTACTTCACTATCCAAAGCTGGGAAAAACATTTATATTAGATACGGATGCCAGCAATGAAGGTATTGGTGCAGTGCTTTCGCAGGAGGAGAATGGTCAAGAAGTTCCAGTAGCTTACTATAGCAAAGCACTTTCAAAGCCAGAGAAAAAATTATTGTGCTACAAGAAAAGAGCTACTTGCTATTGTAAGTTCAACAAAACATTTTCATAAATATCTCTACGGGCAGAAATTCATGCTTCGCACCGACCATGCAGCGCTTAAATGGCTTCTGCAGTTTAAGAACCCTGAGGGACAAGTCGCGAGATGGATAGAGCGACTCCAGGCTTATGATCTTGAGATCCAACACCGAAGAGGTCGTATCCATAGTAATGCAGACGCCCTTTCACGACGTCCATGCAAACTTGAATGCAAACATTGCGCACGGGTGGAAGAAAAAGAAACAACAGCAACTATACAGTTGGTAACCGTGGAACCATCTACAGGTTGGGACAACGAGGACCTGAGAACAGCACAACGAGAAGATCCCGACATTTCACCTATTCTCGCTTGGAAAGAAGATATGGAAAGACCAGACTGGAAGGATATTTCGGAACGGAGTGAGAAGCTGAAAAGTTACTGGGCTCAATGGAACTCTCTTCATGTTGAAGGTGGTATATTAAAACGCAAATGGGAAGCACCTAACGGCGAATATTTCCGAATGCAGATAGTCGTGCCAGCATCAAACGTCAAAGATGTTCTAGAAGAAATGCACGGTGGAACCTCTGGAAGACATTTGGGAGTGAACAAAACAATTTCCAAAATACGGGAAAGGTTTATTTTGGCTACATATGCGAGAAGATGTGGAGGAGTGGTGCCGCAGATGCACTGTCTGTGCTGCTTGCAAAGGGCCGCAACACAGAAGCAGAGGTGAAATACATAAGTATAATGTCGGAGCCCCCTTTGAAAGGATAGCTGTAGACATCGCTGGACCTTTTCCTGAAACGGATGGCGGTAACTGTTATATTTTAGTTGCCATTGACTATTTCAGTAAATGGCCTGAAGCTTATGCAATCCCTAATCAAGAGGCAGCCACAGTTGCTGAACAAATAATAACGAATTGGGTCAGTAGGTTTGGAATGCCTCACGAACTTCATTCGGACCAAGGACGGAACTTCGAATCGCGGACTTTCCAGGAGATGTGTAAAATGTTGGGAATAAGAAAAACTAGAACAACTCCTCTACATCCACAATCTGATGGCATGGTAGAGCGCTTCAACAGAACATTGATCGATCATCTAAAGAAAGTAGTTGACTATCATCAACGCGATTGGGATCGGAAGAGAGATGCGTTTACCTAGCGACCTCAAATTCGGTACCCCCAGAGGTGAACAAAAGTTACCAGAAGACTACGTATCGGAGCTCAAACAACAATTAGCTGATATGCACGAGGCCACGAGGACGAAATTAGAAACAAATACTGATCGGATGAAGACCCGCTTTGACCTACGTGCTAATTCCGCAGGATTTAATGAAGGTGATCTTTTTTGGCTCTACAATCCGAGACGACGTAAGGGACGTTCTCCAAAATTGCAACAACACTGGGAAGGACCGTATTCAGTAGTAACTAGAATTAATGACGTGGTATACAGAATTCAGCGTGGCACAAGAGGCAAGCATAAAATTGTTCATTTGGACCGCTTGTGTCAATACTACGAGCATCAAGACCGTGGGCCACCTGTTGTTCGCGACGAACAAATTTAAGAAGGGGGCAGTGTTACATGCAATAGAAAGAGACAACTGGTGACATCTACTGGCAATGGAGAAGTAAACGACTTTAGGTTCGGAGAATTGATTATGGTATCTACAGGAAGGTTCAGGAATAGAATGAATAGAAGAATAGAACAGTCAAGAAGCTTCTGGAAAATAGAACACTTGAGAATAATCTGGAGAGTTTCTAGGGTATAAATATAACAGTTGTCATAGCCAGAATAAGAGTCTTGTCTTAGACGTTGCAGTGTTAACAAGCGAAAGTAATAACGTGCGGATGTGTTGTAATTAGATTGCGATAATTGAAAGTACAGTATTAAGCGATAATTAAAGTGTAGTTGATTAATTGAAAGTTTGTGAATTGTAAAGATTAGAGTCAAATAAAGAACTTGTATATTAAATATTTAATATTGTGTTTTAAATAACGAACCGCAAGAGCCACGCTCGCAACAATATGCACTTAGGAAATTCGAATGAAAATTATAAGGAAATATTTGAGGAGGCGATTAAGGTCGTAGAACATGGATGAAATCTAAGATCTGCCTTTCTAGTAAGAAATTTGATCGTAAAAATGTTTCTTTGCTATTATTAACAAGTAATTTTTATAGACTTTACGTTATCCCTGCAGCTACCAAGCAAATAGATTTGAAGCAAACAACATATAAGAAATTTTCTAAATTCTTAAATGAACCTAATATGAACCTAATATATCTCTGTGCCAAACCAACTATTTACGGCACTACACTGCTCACTTAGTCTGCCAAACGTTGGCACTATATTTATAGCTCCTAATGGCAGAAACACATCCAAGCCTCGAGGCTTCCTCGAGGTGTTGTCAAAATTTCCAACACGGGTTGTTAAATGATGCAACACAAAACCAAGCCAGCAGCTAGCCTCAAGGCCTAGCCGCAAAGCTCGCTTTGCTCAATGTTCGAAATTTTTCTCTCTCAGGCCTACTTCTGTCAACAGATGTACTAAGATAGCACCGAGCCATGTATATTCTACGGAGCCCGGTGGTATCATTATGTTTTCATTTTTCTGAGACAAGCCTTGAGGCGAGCTGCGAGGAAGCCTGAGAGAGGCCAGGCCTGAGGCTTGCTTGGATGTGTTTCTGCCTTAATCGTCGGTTTCACAGTCCAGGCTTAAGCCAGAGCTTAGCTAAGGCACGGGTGTGGCTTAAGTCCAGAACATAAGCCTATTTGGTTTCACAGTACTCGGTAAGCTGAGGCTTAGTTAAGCCGCAGATGAAAATTTTTAAGTTGTCAGCACTGCTGTAATTGTGAATTTTTGTAAAGGAAAATTGCCATTGTGCATTAAAAACCAAGCGAAAAGAAGAAGAAGTTTTTACTTACCAGTTTGTTGCTACGAGTAAGAAACTAAAAGAGAGGCCCATCAACAACAATTTTCGTGCCAATCGCAACAATGTGTTTATACATATTGTTACATGCAATAGAAAGAGACAACTGGTGACATCTACTGGCAATGGACAGTAAACGGCTTCAGGCTCGGAGAATCGATGACGGAATGTTCGGGAAAGTTCGGGAATGGAATGAATAGAAAAGTCAAGAAGGTTCTGGAATAGAACACTCTAGAATAATCTGGAGAGTTTCTAGGGTATAAATATAATAGATGTCACCGTCAGAGGAATTACTACAGACTGATCCAGCCAGCGGAGAAACCGAAGACCAGGGCAGCCAGCAGTAAGTCAGATGCAGCACCAACGGAGAAAAAGGCCACAAAGCCACCACCAATCATCTGCTACAATTTAAACGTAGCAAAATTTTTCGAAAAGCTTGAGAAGCTGGAGAAGCGCCCCAAGTTCTTCTTGAAAAATAATAACAGGATGAAGTCTACATTGAAACCAGCCACTGAAAAGGACCATAAAATTATTTTTGATTTAGTGAAGGAAATCAAGGTTGATTGCTTCACCTTCACGCCCAAGGACAACAGAAAGCCAACCTTAGTGCTTAAGGGGATCCAGTGTAGCTTCGACCCAAAAGTAGTAGCAGCAGCCTTGGAGAAGGAGTTGCCAGGAATAAAGGTGGCTAAGGCGTCGCACTTGGTGACTCCCGCTATAAGGAAAAGCGGACGCCTAGTGGACTCCTTTGTGATAAGCTTCGAGGCTGAAACTGATGTCAACCGGGTTATCAAGGTTGACAGAATTCTGCATCAGGCCGTCCACTGGGAACGATTTCAGAGCAGTGGAATTGCGCAGTGCAAGAACTGCCATGTAGCCAGTAATTGCGGAACTGCGTACAGATGTGTAAAGTGCAATGTCAGTCATGGACCTGGAGCCTGCACCAGAGACACAACGATAGGTAAACCCTATTGCACTAACTGCAAGCAGGAGGGACACCCGGCAAACTTCAGAGGCTGCTCAAAGTATAAGGAGCTAATTGAGAGGAAGAAAGCTGCTGTCCAGACAAAGAAGCTGAGGGAGGAATTTGTCAGGGAATCTGCACGGAACTATGTGAAGCCCGGTAAGTCTTTTGCACAAATCCTTTCTTCTAATATTTCAGGTACGCACGTAGGAAAGAAGACCCAGGAAGCAGTCCCCAGGCCCCATACTGCAAGCAAGCCAAAACCCTCTTCATCCATTGCCTTGGGAGCAGACACGTTCTGTAATCAGGAGGCAAAATCACTCTTTGGTTGTGATTTATTCGGTCTTATGGCCAAAATCAACGCTTTCCTTCCTAGCTATAGGAAGCTGACTTCCATTCCGGAAAGACAAAGTGCTTATCTGCAATTCGCGTTTTCGCTATGCGGAAGCAGAAATTAAGCGAACTGAAGGCGATTGCCCTCAATGTCAACTCCCTCGTGTCTCACGGGAAACGAGTCTCCCTAAACCTTTTTCTGGAGGAACACCGTCCCCATTTCATGTTTCTTTCTGAGACAAATCTAAAAGCAAGACACAGAGTGTCTTTGGAAAAATATTCTCTGCTCAGAAATGACGCAGGTGAGGGAAAGCGGGGCACCGCTATTCTCATTAAGAAAAATCTCCACTTCGAACCCACCCAGATTAACCTCTCCAACTTCGAGAGTACGTCTCTAAAAATAATCCTAGATTCTGGTGAAACTCTTCTTCTTGTTTCACTCTACATCCCGTGCAATACTCCAGCCTCCCGAGTACGTAGTGATCTGATCGCGCTGAACGCCTTTTCCCAACAATTCACATATACGATTGTTGGAGGCGATTTCAATGCTAAGCACAGCTTATGGAACGATCCTTCGACCAACTTAGCAGGAACTACCATAGCTAAATGGTTGGAAGATAATCTCCACAACCACAATTTTATTACTGTCTCCCAGGACACACCAACCTTCCCAGAAGCGGCTCTTTTCTAGACTTTTTCCTCGTTTCGGACAGTCTCATAAACATTCTCCCCCAAATTAGAAATTTTACCTGCCAGGCCCATATTTCTGATTCTGATCATTTGGTAGTAGAATTAAAAATAGCTCTACAGAGAGAATTCTCTGCGAGCACACTAATTGCTCCAGCAATTTCGTCCCTGACCAATGTCGACTGGCCGCAGTTTCAGAATAGACTGAATAGCCTGCTCCCCAATTTCTTGCCAGATCAGCATAGAAATCTGTGTAATACAGAAATAGACTTCTATGTTGAATTGCTGACAACTGCTCTTCAGGACAATATAGCGTTTTTCTCTACTACGCACCAACCTAATAACTACAGGTACAAAAACCTTCCGCCCAGAATTCAAGAGCTGTACAAATACAGGCAAAAGCTGAGAAAATTCTGAACAGAATTTACCGGCGAAATCTCAATTCACAGAACCCGGAATATTTATCCGTACTTTCTCAAATTAGGTGTCTGTCGACAATCATTGACGAGCAAACTCGTAACTTCGTCGATGAGCAATTTCGCGAGAGGTTGAAAGCTATTAAGCCGGGTCCGCGAGCTTTTAGCGAAATCAACAAAGTTTGTAGTAGGAAAGCCCAAGTCCCTGAAAAACTACTCGATGGCAACAACTGTTTAAATTCTCCGGAAGAGAAAAGCAGTGCCTTCGCCAACTACTTTGAGTCAACCTTCAAAAGCTCGCCTCCAACTCATCTCCCAAACTTTCATAGGCAAGTCCTAAGTGAAGTGGAAAATTTTGAGTCACAAAATACCTCACCAATGTCAGAATTCAGCCTTGAAAATCCAGCTGGAAATCCAAATGACCGGCAAATATTCACTAGCCCGCTGCATCTAGCTGCTCTTATTCGGTCACTCAACAATAAAAAGTCGAGTGGCCCAGATGGTATCCCGAACTTCATAATCCGAAAGTTACCAACGTTGGCAATCGAAATGCTAACAATAATCGTCAACAATTGTATAAACAATTGTTACTTCCCCAACAGCTGGAAAGTGTCAAAAATAATGCCAATTCCGAAGAAGGCGTCTTCTAAAAGCATCTCGGAATTCAGACCGATTTCACTAATCTCCAACTTGGGAAAGCTTCTGGAGAGATTAGTGAAGCAGCACATTGAAGACACTTGCGTGGAGAAGGAGATGGAGCAGCATCAGCAATTTGGATTCAAGGCTATGCACTCCACTCTGCATCCACTATTAAAATTTCACACTGATGTGACAAAAGCTCTTAATAAAAAGACTCATACTGTGGCCTGTTTTCTTGATGTTGAGAAGGCCTTCGACTCCATCTGGAGAGAAGGTCTTATCTCCAAACTGATTGGATTTCAGTTCCCACCCTACCTCATTCAGATGATAAATAGCTTCATATCTCAGAGACAATTCTTTGTGGAAATAAAGAATTCCATATCTGCGCATAAGGACATAAAAGCGGGTGTCCCGCAAGGCTCAGTACTCGGGCCATTCCTCTTCAATCAATTCACGTTTGACCAACCGCAGAATAATGGAGGAGTCACGACCCTTCCCTACGCGGATGACTCATTAACGTATGCGCACTCCAAATCCCCAAAATTGGCGACAAGGAAAGTGGGTGATCATATTGCCAAGCTTTACGAGTACTATCGTAAATGGGGCATAAAGATCAACGTCCCTAAATCGAGTTTACTCTGCATCACTATCAATAATGAAGTGATAAAACCCACTAAGAGCGCCAAATATCTAGGCATTAATTTCAATGAACGTTTTAAGTTCAACCCTCACGCAAAAGCAGTTGCTAGGAAAGCAAACTTTGCGCTCAGCATGATCAGTCCTATAATGAGATATAGGAACGGACTCATTCTGAGCACGAAACTGCTGATGTACAAGCAGCTCATTAGGCCCATCTTAACGTACTCGTTTCCCATATGGCACACCATTTCGCCAACTTATATGGAGATCCTTGCGAAATTCGAGAGGAAAACGCTCCGAATCTGCACTGGACTCTACCGAAGGCCCTGTGGAAAGCATTATCGCAATCAGGTCCTGTATGAGAAAGCTGGTATTTCTCCAATACAGGACTATTTGGTTGAGGTAATGAAGAAGCAGGTAGCCAAAATCCCCAATCACCCGAATCCAATTGTCCATGAACTAACCAACTTCCCCCACTTACCCACTAACAAATATTTATCGCCTTTTTGCATTTCGACTTGTATTGAAAAATATTACTGCGAAGAAATTTTTACCTTTTTCAGGGAGAAAGGAGATAGTCACCGTGGCTAGGAGAGGAAGACAGGAGGAGGATTGCAGCCTGCAGGACGGGACTTATGCAACCTTCCACGGACAATACCCGCAACAGGGAGCTATCAAACACCACCAGGATGGGAAGGCAGATCCAACCTGGAGATTTTTATATAGGTTATGTAGCTAGTACTTAAGTTAGCTAAGTATTAGATTTTCGGATTATATTTAATTAATTATAACTAGATAGCGCTAGCCGTAGTTTAGAAGTAAGTCATATGTTAGTTAGTAATTCAAGTATTTAGAAAATAAGAAAATTTAGCTAGATTAATTGAACTCAGGGCCAAAGAAAAGCCCGTAGGAATTATAATCAGGGAATAGGTTTAGATAAGAAAAATATTGTTAGGTTAAGTGTACAATTTTTAGCGTAAATAAAAAACTTGAACTTGAACTTGTCAGAGGAAGAGTCTTGTCTTAGACGTTGCAGTGTTAACAAGCGAAAGTAATAAACGTGCGAAAGTGTTGTAATTAGATTGCGATAATTGAAAGTACAGTATTAAGAGGGTATACCAGTGAAAATTGAAAATTGACCTTCGGCTTGCACCCGATATCTCGAGAACAGGTGTGTCTTTTTATTCCAAATAAATTTTTATGTTTAAATAAAGGTCCTATCCGTGAGATAAGTTTAGCAAATTTCTCAAAATTAATCCAGAAATTATTATATAATTATCTGAAATTTGTAAAATTGTTAAAAACTGTCATGTCTTGCACCACTTTCCAGCTAAGTGAAAGTCATTTATGACCCGATTTTGATATAAATCGAAAGATGTGCCATAAAAGGATGAGATAAGTTTTTTACTTTTTCTTTTTTGGATCTTTTGGGCTAATATTTTACATAAACAAAATATGACAAAATGAACACTTTTCAATCAAAGTTTTAACAGCGTTCCAATGTAAATTAAAAGTTACAAAGTATCTAAAATTAAACATTGTAATGTTATTTACTCGATTTTACATAAAAATTGCAAGAAAACTTATGCTTACAGCGTAATAATAAAATAAAACAATTGTCAATAAATGATATTATCATGGACACACTTGCTGTTTTGTGTGGTATTATCATGAACACACTTGTTTTTTTGTATGCAAAAGTTTTGCTAGGTGGCGCGTGGCGCAGAAAGCTTATACAATGTACTTGAGTAGTGTAGTGGACGTGTACCTGCGAACACCAAAGGACAAACACCAGCGTAAATAGTTTACTGATGTTAGTGAGATTGCACATTATCTTATGAAATTGTAAGTAACCAGTATAACTATAGGATAATTTTCAAGTAGTGTGAACAGAAAAATTAGCCTGAATGCGATGATGATGACGAAAGGTATTCCTAAATATATATAAATAGATACATGGTAAAAATTCAAACGTTATCACAACTTAATTGAATATTTAATGAAATATTAAAAATTTATGAAGTTTTGAAGTTCTTCCAATTCTCCATCATTATGTAGTCTGCGCTAGTAGTATCTGTGTTATCTGAGCAAAGAAAATAGAGCTTAAAAGCATAAAGCACAGATAAATTTTTTTCTCATGCTCAAACCATTATAGTAGTGGATAGGATAAAAATTTGATTTTTCTGTTCACTGGTATTCCCCCTTAAGCGATAATTAAAGTGTAGTTGATTAATTGAAAGTTTGTGAATTGTATAAGATTAGAGTGAAATAAAGAACTTGTATATTAAATATTGTGTTTTAAATAACGAACCGCAAGAGCCACGCTCGCAACAACTGGTGTCAGAAGTGAGATAAATTCGCGAAATAAAGTGGTGGCAATTGACTTTAAAATTCATAGTGTGATTAATTTTGTAAAATTGTGTTAAATTTTGAAAGTTCTGGAAAATAATTTATATTCAACTTAAAGTGAATTACTAAAGTAATGGGGCGAAGATTCGGGCAGCTTCGAACGCAGGATTTGAAAATGGAGTTAGGGAACCGGTCATTACAAACGACAGGTGCAAAGAAAGTTCTAGTCGAGCGACTCAGACAAGCTTTGATAGAGGAAGGAAAGAATCCTGAAACATTTGTTTTCGAAGATAACTTGGAAGAAATCGAAGTTGAAGAAGAGCCTACGATGAAAATGGAACAGCTTTTGAGTACTTTAATGAGCAAAATGGAAGCCCATTTTGATGAAGAAAAGAATTCTCTCGAGGAACAAAAGAAATCTATGGAAGACCGTTTTGATGAACAGAAAAATTCCAATGAGGAACAAAAGAATTCTCTGGAATCCCGTTTAGATGAGCAGAAGAAATCTATGGACGAACAAAAGAATGCTTTCGTTGAACAAAAGAATTCTCTGGAATCCCGCTTATATGAGCAAACGAATTCTCTAGAATCCCGGTTAGATGAGCAGAAGAAACCTATGGAAACCCGCTTGGACGAACAAAAGAGTTCTCTGGAGAATTGTCTAGAAACTCGTTTGGAGGAACAGAAGACTTTCCTGAAAAACTCGTTAGACGAACAAAATTTAAAAATTGAAGCGATCGAGCAGGAAGTGGCGGAAGCTCAACAGAAAGTCACCGAGCAGCTTGACAGTTTTAAAGCAGATCTAGAAGGATTAAAGCATCGTCAGCCTCTAAACGTAGCAGCTGAAATATCCAGCACAGGTAGAATGAAACCCCCAATATTTGATGGACAAAATTCGTGGCATATCTTCAAGAGACAATTCGAGGCAGCTTCAGAGGTAAATGGATGGAATGATGAAGACAAAGCTATAGCTCTGGTGTTAGCACTTCGAGCTCCTGCGTCAGAGCTCTTACAAACGGTACCGATTGAAAAGCAACGTGAATACACTTCATTAGTACAGGCGATAGAATTACGTTACGGAGATGAACACATGCAGCAAGTATATCGCCTACAGTTACGCAACAGGATTCAAAAACATGACGAATCACTACAACAACTGCAGGCAGATGTAGAAAGATTAGCTTTTCATACTCCAGCGTGAATGCGGATTTTCTCAATGAAGAGGCGACGGAAGCATTTGTGAACGCTATTGCAGATCAAAACTTACAACATGCATTAAGGATAGCAGGAAAGAAATCAACAGCAGAAGCACTAGCCTATGCATTAGTGTATGAATCCGCCAGACAAGCTTCACGGAGTACAGTACGAATGAGAGAAATTTCGGTGAACACGTGTACTTGTAATAGAATGCAGCCATCACAGAGCACTCCTTAACGTGGTATTTTGCAATGCTGGAATTGTAATAGTCCGGACACCTACAAAGGGACTGCAGAAAACGCCGACGAGTGGAATCTCTAGATGAAGAGAGGAGAGTGGAATTGCAAAGATATCGAGCTGGGCAGCAGACTTGCAATTGATTGCAGTTATCACTGAGCAACCCTTCACGTAGTGTTCTTCGATGCTGGGATTGTGATAAATTGGGACACCTTCAAAGCGACTGCAGGAAGCGCCGTCGAAGGGAATCAACAGAAAAGAAAGGGAAAGAAGAATGTCCAAGTTGGCGAACTAGAGAGCAAGCTATTCTTAGAGAGACTAGACTCCAACCTTATGGCTTAGAGATGCAACATAGGAAAGGACTTATCCATGGAAATACAGAAGCCTTTGTACAACGTCCATGCAAACTTGAATGCAAACATTGCTGCCGGGTGGAAGAAAAAGAAAGAACAGCAACTATACAGTCGGTAACTGTGGAACCATCAACAGGTTGGGACATCGAGAACTTGCGAACAGCGCAACGAGAAGATCCGGACATATCGCCTATTCTTGCTTGGAAAGCAGATATAGAAAAACCAGAATGGAAGGATATTTCAGGGATGAGTGAAAATCTGAAAACCTACTGGGCTCAATGGAATTCTCTTCATGTTGAATGCGGTATTTTAAAACGCAAATGGGAGGCACTTAACGGTAAATCATTCCGAATGCAAATAGTCTTGCCGGCATCAAAGGTCAACGATGTTCTAGGTAAAATGCATCGTGGAACATCTGGAGAACATTTGGGAGTGAATAAAACAATTTCTAAAATACGAGAAAAGTTTTATTGGCTACATATGTGGGAGAATGTGGAGAAGTGGTGTCGCAGATGCACTGTGTGTGCTTCTTACAAAGGGCCGCCACATAGCAGCAGAAAGGAAATGTATAAGTGTAATGTCAGAGCCCCATTGGAAAGGAGAGCTGATGTACAAGAAGCCACGAGGACAAAATTAGCAGTAAATGCCAATCGGATGAGGACCCGCTATGACTTACGTGCGAAATCAGCAGGATTCAATGAAGGTGATCTTGTTTGGCTATACAACCCGAACCGACGTAAGGGACGTTCTCCAAATTCACAACAACACTGGGAGGGACCGTATTCAGTAGTAACTAGAATAAATCACGTAGTATACAGGATTCAACGTGGTACAAGAGGCAAACAAAAAATCGTTCATCTGGATCGCTTGTGTCAATATTACAAGCATCAAGACCGTGGACCACCTGTTGTTCGGGACGAACAAACTTAAGAAGGGGGCAGTGTTACGTGCAATAGAAAGAGACAACTGGTGACATCTACTGGCAATGGACAGTAAACGGCTTCAGGTTCGGAGAATCGATGACGGAATGTTGGGGAAGGTTCGGGAATGGAATGAATAGAAAAGTCAAGAAGGTTCTGGAATAGGACACTCTAGAATAATCTGGAGAGTTTCTAGGGTATAAATATAATAGATGTCACCGTCAGAGGAAGAGTCTTGTCTTAGACGTTGCAGTGTTAACAAGCGAAAGTAATAAACGTGCGAAAATGTTGTAATTAGATTGCGATAATTGAAAGTACAGTATTAAGCGATAATTAAAGTGTAGTTGATTAATTGAAAGTTTGTGAATTGTATAAGATTAGAGTGAAATAAAGAACTTGTATATTAAATATTTAATATTGTGTTTTAAATAACGAACCAAAGACCACGCTCGCAACAATATACTATAAAAAATTCATATTGCACGCGGATGGAAAAAAAAGTTTATGCAAGGGATTTTGGCGCTGTTTTTGAATATGTGAGCCAAAATTGTATGCTAGCAGCAGTATAGTGAGCGCTAGTAATACAAAATAACTTTTAGACATTCCTGGTTCCCCAGTAAGCCTATTTCCATCTTCGGTTGCACACAAACTTGCCTTAAAATTTCATTTTTGGTAAATCCATAATAAGAAAGTATATTAAAATTCTTTTACTTTTATCAAAATTACAAACATTTACCAATATTTTAATTCCCAGCTTATTATTTTAAAATAAACAAGTACAGTATTACTAAATTTCCACATAAAAGAATGTAAATATTTTTCTATTTAGTACCCTTCCCATCTTAACCTTACCTACGGCTTTTGTGCTAAGGTAAATTTCTTTACCGAACATAAACAAAAGTGACACCTAGGGTATAATTAGACAGTAGGCAGAGATGTAACCATATGTTACAAAGTGAAAAAAAACATCGCCACGCAAAAATGGCATATATATACACGCAATGGCCTCTCTTTAGTTTCTTACTCGTAGGTTTGTTGTGGTTTTTATCTGGATATCAAATGCAGAAAACATTGTTGTAGAATGTTTCGGCAACGTAAACCTTCATAGCCGAATATGTTTATAGTCGGAACCGAGAATAAAAATCAACGTCTGCATCGGATAAATATCTCATTTTTGTCTTAAAATGTTTGTTTTCTTCCTAAAACGTCACATGGAATACTGACACTAGCTGCCAGACAGTGCTCAAAACTGCTTACTAGATAACTATTTTCCAGTCGGAAAAGCAGCCTTCGAGATGACGGGCTTAAGTTCAGCTTGACTTAAGCCAGTGATATCACTTAAGTCTTGACTGTGAAACAGAAATATTTATTATATTTATTAAGCCTTGGCTTAAGCCATCGCTGAGACTTAAGCCTTGACTGTGAAACCGGCCATAAGCATTGGTAATGTTTGAGCAATACAGATGTAGTACGCTATCCTATTTTACTTTTACCACTCTACCTATTTTATTCTCTATTTTCTATTTTTGTTACTATTCTAGTTATTACTTTGTTCCGCTTCTAATTGGTTCTTTTTAATTATTTAATTTGAATTAATTATACTAGTACCCTGTATAGGCACATTTTGCATTCTGCGTTTTCCATACAACCATTCATTCATATGATCATCGAATCAGAGCATGATTCAAGGCTCTATACTCAGTAACTCTTAATCCCTAACAGGCGGAATACAATTCCTCTTCATATACAATTCCTCAACATATTTTTTTCAACATACTTACTTGCTCAACCTATTAACTTCACTGGATCCGCTGGTATTTTAATCCTTTAATACTTGTTATGGAACTATGTAGAGTGATTCACTTGGGACGTAAAGTCCCGACTGTCAGCATGAGCTGACAGATCACTCGACGGGCAGCGTTGACTGCAGGGCGGCACGCTAGTTCGCCTCAGCTATTGGCGGAGAGTGTGGGGAGGTTCCACAAAAAAACCTGCTGCTGCCGTCAGCCATAATCAAAAAAATTTCGTGCCTATCAACACAAAAGCCGGCACACATTCGGTCCTGAAGGGACCCTTACGTCACTTACCTGTATACCATCGAAGGCGCAGATGTTCTGCCTTCTTTGCCTGCCCCATCCTCCCTTCTGACTCTGAGGGGCATAATTCTTCAGAGTCCCTAGTTGACCTGGAAAGAGAGAGAGAGACTAAGCGAGCCTAGACGACCTTCATACGAGAGGGCTCCAGGAAAGTAAGAGGAGAAATTAAAACTCTTAACGGTTCATGTTCACGTTATAATTATTGATAGGTAATGCTTCATTTACCTGCAAAGGCACATACGTATATGTGCAAGTATATCACTAGTTCAAAGGTATATACAGGTAAGCATATCAAAAATTAGAGCCACATAAATATAAATATAATATTAAATCAATAGTACCCTTATTTCAAGGTACATACATGTAAATATATCAAACTTGAGCCGTATATGTATATATATATAGTATTAAATCAAAAATACCATTATTTCAAGGTACATACATGTAAATATATCAAACTTGTGCCATATATGTATATATATCTAGTATTAAATCAAAAGTACCATTATTTCAAGGTACATACATGTAAATATCGATGTTATATATAGCTACATGAAAAGAATATCAATAAAAATGAAGTCCTACATTTGTAAGTCGCTACAGAAGCCGAAGTATGCGTATACCAAAAGAAAATGTGTAATATGTCAATAATACTCACGGTGAAAATTCCACGGCATGATGAAGCGCTTCAGCATACGCCATCTAGTTAAAAGAATTAAATTGGAATTTAATGCTTCGACTTGCTGTCTGTAGGCTCTATCACAAAAGTAATTTTTGTTGAGTTAAAATAATATTGCCCAGCGGCACTTGTATCTACACTTATCTTGGACGAAATTAACTAACAACGTGCGGAACGTAATTATAATAAAAATTAAAATTTAAAACAATTTACAAATTCATTCCGTAGTGGACGACTGTATCTACGTTGTGCAACTGAACGATTATAACCTGGCGGTGAAGGAATATCAGCATTTTTCCCTGTAGTAAAATCTATTGACCATTTACACTTTTTGTGCTGGATTTTGTTGACATTTTGGAGCACAAGTCCAAAGAAAACGATTGTTGGAATTTTGACAATTGCTAATCCATATTGCTGCGTGTTCACAAAATTCTCAGGCGGATATATTCCCCTTTGAAAAAGTATTGAGTTTATACCATATTTTAAGTATTCCGCCACTATGACTGTATTAAATGCTGGCAAATGTGGATACCACCGAAAATTGAACAAATCACAGAGCCTTATTTCAAGCAAAGTGTTGCACTGGTACAAGTTTTCTCCGTATATATAAATTATCCAGTTAATATTGTTCAGATTTCTTTGCATTTTCTGCAATAAGGTACAGTGGCTGCCACTAATTAGTATAGCGTTGGTGTAATTGATACATTAGGATATCCTTAGGCAGCTTTTTGAATAGAGTCGACTGTTCTTCCAGCCAAGTAATTTTTCGTGCCCGAAAAAGTGGTGGACTTTGTGCGGGGTAGACGAAAATTAAGGCTGTGCTTACTAGCAGATAATTGCGGAAATTTAATTTTGGTTCATTCACTGATGTAGCTCCTCGATGGATCACAAATGACAGAGAAGATTGTCTTCTTCTTCTTTTCCTTTTCTCATTAGCATGTCACCCCGAGCTCGAGGAAACGCACTTCTCTCGGTGCATTCGAATATTCTGATTGACAGCCGCCGGCATACATGCTGCAGTCTCTCGTGTAGCATATTGCTATATGCAATTCGCTACGACCATAACATACTCCCTAATGCTTTCCAATCTTTGATTTGGTGCAAGGTTTGATTATTTAGTGGTTTAATGAATTAATGTTTTAAATGTTTTCATTGTTTATTGGCATAATGATTGAATGGTTTAATGTTTAATGCTTAATGATTGGTGTTTAAGTGTTTGTAGCTGTTAATGGAACTGTTATCTTTCTTTTTAATGTTTATGCTACTATCTGTGCTGTTATTGGCCTCACCAATCCTCTTAATAAATCCAAATTATTAACTAATGTTTTATTGCTCAATTTAATGGAATTGATATTCTATATACTTCCGTAAGCATACAAGCTATTAATTTTATCTATATAAGCTGTTAATTTAGGATAATTGAATCTTGTTTAATTAATATATTGTTTATTTTACTATATTTTATGTAAGCTATTGGACACACTCTGTAATCTCGTAGAACCCAGCGTTATACGATGCTTTAAGCAGGGGTTTATAAAATAAATACACTTTGACTTTGAGATGTCAGGAAAGGGTTTAATAGTGGCTCGAGAAGAAGCCAACGGGATAGAGAAAATCATTTCTGTAGATTTTGATCATCCAAACTATTAATTTTATACCTAGTGACAAAACATCTGATGATAAAAGTGAAAATAGTGCAGCACAACCGTTATGATGGAGATATATCTGGTCACAGATCAACCAATTGTCATTTTTTCAAAGTAAAGTTACAGAAAAGGCGATAATATCGATGTAAAAAAGTTAATAAAAGAATATGTAATTAAGAAAATCCAGAAATATTTTTTGTGCATTTTAATAATTATTTATTCTTAAATTTTTAATTACAATTTTCCCTAAATTTACCCGGGATTTTGAGCACTCATCGAACAAGTTTTTAAAACACCGGGAGTGCGTTCCAAAACACAACTGCAGCTATAGTTGTAGCTATGTCAGAACTATGTCAAGTTGTCTGCAGTTAACTAAAGCTGTTTGAGGTTTTGGAACGATCTGAGTAAGCTAAAAGTATTAGAACTGTCATTTGTGCTGATTGTATAATTTTATTGATACTTAAAACTAATATTTTATTACTGTGTGTTAATCCGAAATGAGCCAGAGAAAATTAAATAAATAAAAAAATTTCGCAAAACGTTTGTAAAAGCGCGCCAAACAATATATTTCAATTGCCAACTCACGTCACGGTTTATATATTAGATAACCATGATACAAAGGCCAAAACACAGTGAGGACGACACAACAAAGTCGCCGTAAATTGGTTGCTGTCAAAGATTCGAATATATGGAAGTCCCGCGACGCGATAAGTTGCCAACAAAAAGTTTGGGAAAATCTCTAAATTAGTCGCCAACATAATTGACATTTCTGTGTGGATAGTGAATAATTGACATTCATGTTATGTGGATTTGGATATTTTTATGAAACATAGTAAATCAAAAGATAATAGTAAATAAACTAGTTATTAAAAACTAGTATAAAATTAATTTCATTTATTAGTTTGACAAATTATGGGTTTTGAGGAGGAATTAATAGATAAAATGAGGGAAAAAGTTATGTTGTGAAATAAACGTCATCCCATGTATATAAATCTCTTAGTCTTCTTTTTAGTTTTTTCTTTATGCTTTGCAATTTAAAGTAAGCCGCATAAGCTATACTAGCGATTTTCCTTAATTTTATCTTCTTTGCCATTTATTTTAGAATAAATAAAACAGAGATAGCTGTCAAAAGCATTTGTCGAGTCGCGTTCACTGTTTTAAATGCGACATTATCGCCAACTAAGTTGCCAACATTGCTGTGTCGCTCTCATCGTGTTTTGGCCTAAAGATTAACAATTATGGCCGAAGTAGCTTTCAATTGGTTGCTTGTCTCATTTGGCGACTATTGTCACAAATTTATTCGTCTCAAGTTCAATCGTTCTTATTAAAGAAAAAAAAAATTCTTTTGGAAAGTTTTTTTGCTTTCTCACTTTTTCCGAAGTGAGTTAAACGAAGAAACTAATATTTTGTTAAATAGTGTAATATATTCAAAACGTATTTCAGTCAATAAAAAAAACTCAAAACAAATTCGCTGGAAATGACAGTAGGCACCTCATGACGTAAAACACAAAACATTACTCTCGAATCGGCCATACTTGTTATCTTTGTATCATGTTACGTCGTTTTCGTTTGAACATTCAGGTTCGCTCTGGAGGGTGATTCTGATCTTTTGTCGTTCTATTTAGTCGTGAATTTTGACATATCTTGTCGATTTTTTTCTTCAACACAGTTCATTTTGTGTCTTCACTATTATCTACCACGAAATGAACTATAATGAATTTTCGATGAACAAACGTCAAAAAACACGACTAAATAATCGACAAATTAGTCAACTGCTCCCAGAGGTTGTGACAAAAATTTTACACTGGTAAATAAAAATCCTACGCCTAATTAGAGCATTACAAGTGCTTAAATTCGAAATATTATTTTGAATTTGTAATGTGAAGTGACATTTTCAGTTCATTCTAAGTCATGCAAGGGTTGCTGACCTGAATAAAAACACGAAAAAATCAGTAGAAAAGTTCATTTTATTTAGTCGATTATTTTGACATTCAAAATCGACAAAAGATCAGGAGGGTGATTCTGATCTTTTGTCGTACTATTTAGTCGTCAATTTTGACATATTTAGTCGTACTTTTTGTTTCAACACAGTTCATTTTGTGTCTTCACTATTATCTACCACTAAATGAACTATAATGAACTTTCGGTGAACAAACGTCAAACAACACGACTAAATATACGACAAATTAGTCAACTGCTCTTAGAGGTTGTGACAAAAATTTTGCACTGGTAAATAAAAATTCTACACCTAATTAGAACATTAAAAGTGCTTAAATTCGAAATATTATTTTGAATTTGTAATGTGAAGTGACATTTTCAGTTCACTCTACGTCATGCAAGGGTTGCTGACCTGAATAAAAACACGAAAAAATTAGTAGGAAAGTTCATTTCATTTAGTCGTATGTTTTGACATTCAAGTACGACAAAAGATCAGAATCACCCTCCAGGAGGGTGATTCTGATCTTTTGTCGTACTATTTAGTCGTCAATTTTGACATATTTAGTCGTACTTTTTGTTTCAACACAGTTCATTTTGTGTCTTCACTATTATCTATCACAAAATGAACTATAATGAACTTTCGGTGAACAGACGTCAAACAACACGACTAAATATACGACAAATTAGTCAACTGCTCCTAGAGGTTGTGACAAAAATTTTACACTGGTAAATAAAAATTCTACACCTAATTAGAGCATTAAAAGTGCTTAAATTCGAAATATTATTTTGAATTTGTAATGTGAAGTGACATTTTCAGTTCACTCGACGTCATGCAACGGTTGCTGACCTGAATAAAAACACGAAAAAATCAGTAGAAAAGTTCATTTCATTTAGTCGTATGTTTTGACATTCAAGTACGACAAAAGATCAGAATCACCCTCCAGAAAAAGTTTGCTTGTGTATGTATACTAACGTCAAAGTAGCTATGAACTTTTTGCGAAAACGGTTGGTAATTTGTTTGCGGAAAATTTTGAGGATAATGTAATAATAGTAAAGTGGTCTTAATAATAATTGTTGACTTTAAAATTAATTAAATAATATCAAATTAAAGCTAGACTTTGTTTGAGTGAGTGTACACATCGTGTACCCGAGTAAATTTTCAGAGTGAAACTGATGTTTTTGGGTTGCCACCAGAGGCCACCCATGATGTAATTTTTACTTCAAACGAACGCTTTGACAGCACTAGGTTGCCTCCAGAGCGAAACTGATTTTCAAACGAAAACGACATTAGATAACTAGCAGTTTAGAGCACAGTCAGGGATAGTTGACCTGCCGTGCGTTCAGGTGTACTGTACACACCGATGTGCTGAAAAGCACATCGGTGTGCACATCACATCATTGAAAAAGTAGGGATAGCACCTGAACGGTTGGTGTGCACTTCGATTCGAAATGTCATTTTTGAAAGTTCTTTAAGAATAAACGTCAAACCTACTAAGCGCACCGAGACACGACCATTGAATAAATAACTAATAAGGAAGCGGGGTATCGTGCGAATACAGTGTACGTGTTTAAGCAATTCAATGACAGTTTGAACTATGAACAGGGGGTAGAAATGACAAGAGGGCCTAGTGGCTATTTTGCGTCAGTTCAATATTTCTGACATTTCATAATTTTGAATTGTCATTTGTGGCTAAATTATGCCAGTCATACAAAGGCAACGCCAAGAAATATTATCTGAAAATAAGGGGGAGCTAAAAATTTGTTTATTTTACATAGCAATTTGGATTAGAAAAACTGTTCCCCTTCAGAATGTCAGGATTTCATTACTGCCATGACGAAACTAATGCAAACACAGCACACTTATACATTTCACCAGGATGCTTACGTTTTCACCCGATATGCCGTTTCCTTATTAGTTATTTATTCAATGGACACGACGCTACCAGACCGTAGTGTAAAATCTGCACACCGATGTGCTGGGGAAATGACAACGCTTCGGTCGCCTGAACGACATGATGTGTAAAAATGTGACATTATGGACTACCCCGTGCTTACACTAAAAATTTCTTGGGGTAATGGTTTGACTGTTGTCACTTGAGAACTGTCACTTGCAATTTATTGTTGATTGGGACATATAAATTACTTCTTTGAGCGGAAATAAGCAAAAATTAGAAGAAAAGAAGTAGAAAAATAGCTAGAGCATATTTTATTTGTATTCACCCTTTTTATAAATAACTTTTTACAATTAATTATATTCAGGAGAACTGTCAGACAAATGTCATTACTTTAGATTTGCCCGGTGTTTTAAAAACTTGTTCGATGAATGCACAAAACACCGGGTAAATTTGAGGAAAATTGTAGGGGAAAATTTACACGGTGTTTTCATCGAACAAACCTACTACCTCGTTGGTTGGACTTCAGTGCTCACAGTTATCCGCTACAAGAGAAAGTGCAACACTGAAATGGTCCCATTGAAATCGACTTATAAATATCCCAAAACCAATGAGGGGAAATCTTTCATTCCGGCAGATGGCAGAAGCTGAGAAAATTTCAAAAATGTGATACATGCAAGCCTAGGAGGATTTTGAAAGATTTATGATTTTAACGTTTGTAAAATCAACTTTAACATTATTTTCTTCGGTTAAGAAGTTTTATAAGGTAAGTTTATGTATGATACAAGAAATTAAATTTCAATATACTAAGTATTGGTCACATGCATTTTTTATTATTATTTCTATGGTTTCTTCAATTTTCATTGCTGTTCTTAATATTTAAATTGAATTTCCTAGCGAGTCGTGAATACAGTTATGCATAATGGACGGAAGTAAAAAAGACATTATTAATAGTCCTATTCAAAATGGAAATAGCTGCGTTGGAGGAGAAGATTGTGATAATATTTACAAATTTTTGTTCTATAAAACTAAAGACAATATTCAAGAGGAAGACTTCGATATAGAAATTTGCAATGAAGGAAGTCTAATTCCATTCGAAGCTGAAGTTATAGATCTTATTGGTGAGAATACCGAACAATCTGCAATTGAAGATTTCTTTAAGTTTGGACATGGAGCACAACCGTTTGGTTGTGATAAAGACGAAGAGCGAGGGGGTCGAAGTTTTTCTAATTCGGTATAGTAGATTATACTAATTTCATTCTTACTATAAACTTGAGGAAAAATTTAGCTTTTAGATTAGATTAGATTATTTGTTTATTTAGCAGCATTAACTGCTATTGATATACATTTTCTACAAATTCATATAATTCAGGTTAAAAGTTTTGTTTAATATGTTCTATGATAGCTCTTTTAAATAATTTTATATTCCTTATATTTCTAACTTCACTTGATAATGCATTAAAGTATTTAAAGCCATTATAAACTATTGAATTTTGCGAGCTGCTGTTTCTAAAATTTGGAAGTCTTAGCTGATCATTATTTCGAAGCATATACGGTTGACAATCGCCTACATAATTTATACATGCACTCAAGTACGCAGGAACAAGACCATTCTTAATTTTAAATACAAAAATAAACACATTCAAAAATATTCTTTGTCTAACACTTAACCATTTTAGCGTATTTAACATATATTCTACACTGGTATATCTATTACACTGAAGTATCACTCGCATTGCTTTGTTTTGAAGTCTTTGCATCTGCATAAGTTGTTCCTGGTTACATAAGTCAGCCTAATCAACCCCATAATTTTATTCGTTGAGACGGAAATTTTTATGTAGGTTTAGTGAACTGGGAAACTTTATGTGGTAATATTGGAAATATCTTTTCAATTTGTTGAGATCTCACATAATGCTCCTTCCAAAAGCACCGAACTGAATACAATTTTTGGCTGCGTTAATTTAGATACGATATTAAATCAATTTTCCAAAATTGTGATCACATAGTTAACTACTTGTGAACTATTTCATATGACCACCGTAAGTTGGGAAATGCATCACTTTGTAGTACTATTTCTATGTACTATACTATTATTAGGATATTATCGCAGTACCTACCTACTTGTAGACATTACGCAATGTAGATTGACACTTTGTAGAGTTTGCAATTATCATTTTTGTAATGATCCTTGTTGTGGCCTGGAAAGGTTTTAGGAGGGAACCGAATTGAAAAGACGTATTTACTACTTTTAATTAATCTTCTTCTGCATGAGTTACAGCTCAGGAACTTATATCTAATTGACATGTTAGTACTTAACCTATTAGAATCCAGTGACTCCTGGTTGAATTAAAGGTACAGTCACAACAGTTCTCCCCCACTAATAAAAACGTTACTGGTCGTTTGAAGAATGTTGATCCAGAACATTATCTTTAAGGTATCCTGGTGGTCGGCGAGTACATTTCAAAGGTTGAACTTTAACGGTTGGTGGAGACTGATTATGTTGTGAGCACGGTTGGTAGTCACCTGGTAATGGTGAAGTAACTGGTTCCGGATGTGTGACAATTTCCGGTGACATTTGAATACTTGGTTGAAAAATAAGTTCGGGATACTCTAATTCATTGGCAGCGTCCCGACTCTCAATGACGTTCTCAGCTGGTGTTGGGTCAGGCACAATTGTTACTGGCCTTTCAGCAACGCTGGTACTCCTAAGCTGATCTATATGGCGTTTATATACGTAGCCATTGTCGAGTTTAATAAGGTAGTGTAGATAGCCAAACTTCCTCAACACTACGCCAAATCGCCAAGCTGGTTTTTTGTTAATGTAATAACGAGACTGAACTCGATCCCCAATCGTGAAGGAACGAGCAGTGCTAACCACTGGTCCTTGAATGTCCATCTCATGATATGGCTTAATTGCATCAAGTCGAATCCGAAAATTTCGCTTCAAGTATAGTTCAGCAGGTGTTCTCCCCTCCGCAAGAGGAGTTGCTCTATATCGATGCATCTTTTGAAGTTTTCGATGAAGTGTCAGGGGTTCATTCTTCATTGCTTGTAAGCGGTTCTTGATTGTTCTTACATTTCGCTCAGCCAGACCGTTTGTGGCTGGATGGCTAGGTGCGGAAAACTTTTGAAAAATTCCATTTGAAGTGCACCATTTTTGAAGGTCTCACTGGTGAAAATTGTGGCGTTGTCGGAAACTAACACTCTTGGCAATCCATGAGTTGCAAATATTTCGTCAAGTAGCTCGATAGTCTTTGCAGATGAAGGTGCATCATTTGAAACTCGAACTTCTACCCATTTTGACTTAGCGTCTACCAAGATTAGAAGATGTCTTCCTTCATAAGGTCCTGCATAATCCATGTGGACACGATCCCAGTTTTCCTGTGGCTCCTCCCACGGGTGAAGTGGTGCCTTCGGCGGGCTTGATTTAGTACCGGCACAAATTTCACATGATTTCGATATTTCCTCAATTGCTCGATCAATACCTGTCCACACACAATATTGACGAGCCAGCTGTTTCATTTTTGTAATTCCTATGTGCGTACTGTGTAATTCTCTTAATATGCTGGCTTGAAGAGAGCGAGGAATAACGACTCGATTCCCTTTGAAGAGAACACCACTATCTAGTGTATATTCTTGGTTGTTTTTTGAATTATTGTTGATGAGATCATTTTTAATTTTTGAAAGCTCCTGGTCTATATCTGTTTCTAGAGCTATAGTTTCTGATGTGATTTCATTTGAAGAAATTTGTAGAATTGAAAAGGAACAAATGTCATGAACCTCTTGATTTATTGAAAAATCCATGCCCTGTATTCTTGAATTGTGTGGCACCCTTGATAAGCAATCGACATTGGTATTGTCAGTGCCTTTTTTAAATTTCGTCTCGTAGTTGAATCCTGATAAGAATGATGCGTATCGAAGAAGACGAGCTGATGTCATTGCTGGAAGCTTGTTTGAATGATGAAATATTCGAATCAGTGGCTGATTATCTGTAATAAGTTGAAAATGATGTCCATAAAGGTACATATAGAAATGACTGACTGAGAAAACAATTGCCAAAGCTTCTCTGTCGAGTTGACTATAGTTCTGTTCAGCTGGTGTAAGAGAACGAGACGCGAATGCAACCGGTCTCCTGTCTATTTACCATGTGTGACAGTACACCTGCGATTCCCGTTGGACTCGCGTCACATGTTAGGAGGATTGGCAGGTCTGGATTGAAAGGTATGAGAACCCGATCACTGGATATCTCGCTCTTAAGTTTCCTGAATGTAGCTTCACATGAAGCTGTCCATAAGAACTTTGAACTTCCTTTCAGAAGTTTCCTTAGGAGATGTGTTTTTGTTGAACAGTCTGGAATAAATCTTGAATAATATGTAACTAATCCTAAGAATCTTCTGACTTCATCAGCATTAACAGGTCTCGGCATGTCCAAGATCGCTTTGACTTTTTCTTGACATTTTAATATTTGATTATTTCGTATTGTATGACCCAAGTATTGAATTTCTGTTTTGAAAAAAATCGCATTTATCTTTGTTAAGATGGAGATCATACTTCTGGAGTTGAGAAAGACATCTTTTAAGTCTAAGCTGGCATTCTTCCTTTGATCGCCCGTGGACGATAATGTCGTCGAAATAAGATAAGGTTCCTTCCAGCCCCTGAAGTATTTGATCGATAATCCTATTAAACTCACTCGGTGCAGTCTTGATTCCGAATGAGAGGCGATTCATGATGTAGGTTCCTCGGTGTGTTGAAATCGTTTGAATTTTTGCACTCTCCTGGTCCATTTTTACGTGAAGATAAGCCTTAAAAATGTCCAATCGGCAAAAGTAGGAAGAATTTCGAAGGTTATTAAGAATCTCGTCTATTCGTTTAATTGGATAATGTGCTGATTGAAGTTGTTGGTTTACACCAATTTTGTAATCGACACAAAGGCGTACTTTCCCATCTGGTTTTGGTATGCAAACGAGTGGTGATCCCCAATCACTGTGATCAACCTTAGAAACGATGCCATCAGCCTCAAGAGCATCAAGCTCCCTATTGACCTCTTCTCGTAACGCATACGGCACATCACGTTCCCGGACAAAACTGGTTTGGCTCCCTCTCGAAGATGGAGAGAACATGTGATTCCAGGAATGCATCCAACTCTTTGTTCGAATATTGGAGCATATTTTAAGAAAATATTGTCGATTGAATATATGTGTGGCTCAATTGTCTTATTCGAGCTAAAGCGATCCAATTCGTTGAGATCAATTTCCAAATGACGCATCCAGATGCGACCAAGTAATGGAGGAAATTCGTCAGGAACAACATATAGGTCTTCGTTTGATATCTTGTTTTTATATTGAACTTTGACTTTTAATTTACCATAAGGCACGAATACGTTTTTTGTATATGATCGAAACATTATATCAGTTTTTTGAAGCTGCATTCCAAGCTGCAGTTCTTTAAGTCTTGAATATGGCAATAGAGTATACCCTGCACCAGAATCCACTTCGAAACGCTGTGGACGATTTTGAATATTAATGGTTACAAAATACTTTGAATGATCGTCTGTAAAATGTTCTTGCTCAAAAATATCCACTACATTGTAAATACCATAATTTTCCACATTTTCTCGAATATTACTTACGGTATGGATTGGTTTTGAATTTAATAACTGTCCTGCCCTTGAAGAAGTCAATGAACGTATGCACACCCTTTGTACATGACCTAATTTTGAACATGATTTACAAAGAAGTTTATTTCTATCGACTCGGCAATCCATGACTTTGTGTGTACTTGAAGCGCATCTAATGCACAAATCCTCAATTCCTAATTAAACGTGACTTTGAACGCGGTTGAAAATTCTTTGAAATGTTGCAATTACTTCTTGAATATCCTTTACGGTGAGAAGATGAATTGTTGTAGTGAATTGATCTTGAAATTTTATTTATATCTGTAGTGTCTATTCTGTAAGGTTGTTTTGATTCAAGAAGTCGACTATTTAATTTTGAAGCTTCGATAGCTAGTGCTTTTTTCACTAGTTCCTCAAAAGTTGAACCGTCGCACTGTAAAACCTGTTCCCTCATTGAATTGTCATGAAGTCCTCGTATAAATTGTGCTCGAAGAAATATGTCGGCAATGCTACTTTTACAATCGCAGGGTGAAACAAACTCGCAGTCGCCAATATCTCTACGCAGAGTAGTAACGTAATCAGCAATTGATTGACCTTCCTGTTGATATAATGACAGGAATGTATGCTGGGCCACCAGTACACTTTTTTTAGGACATAAATGCCCTTCTATGGCCGTCGTGAGCTCTTTGTAAGACAGCTCCGATGGTGTTTTTGGTGAAACTATTGACACAATTAGTTGGTAATGACTCGAACCGATTGAGTTCAGTAGCATCTGACTACAGAGTGTTGTTTGAGAACACCCCCTTCATTGTCAGATAATTTTCGAAGCGTTGACGATACATTTTGAAATTTTCCCTAGAAGAAAGAAAATTCTCGAAATTTGGAATCAAAGAAGTTACTGTTGTTTGTCCTTGCTCCAATGATGCACTTGGGACTGTATGCGCTCTTGTAGCAGCAACACTTTCGAGTAATTGTTTCTGGCTGTCGCTGAATTCTCGCAGCAACTGTGCAAACTGTTCAACATCCATTTTGAAATTTTTTCGCAAAGCAATTGAGGATGATGAAATTACTTATTAAAGTTGAAGGCAAGAGTAATTCACCTCACACTACTGTACGTGAATGTTTTTAATTAATCGTAAAATTGAAATTTTATTCTCGTCGCCAATTCTTTGTTGTGGCCTGGAAAGGTTTTAGGAGGGAACCGAATTTAAAAGACGTATTTACACGCGTTATACTTTTAATTAATCTTCTTCTACATGAGTTACAGCTCAGGAACTTATATCTAATTGACATGTTAGTACTTAACCTATTAGAATCCAGTGACTCCTGGTTGAATTAAAGGTACAGTCACAACAATCCTCATATTATTCTTTGGTAGCATTTATAGCTTCGAGTTTTTCTCTTGCTCGAGTCTTGTCGCTTTTTTATAATATATAAAGTTTCATTCACAGTCGCCTCAATTGCACATGAGGATATATTCGATCATATTAATAGTGGTCCTGATGGGAACCCTCCAGACTTTTTTAATTCATGCTGCCTCTCCCTGGCAGCTCAGTTGAGAATTATTTTCCAAAATTTGTTCGATAGTGGTTGTTTCCCGCAGCTATGGAACAATCCTTTTATCATACTTATCCACAAAAAAGGTAGTAAAAATGAAATCTTTAATTATAGGCAAACCAACATGGGTTTATTTCGGGCAGGTCTACAACCAATAACTAGTTTGAATTTGTCTCGGATACCATTGACGGGCTCGCAAATGGCTACCAGACATTGTATTTATACAGACTTTAGTAAAGCCTGTGACAAGTTATCTCAACTGTTTAAAATGGAGAAGTACGGATTTTCCTCAACATTTCTAAAATGGACAGAGTCTTATTTAGATAACAGAACAACCAGATCTATTTCCGCCATTCCATCTTTAGAGTCTTGAAGGCTTCGTTTGACGTTCATCAAGGCAATCACTTGGACCTGTTGCTCTTTATTCTATCTATTGTCTCTGTTGTGAGGCACTGCAAAGTCTTATTTATGCTGACGACATTAGGTTTTTCGATCAGATTAAATCTTGTAACGATTGTGAACAAGTCAGAGTGACCTTCACAAATTTTGTGATTAGTGCAAAAGCAATGATTTGATACTCAATATCGACAAATGTAAGGTTATGACTTTCCATAGGAATCAGAAACCAATCACTATTATTATGGGTTTTCGGATTCCTCAATTCGCTTGAATTTTATCTTCCACATAAACTTCATGGTATCAAAGAGTAGATCTATGCTGAGCTTTATAAAATGCTGGTCCCGAGAGCTCTCTAATCCCACAATAACATTGCGTTTGTACACTTGCTTTGTGAGACCACTTCTTGAATATCTGGTCCCCATTTTACTAAACACACATCTACCGAATCGAGTCTGTTCATCGGAACTTCCTGCGCTTCGCTCCTAGGCACCTATCCTGAAATTATTCATTGAATCTTCCACCTTATGTGGATTGCTTAAAGCTTTTGCATATGCACTCGCTTGAAATACATTGCATGGTTGCTGATGTAACTTTTGTGCATCAACTCTTAAACGCATATGTTGATTCTCCATTGATAGTGGGCACAATTTGCATGTTAACTCCACAAGATCCAACTTTAGCATGTACGAAACAATCAATCGCATGTGCATTGCGGTTAATATTAAGGGTAAGCATTTTATCATGGACGTTTCTAAGCATGTTTTAAATAAATGTGTCATCCCATCCGGTGTTTGGTTTATGTTTAGTTTAACATACTAATTCTAACACCGACTAAATGATGAAATGCATGTATTGTTGACCATTTATTTATTAAACATGTCCTGTAGCGAGCTTGTGTTAAGCTGGCGCTGAGAGTAAAGAAAAATAACATTTTTGTATGGGAACCCTACGAAGGAGTTGCCCTATCTATCCTGATTTAAGAAGAGACTCTCTAAAATGGTATTAATTTATCGTGGATATCGCTTGTAAGTAATCGAATTATTATTATGAATTATCTTCTACTTATTATAAGCCTCACTTCTGTGTTGCTTTTACTAATTTGCTAAAGAAAGGATTTGTGTTATGTTTACATAGTAAAATTCTCATAATTTTTTAAGTAAGAAATAATATTTATTACATTTTAGGAAAGAAGACTATCTAAGATTAAAATTAGTAGACCATCTTTTGGAATAAAAGATAAAAAGTAGATGATGAAAACGATTTTTTTTGCTGTCCCAAGAAGAATAAAGCAAATAAGTTTTTTTCTCCAGTTTTTAAACTACCATTCTAAACGTTATTCTAATTGATTGCCAAAGCTACACCAACTCCACAATTGTCCACTACACAGAAATGTCAGCATCGGCTTTCATCATATTCATTATCATAACGTGAAAATATTCACGATGGGATTTCATATGCTTGGCTCAGTCAACAAAACTGGCTTTTCTTTTCATTTCGTTTAAACCGGTTTCTTTTTGCAACTCCTTTATACAGTTCTCAATCATGTGAAGTGCATACCTTTCAACATTTCTTTGCATCGCATTATTCTTGGTTGCAACACGGGGCCGGATAACTAAGAAAATAAAGCTGCAGCATGTTCTGGGTCCCAAGCCCAAGGGAAGTGCTGGTACCAGACCTGTAAAATTCCAAGTACAAGAATCAGTACAGGAGCAGTACCTGGACTTAAATATTTTAAGTACAAGTACAAGACCCGGTACTGGTACTTATTTCAAATACAAGTCCCGGTACTGGTACTTTAAAATTTTTCAAGTACAAAAATTCAGGTACTGGTACTGTTACTAGCACTTAAGTACCAATGTACTTAAGTACTTTACAGGTCTGTACCTGTAAAATTCCAATGTACTTAAGTACTTTACATGTCTGGCTGGTACCCGATTTTGTATCTTTTAGTTTATACGATTCTTAGTTATATCGAATCCGGGACCGTTGCGTTAATGCCGGCATTTACTCTTTTCACATGAAGGTTTCGAGTGGATTAGTGTACTTCGGAGTGAGATAAATAGCCATGTGAGCACTAACTGGACTGGAACTACCTACACCGGCGTTAGTTCGGTAGTGGAGTGGAATTAATCACATGTGAACACTTGAGTGGATCGAAGTGGATTTTCGTTTGGATATTTTTCGGTATACTTTCATCTTTCGCTTCGAACACCTTCGTGCTTTCATACAGTATTTTAGAAATTGTGAAATTAAACTTCTTTCCATGATCCGTCTTTCAATATCTACAAAAGGAGCTTCAAATGAGAGCTGACTTTATATCGATGGTATTATAGGCCAGACGACGTCACAGAACGGTCGAAAATAATGTGTCGGGTGTGACGGTGGAGGCACAGTGTAAAATCAGAGTGTTGAAGTTTGACCAATGTCAAGTGAATATATTTAATGCTTAACGTGGATAATATCGATGTCGAGGTTTTAATATTATAAATGTCCAGAGTAAAGTGAACATGCAATTTTAATCGGCCGTCACTTCCAAAAAATGATAATTAATTCAGGAAATATTTTCGTCTGAGTCCAATGTTGTTGGCGAAATCTATTAATATTTTGCCTTGTTGACTTGATCAGTCCGAGGTCTGTTGATTGTTTCCAGACGTCATGCTGGTGCACTATAAATTAATAAGTTATTACGGAAAATAGAATTGTATTTTAAACATAATATGTACGATAGAAGAAATAGTTGTTTTCTTACCTGATTTTTAGCAAATAACATGTATAATGCTTGCACGATGTGCCCGCCACTACATTCAGGAGACGCCAGAAATTGGTGGCAAGCTGACAGCTCACTCGGTGGACTGCAGGGCGGCACGCTAGCACCTCGGCCATTGCGGGAGAGTTATAGGGGGGGGGGGGTTAACCAAAAACCTGTCGCTGCTCCTGCCATAATCAAAAATTTTCGTGCCTACAAACAAAATAGCCGTAGCACAAACTCCAGCCCTGAAGGGGCCTTGACACCACTTACCCTTACCTGTGTGAAGGCACAGATGTACTGCCTTCTACTGCTTGCCCCATCCTCCCAACGCCACTGAGGGCAGATTGTTTTCAGTGTTCCTTATAGATCTGAAAAGAGAGAGAGTAGCGGACCTAAGCAGTCGAGAGTGCTCCGGGAGAGTGAGAGGGGAAATAAATTTTAAGCAGCCTTTACATTAGAAAAAAATATTTTTAATGTTAACAATAATAGTAGGCTAAACACATCAATTACAAAAAGTAATGAACTAACGCTAACTCATCATTGCGTTCAACAAATTCATAATCCCAAAACAATATCCATTTAATCGCTTCAATCAGAAAAGTAATGAACTAACGCTAATATGTACATGAGGTTTGATGAACTATTTGTAACTTATCATTACGTTTGAAAAATGTATAATAATAAAAGCAATATTCCTTTAATTACTTCAATTAGAAAAGTAATGAACTAACGCTAATACATGAGGTTTGATGAACTATTTGTAACTTATCATTACGTTTGAAAAATGTATAATCTAAAAGCAATATTCCCTTAATCGCTTCAATCAGAAAAGTAATGAACTAACTCTGACTCATTAATTATGATAAAAGGTATTTCGTTTATAAAAAAAATTTAAATAAAGATAGCAATGTTCCACGAAAACCTGCCGTTGCCACCTGCCATATACGAAAAGATATCGTGCCTGCTCACACAAAAGAGACGAAGCCCACATCCGGTCATAAACGGACCCCTACACCACTTACCATTACCTATGTGAAGGCGCATACGGTATGTCTTCAGCTGCCATCCACCCAATGACACTGACGTAGCAACTCCTCACAATGTGGAGGCCTCCAGGAAAGAGAGGAGAAACAAAAACAGATCTAATATTTCATCACGTTATAAACACCTCTATTCATTGTGTAATATGCATGGATACATCGGCTTCCGAGGCCAAAATTCTACAATTTTCTCAATTCATTTTCAGTTATAATCCAAAAAGTTTTACAGTTCTAATACTAGCCTAATCTAGAGGGTTACTAATAATACTTCAACAATGTAATCTTAAGAAAGTTTCGACTTGACGGGATGACTAATTATAATAAAAAAAACGCGAGTCTTAAAAAGGGATATGATTGCGATCATTATCAATACATACTTCAGACTCTAATCTAGCTCACAAGATCCGCAGTTACTCTTAACAAAGGTATAATTCTAATAGCATTCTAATTGTCAAGAGAGTATTTAAAAATATCAGTCTTACAAAGATTCGACAGTGAAAGTTAGCGGCTGTCAAAACGTAGTTTGCTTTATTACCTACGCAGATCACAATATCGTGTTATGGTCGTAGCGTACTGCATGTAGCAGTATGCTACACTGAGACTAGATGCATCATGTATACCCGGCCTACTGTCGATGAACGGAGAGCGATACGCACCGAGACCCGACAAGACCGATGGGAAGAAGAAGAGCGATTCCTGGCGGATGAAGTTTTTTTTTTTTTGGAAAAAAATTGAAAAAAAGGAAGGAACGGTCTGACAATAAAAGGGGATAAGATTGAGTCTTGGCAGAAAAATCAGAAAAAAATAAAAAAATAGGCTGGAAGATAATCGGTCTAAGGCGGCATCAGTCAAAATTTTTGTGATTTCAATGGGCGCGTTCACTGCCACTTTGGTAGCGTAGTCGTTGCCGTAGTGTAGTTCTGTCACACCGACTACGATCGACTATCCTCCTGAGCGTAGTCGAATGTAGTCGACTATTTGATACATTCAAAGTGCGGAGTGAACGATAGTCGTAGTCAAGCGTAGTCGTTTACTGTCAAATTTGGCGGAGTGAACGCTCGGTAGCGACTCGTAGTCGACAAAAGGTCACTATTTCGGTGGCAGTTAACGCGCCCAATATAAGTGAAGTGCTGAAAGTTTACGCACAGAATAAAATTAAAGTTCGCGTCAAAAAAGGCTTTAGTGCAGACGAGATATTTTCTAAACTATCCGACAAGATTGGGCGATTGATTCGTTTTCCATGTGGTGTAGCCAGGGAGGAATCGATTCTGAATTTTAATTAGTACATCCGTGGGTGGTTTTTAACCAATCTCAACGAATACTACAGCCACAGCAATAAATACGATACCTACAGAAGAATCTTTTTATGTTGCCGTCAAAGGATCATCACATGTTATGGTACTATGAAGAGTGATTCGCTTGGGACGTAAAGTCCCGACTGTCAGCATGAGCTGACAGATCACTCGACGGACAGCGTTGACTGCAGGGCGGCACGCTAGTTCGCCTCAGCATTTGGCGGAGAGTGTGGGGAGGTTCCACAAAAAACCTGCCGCTGCCGTCAGCTATAATCTAAAAAATTTCGTGCCTATCAACACAAAAGCCGGAACACATTCGGTCCTGAAGGGGCCCTTACGTCACTTACCTGTATACCATCGAAGGCGCAGATGTTCTGCCTTCTTTGCCGGCCCCATCCTCCCATCTGACTCTGAGGGCCATAATTCTTCAGAGTCCCTAGTTGACCTGGAAAGAGAGACTAGGCGGACCGAGGCGACCTTCATGCGAGAGGGCTCCAGGAGAGTGAGAAGAATTACAAAGACATTAAAGCGTCATCACGTTATAAATTCTGTTTATTCAGCAAATCGATATGTACTTCACTATTCACTAATTCGGATTGCATTTAAACTGACGGATAGCAAAAAAATTGAATTGTTGAGTGTAGTATCATAAGAATCATTGAGGACTGGAAGTACGAGACCGTTAGGGTACTCGATATCTCAAAGCTCTATCAGGAATAGAAGATTCCGAATCAAAAATTACAGTGCACGATAACCTTGTCTCTTCCCACCACTTTACATAACGTCAGAGTCAACGAGACTTATCAGCAGAAACTGCTCTCAAAAGAATTATTACGTTAACTTTATCGAGAAAATATGTGTTAGATCTAAACTTACAAAAAATTATAACCTAGCATTTCTGATTATCAGTTGAAATTCCAAAATCATCTAGAGTAATATCATTATATTGATTTAGCAAAAAGAAATATTTCAAGTTGAAATCAACTACACAAACAATGAAAATTGAGTTCATAATTACTAATCTACGTTCAGCGCCATTGAGGCTAATCATTATCGTATTAATTTAGGAATAAACAAAAATAAGGAAATTTTTCTTTTTAAATCACTTTACCATACAGAAGATCCCAGATGAAATGGGTACAAATTACCTTGTTTATGAACTTGTTCCTCCATGAAGGCCTCCTGCAGAGTTCTACCGTTTCTGCAGCCTTGTAAATAAGTCGCAAAAGAAAATTCGTGCCTGGGATTTCCTTCACAATAAAAATTTACTCTAGGTTTATAATCCGTCAGGGCCAACCTGCTTACTTATCTCTACATGCACTAATCTAGTTATCAAACTCGGTCCTTTTTTATTCCGCAAGGTTATAGATTATCCGCCGCTGGTATACTAAATTCGTAGCACAATCTTATTTTCGCTGGTGCACAGGCCGTATGCCGCTTGTTATACATGTTCTATGACACCAATGCAAATACCTCATACCATCATAGGACGTTCAGGTGCTTCGCTGCTGTAATACGTCGAATTTATTCGCACAGGGTAATTAAGTACTGTTCAACTGAATGATTCAGTTAATTAGGATTACAGATGTCCTGTAGAATTTCTTATGGCATCAATATATAAACAATCGATAAATGAATTAATAAATCACGGGGCAAACGGTGTATGTAATGTAGGCATATCCCTTCAAGCTCGCTTCAAGACCTCCGTATACCTTGGTCTCGTATGTATCGCGACGTACAGCCAGGTAAAACAGAAAAGATAAAAAGGCGCAAAATGTCTACCTATGGGTAATTTTTTCTTGAAATTCGCTCCTTTTCCGTGCTTCAAATTGTTTCTTGCTTGTGCATCAAGGGCCGCATGCCGATGCTGCTTCGTTCAGGTTTCTATTATTAACCAGTTTATCATTTCCCGAGCAATTGGGTTTTTAATATCTTGTTCACCAACTTGGGATTGACACTTTTGATAACTTTTTAGGACTTGATACAAAAATATAAACTTCACTTTTTAATTTTCTTGTCGATTTATTTTTATCATGCCAGTAGTATTCATCACACCTATGCTTTTCTTCTTCTCCCCCTTTCTCATCAGCATGTCACCCCGAGCTCGAGGAAAAACTTCTCTCGGTCTGGGTGCATTCGAATATTCTGATTGACAGCCGCCGGCATACACGCTGCAGTCTCTCGTGTAGCATATTCCTATATGCAATACGCTACGACCATAACACACATGTTCAACATTATGATGTAGTTAGTCTAGATCAAGAAGAAATTCAGGCGTCAACAAAACGCTTTCCTAAGGGACAGACAGAAAGTGGTATAGCATGCCAGGTTAATTATAGTATTGAAGAAGCTGAAATTGTTTGGACTTTGCCGAAGCGATCTTAAGGTTTAAAAGTTTTTTGTTTTGTCGAATTAATCTTATATAAAAAAAAAGAATTTTTTTTTACAATTTTTATATTCTATAAAGATATATATATATATACCCATATAAATGGTAGTTATCTAAATATATTTATTATGGCCGGTTTTACAGTCAAGGCTTAAGCCACAGTGATGGTTTAAGCCAAGGCTTTATAAATATTTCGGTTTCAAAGTCAAGGCTGAAGTGAAATCACTGGCTTAAGGAAAGCTTAACTTAAGCCCGTCATATCGAAGGTTTAAGCCTCAGATTTTGCTGTGAAACACATAAGAAATTATTGCTAAATATATATTTTGCCTAAATATTATAATTTTTGTTATTAAATGAACGTGCATATTTCAAAAGTTATATTTTAAAACTAAATTGAAATTTTCCAAGCGAAAAATAGTTATCTAATTAGCAGTTTTGAGTACTGCCTGGCAGCTGGTGTCAGCATTCCATTTGACGTTTTAAGAAGAAACCAAACAGTTTAGGACAAAAATGAGTTATTTATCTGATGCAGAAGAAATAAGAGACCAAGAAATGGATAATATAATATCGCAAGGTGTGACCCGTGAAAAAATTATAAAGAGGCGCCCGCAACATTTCGAGAAATAGGATGACGTTGGTTTTTATTCTCGGTTCCGGCTGTAGAAACAATCGGCTTTGATGGTTTACGTTGTCGAAACATTCTGCAACAATGATTTTGGATTTGATATCCTTCCAGATAAAAACCACAACAAACTGGCAAATAAAAAGTTCTTCTTCTTTTCGCTTAGTTTTAAATCCACAATGGCAATTTTCCTTTAAAAAAATTGACAATTACCGCAGTGCTGACAACTTAAAAATTTTCATCCGCGGCTTAACTAAGCCTCAGCTTATTGAGTACTGTGAAACCGGCCATAAGTAAAGATATGAAAAAAGAAAAAACCCGTCTAAGGGATATCTAACCTAACAATTATTATTTATGGTAAGTTTGTGATGCGTATTAGCAATTTACAATTTTCATAAAGTGCTGAGTTCAGTACATTCGAAGTCTGCAAATTAGCCACGTGTTAGGTTTATATTTTCCTAAATTTAATTGGATGTGTTAATTATCGAAATCACAGATTCATTTGGAGAACCGGGAGAGCCCTCAATTTAATTTTAGTGAATTTATTCTATATGGCGTAAAACTCCGGCAGTGACGCTTTGATAGATTGGGCAATACTCCATGCGTTTTCTAATTTTACTTAGTATGTATTTCTAGAGGAAAAAATTTTTGTTTTGAGGGTGAAGGTAATATCTGAATTCACGTACGTTAATGTTGCTTCTGCTTGTATATGAGTTGGGTATGATCATACACAAACGTTAGCTCTTAATATCATTACATTATCAATGAAGTTTATTTTTGAATGGTCACTGCATTGTATGTCGCACTACTTAGAGTAGTATTTAATAACGATTCCTTTAACATCCAAAATTTGAAAATAGAAATCCCTAATTTGTGAGCATGGTAGCAGTCAAGCTTTTAATTCTCAATCCAAATTAGAAAAGTAAAGTGATAGTATACAATGGATATTGTGTTATTTGAGGGAATTAGCGTGTGTACCTTCTGTACAATTATCACTAAGGAAACAACAGCAAAGTACCCATTGTAAAAGATAAATATTATAACCTAATTTATGCACTAAACATTCTTTATTTTTCCTCTCACTCTCCCGGAGCCCTCTCATATGAAGGTTGACTAGGTCCGATTACTATCATTTCAGGTCAGCACAGGGACACTGGAAATACTCTGCCCTCAGTGTCGATTGGGTGGATGGGGCGACGGCTGCTGAAGGCATACTATCTACGCCTTCACATGGTTAATGGTAAGTAGAGTAAAGGTCCCTTCAGGACTGGTTTTGTGCGACGGCCTTTGTTTTGTTAGGCACGAAATTTTTTTTGTATATGGCTGGTGGCAGCCAGCGGCAGGTTTTCATGGAATCTCGCCACACTCTCCGCCAATAGCCGAGGTTAGATAGTGTTCCGCCCTGCACGTCAACGCTGTCCACCGAGTGATCTGTCAGCTCATTCTGGCAGTCTGGACTTCATGTCCAAATAAGTCACTCTACATACTACCGCAACAATCGTAATGTTCAAAAATACAATAAAAAAATCTAAAAACCTGGGTTAAATTGCAATTACAATATAGTTCAATTTATGCGGACCGATTTAGCAAAAATAATTTCCTTCAGGAGTCATTAGGTCACCACGCCTTTGGTCTCTGATATACAAATGATCTTGGGGATTAGTATTCGTTCAACACGAAAACCTAACAGTCGAACTGGTAGTAACACCATACGTCCTATTCAATTGGGCGTACCAAGAAGTGTTTAATCAAAGTCAATTAAAAAAAAAAAAATCAAGAACTAAGGAAATCTTGCTTACTCTTTCGTCATTACTTAACACACAAAATATATACCACCTACGTGAAAATCCGAATTAAATGTCGTTAATCCTTCGCCGGAGCTGGAGTGGCTTATACGTCGTCAATAGCTAAACATTGAAATGGTTATGATATTCTTGTACGCACATAAAAATATCTTCGCGTCGCCGCATTGAGATCAGGTAGTATACACTCAGCTGTGCTAACTGAGAAATTTGTGTACAACACCAAAAGGGTGGAACCGTTAGACACGTTCTTATTCACTAAACTAATCTTATTCATTTCTTACTGGATCCTGGATTATTGCCCACAAAATTTTGGCTCTTTAAAAGTTCTTATCACAATTAATATTCATAAAATAAGAGAAATTGGTGATATATGCATGTAGGTGCAGAAATTCCACATGAAACCGATCTATCTCAGTTTATCTGACGTACTTCATTTAGTTGTGTTACGTTTCATCGTAGTCCTTATCATCAACAGTCGGAGGATTCCTCTGTATCAAGGGCCTTGCTGGTGTACTTCCATTGAGTAAGTCGAGGGGGAGAAAATTGGACGGCCTGACTACAACCGATTTGGCCTGAGGTCATCTGCGAACTCTGGCGACGTGCTAAACTCGGGTTCAATCTGAACTTGGCCTATAATTCTGACTTACTGTTCCTTGTTATTATTCGTAGTCGCTTACTCAACTGTTGGGCTCTCCTTTTTTCCTTTATTCAGTCCTTATTGAAACTGTTCTCTTTTCGCGTTAGGACGAGGAATAATCATTGGGGTGCCGCAGCTGGGCAGCTCTTTATCGGTGTAATACTTTGCTAGATTCCACATGTTGCAGTGACTAGTCCCTGCCGAAGACACCCAGACCGCGCGGTCTCAAGTCTTGATTGGACTAATGGGTACAGCTAAAATTGAGGAATTATGTTACAGAATGCTTCCTAATTAATACATTGACAATAACGTCCTGACCCCGGGTTTGGCTCTGATGGCACTGACGCCTGTCGATATTATCCTGATAGAAAATTTTTCCCTGTCAACTCTTATCACTTCACACTTGTTCAAGCCAGAACACATAGCAAAGATGGCAATGCAATTTATGCAACAATCAATAAATTGCATTCACCGGTCAATAAACTATAAACCGATCACCATGCAAGCACATTCATGCTCAATAGGTCACAAAACATAATTTTGCTGAACCTTGTATTGCACGTCTTAAGAAATTATTATTACTATTGTTAAGCTAAGCATTTTTTTAATTGTATATAAACGGTGTTAAGATATTAATAAATTAGTTGCTAATTATTCGTCAAACGTTTTAAAATCAATCACCTTGTTCACCTCCCACCAGAGGTAAGGGAACAAGATAAAACAAACATTGGTCCTTCGAGCAAAAAACTGAACCGCGACTATTTTCATCATTCAAAGAAGGGATAAACAGTACCTAATTACCAAACGTCTAGGTGCCATACTACCACCGATTTACTACTCACCAGCCATAACAAAAGCTGAAGAGCAAATTAACCGACAATCATTATCAAAAAAAAAAGCATCATCATTTCTTGCAGAGAAAGAAAAAATCAGAAACATAATTTAAAAGTATAAATTTCTTTCAGAGAGAGAGAACAATCATGGATGAGTTAACAAACAAACAAATTGAAGTCGGTGATCAATTGACCAGACTCTTGGAAAACCTCAGAAGAGAACGTAAAGATAGGAGAACAAAAGAGCTTATCACAAAAAAAACAACAGGAATACAAGAAACTTTGGGAAGAATTTCAAGCCCGCCATGAAGAGATTTCTGCGCTCAATAAACCTGAGCACCAATACCATACGGATGCTTACTACGATCAGGTAGAAGAAGCAATACAACTCATAAAAAGAAAACTTGCAATCTACGAAGTCGATTTGGCAGATGAAGCAGAGACTACCCCGAATGATGAATCACGCCACTCAAACAAGCAATTTAAGCTTTCAGTATTCACCAGCGAAAATGATAATGAGGTCCGTCGTAAACGAGAAAGACTGCGCATTGCAGCTTTCATGGAACAAGTACATCAAGTATACAATGACAATGAACTCAATTCAACTCGAATTGAGTTCTACATCCGCATACTCAGCGAGAATTGGAAAAGCATTCAACAACTGCATGAAGAAGTTCTGCTATACTGCGAAACAGACGATTATGAAGAAGAAGAAATGGAGAGTCTAATAGAGCTTTTTCAGCAAGCAAAAAATAATTTCAACAAGGCCATGATATCTCCTCAAGAGAAACAAACGTCTCTTCAAGGTACACCATCAGAAAATGATATCAGACTGCCAAGACTTACAATTCCAACGTTTGATGGAAAATATGAGGCATGGCGACGCTTTCACGATATTTTTGTGAAACTCATACATGATAACAAAAAGCTATCAAACATAGAGAAAATGCAATACTTGAAAACGCATTTAAAGGGTGAAGCTTCAAAGCTATTGTGCCACCTGGAAATATCTGATTGCAACTACACAAGTGTCTGGGACATATTAAAAGAACGATTTGAAAACAAAAGAAAGATTGTGGCCACTCAAATTCAGCACATATTATCGCTACCAAAATTTGATATTGCGTCTGCAAGTGGAATAAGGAAAATGCACGATACTATAAAAGAGTGTCTACATGCGCTAACCAATCTAGACATCGATACTAGATCATGGGCACCAATTATAGTACACATATGCATACAAAAATTTGACCAAGAGACACACAGGCTCTATGAACAGACCCTAGAAAAACCAAAAGAGATCCCGACATTTGATGTACTCTACAGATTCCTGGAGTCTAGATTCCAATCGCTTGAAGCATTTGGAGACAATAAACGGCGTGAATTGCCTCAAAGGTGGAAATATGATAAAGTACAAACAAGAAGCATAACATATAAGAACTATCATTCGAAGAAAACTCAGCAGTGTAAATATTGCCAAAACGATCACGCGATATATAATTGCCATGATTTCCAGCAACTCGAAGTACAGCGAAGAAGAGAGTTTATAAGAAGAGCTAAACTTTGTATAAACAGCTTAAATCATGATGAACAAGAGAACTGTTTAAGCAAACGCAAATGCAGTATCTGCCGCAAAACTCACCACTCTTTACTACACGAAGTCTATCAAGATAACAATTTCAAGGGCATTATCAACAAAAATATACAAGTGAAACCGCTGATTGAAGCCGCTAAAGTACAAAACCATTTAGCACAACAAAATAATACTGTTCTTTTGGCAACAGCATTAATTAGAGTACGATCGGCGACTGGAAATCTAGAAACAATGCGTGCACTCATTGATCCCGGCTCACAGGCATCATACGTGACAGAGAATATCACACAACTTTTATCACTACCTAGAATGAAAATATTTGCCGAAATAGCAGGAATAGGTGCAGCTAACGCAGGAATAGCTCATAGCAAAATTCATATGGAAATACAACCAAGAATTTCATCTACATTTAAACACCTAGTGGAAGCTCTTGTATTACCAAAGCTCACTAGCATTCTACCAGACAAATACCTAAATCTGGACATACCATGGAAGAATATTATCATGGCAGACCCAAATTTTGACAAACCTGGGCCAATTGATGTCATTATAGGGGCAGACGTATACAGCTCAATAATATTAGAAGGAGTACGAAAAAATCATCGCGGACTGCTGACACAGAATACTGAATTGGGATGGATTATATCAGGACAAACCCATGCCAATACAATGCGACCGAAAATTATCAGTATGATCTCCAACGTTGAAATAGATGACTAGCTAAAACGATTTTGGGAATTAGAACAGGTATCTACAGAATATCAGATGTCTAAGGAAGATCACGATTGTGAAGAACACTATCAAGCAACTTATAACCGAAACCAAGATGGAACGTACACAGTTAATATTCCCTTTAAGGAACCATTGGTAAACTTGGTGTTTTCAAGGAAAATAGCTCTAGCTAGATTACTTCAGATTGAAAGAAAATTCAAAACTGACAAGACATTGGAATGAGAATACAAAAATTTTATGATGGAATACATCAAGTTAAAACATATGGTACCTGCAAAAACTCCCATGGAGTCCATATCCAACTTATGCTACCTTCCACATCATGCTGTGAACAAATTAGATAGCACAACCACTAAATTACGAGTAGTCTTTGATGCCTCAGCAAAAACTGCAGGAGAAAAAAGTTTAAACGAAAGAATGCTAACAGGGCCTCAGCTTCAACAAGACTTACCTATCCTATTGCGATGGCGCAAACACAAATACGCCTTTACAGCTGATATAGAAAAGATGTACAGGCAAATAAAAATGAACGAAGAAGATCAAGATTTGCAGCGAATATTATGGCGATTCTCACCAGACGATCCAATACAGGAATACAAGCTAACAACAGTTACATATGGCACATCGTCTGCACCATACTTAGCAATTAGAACTATGCAGCAGTTAGCAAGAGACGAAGAACAAAGATATCCGTTGGCCTCCAAAATTGTCCTAACAGATTTTTATGTAGACGACATGATGTCCGGAGCAGATACAGTTCAGGAAGCGGAGCGATTACGAAATGAATTAATCAACCTATTATCTGCAGGTGGATTCAAGCTGCGAAAGTGGGCTAGTAACAAACAAGGTTTGCTAAAAGGAATACCCGAGGATTTAAGAGAACAGAATATCCTTGAAATAAAGGATGGAGACACCATCAAGACCCTGGGTGTCCATTGGGCTCCAAAATCTACTTTCCACTTCAAGGTAAACCTACCAAATAAGGCGATGGTAACAAAAAGAATCTTACTATCAGATATAGCAAAGATTTTCGATCCGTTGGGATGGCTTACACCTGTAACAGTAAGGGCTAAACTTATGCTTCAACAACTCTGGCTACAAGGTGTCACCTGGGACGAAGAACTCCCCTCTCAAGTTAAAACAGACAGGAATAATTTCAGAAACGATCTACCAAAAATAGAAGAAATAAGCATTCCCAGATGGATTGGTCAAACCAATCACACAAAAACAGTCGAGCTACATGGTTTCAGCGATGCATCTGAAAGGGCATACGCTGCAGTGATTTACATCAAGGTGCCAAGAGTCCAACAGTCACATTACTTACAGCCAAATCAAAGGTAGCTCCCGTGAAATCAAAGACAACAATACCAAGATTAGAACTGTGTGGTGCATTACTACTTGCAAAATTAATGAAGAGCACATTGAAAACCATGAAAATCGATAACGCAAGGGTCTTTCTATGGTCAGATTCAATGGTCGCACTATCTTGGATAAAGGGAGATGCAGGCAAATGGAAAAACTTTGTCGCACATAGAGTTGAAGAAATACAATCAATTTCTAACCCAAACCAATGGAACTACATCAAGTCGGACGAGAATCCAGCAGACTGTGCCTCAAGAGGATTAAGTCCAACCCAAATCAACTCTCATAACTTATGGTGGACAGGTCCAAGGTGGCTAAATTACCCCAAGGAACGGTGGCCACAAACTAACATAAAAAGTAGTGCAACTGAACTGGAAAGTAAACCAACGTATACAACACTTACAAAAGTAACATCTACCGACAATATAATCGAACGATTCTCAACCATGCACAGACTAATTCGAGTACAAGCCATTTGCAACAAATTCATTCGGAATTGTCAAAATACAAAGCAAAAAAGTCAAGCCTCAATAATCAGCACTTCCGAACTTGAAGAAGCAAGAATGCAAGTAGTAAAATTAACACAAGCAGCGCATTTTCACAGGGAAATTGAAGAATTAAGAGCAGGTAAAGCACTCAGTCCCAAGAATAAGCTTTTACCACTCAACCCAGTGCTAGATAAGGCAGGGATTCTAAGAGTGGGAGGACGACTTGAAAACTCAACACTCACTGAAAATGAAAAACATCCAATAATTCTACCGCGCAAATGCCATTTGACTAACCTTATAATTCAGCAGGCTCACCTAAAAACACTCCATGGGGGTAACCAAAGTACACTGGCATACGTCCGACAACAATATTGGATCCCAAAGGCACGAACTATCATACGAGACCTCATTCATAAATGTATAAGATGCTTTCGATTTAAATCAGAAGTAACTCACCAACTAATGGGCAACCTACCAGCCGCAAGAATAGAACCATCTAAACCATTTACTCACACAGGCGTCGACTACGCTGGTCCAATTCATTTAAGAGCATCAAAGGGGCGTGGACATAAATCCTATAAGGGATATATAGCCGTTTTTGTATGCTTAGCAACAAAGGCAATACACATTGAGGTTGTCAGTGATTTAACCACTGAAGCATTTTTAGCGGCATTCAAGAGATTTACTGCTAGACGTGGCCTCTGCAAACATCTTTATAGCGATTGTGGAACTAATTTTGTTGGAGCACAAAAAATACTTAAAGAAGAATTCAGAAAAGCGATAACCGATAACACGCCTGAGGTAGTGAATCTACTAGCCTCTGACGGGACACAATGGCATTTCAACCCACCAGGAGCACCTCACATGGGCGGACTTTAGGAAGCTGGTGTAAAATCAATCAAACACCACCTTAAAAGAATTATTGGAGAAACGACTTTAACCTTTGAAGAATTAACGACATTACTATACCAAATAGAAGCATGTCTCAACTCTCGACCCATTTGTCCGCTCAGTGATGACCCAAATGATCTCGCTGCGTTAACACCAGGTCATTTTTTGATGGGCAGAGCACCGCTGAGCACACCCATTTGTTCTGAAAAGGAAACAAATATTAACAGTTTAACTAGATGGAAACTTGTAAGCAAACTTCAAAGAGACTTCTGGAAAATATGGTCAACAGAATATTTGTCACGCCTACAACAGAGACCCAAGTGGCGCACAAAACAAGATAACATAGAGCCTGGACAACTTGTTTTAATCAAGGACGAAAACCTACCACCAACAAGGTGGCTCCTTGCACGTGTAACTGAGACACATCCCGGCAAGGATGGACTCACGCGAGTAGCGAGTCTCCGATGCAAGGGAAATCTCATTTTGAAAAGTCCAGTAACAAAATTATGCAAATTACCCATAGAAAATGAGCAAGAATGTATTGAACCTCCAGCAGCAATCAAACCATACACGAATATTACGACAGCCTTAGTACAGAGGCTTCCAACACAGGAAACCACACCAAAAATTAACAGGAAGCAAAAGTTAACAACAGACAACGAAACCAACAACGTAAAGGCCAAATTGGAGAGACGTTCTGAGAAACCAGTAAAGGAAACTATTCCAAACGCGCTATCTAAATACAAGACACAATTAAATCAATTCCGACACGAACATATGCAACGGAAACGTAAAGGTATTCGCATCTTCCCTGTAACAGGATACAAAACCCCAGTACCTATAGAAAAACAGTTACAGGCAGTCAAGGCTTACGAAGAACGCTACAAATTACCTAAATTAGCTAAGATGTACTACTCTGAGAGGTATAGAAGTTCCATCAATCACGGAGGACATGGAGGAGGGTGGACAACAATACACCCAACCATTCTGTTTCTCCTACTTTTTCTGTTTGCAAAGATAGGGAGCTGCTCCTATAACATAACACAACCGAAGGCAGGGTTGTATATTGAGCATATCGGTGAAGCAAATCTGAAGAGAAGAACGCTTAGAGTCGAGCTGAGCTATCCATTGAATATAGAATCAGACGAAGATAAAATCGACAAGACATTATCACAAATGGAAGATGTATGTAACAGATCCCGGCATCTGTCCAGTGACATCCATTGTGATCTACTACTTCAGCATTTAAAGGAAAAAGGGCGAACGTTATCCCATGAAATGACATAGCTAAAAGAGCTAGATACCAAACGGAAAAGGCGAAATATATTTGGCAATATACTAGAATACGTTTTTGGAGTCAATGAAGATGTGTATACAGACATTAATACTCTTCGTCAAAACCAACAAATCTTACAACAAGCAGCCCAACATCAATCAAGTCTAATGCTCTCTACTATAGCCATAGTCAACGACACAGAAGCTCGCGTAACTCAGAAAATAAACTTACACACAAACTAAACAAGGCTCTAGAGGAAATCAACAAAGTTCAAGGATGGTTCTCTAAACTGACACCAACAGGATTAACATCAACATCATAGTCGCATATCAACTTGCCATAAATTTTCTCAATGACCTAGAAGAACATTAATATAAGACTCGCGAGGGTTACCATGAAAAGGGGAAATCTATTTGAATTCATATCACCGGCAAAAATAGCAAATATCACCATAAAAACCTCCGACCAAATTCCATCCAACTTAAAGGTCTCTGGCACACCAGAAGAAAGACTGGAAATAGTCAGAGACAACGGAATTATTATTATTTATGGATATCTTCGCATCATGGAAAGGGAACAATACACCCTAATGAAGGCTACCGCAATACCCTACCACATTAAAAACAATACATACTTAGCACCAGATATTAGCAGATCCATAATAGGTACAAACTATAACACTCAAACCTAGTTCGAGCTTACTGAAGCAGAACTAATCAATTGTATCACCCAAACAAAACACTTGATGTTGTGTACTCCAACAGTTGTCAGTAGTATCGAAACAAACCCAAATTGTATCATTGATGAGATCTACCAGCGCCAAGAAAAACAACACTGCTCCTTGAAGCAGTTCTCTCTGTCAACCACATTATGGAAGCATCTTTACATGGCCAACACTTGGCTATTTATCAGCAGCTCACCCACCACCGCAGCGGTCAAATGTAACGGAGTAAGAGAAGATATCATTATCGATAAAATAGGAATAATTCAGATCAGTAACAACTGCCTCATCCAAACTAAGAAGAATACACTAACATCAACAATAACTGCTAAGATACCAGTTAAATCGACATTTAACAAGGCAATGAATTTCAACATAAGCACCAGTATAATAACAAGAAAACCACACAGGGAAATCATTGAACGTGAACCAATTTTAAAATCATCCGACCATTTATTCGATGCAATTAGGGATCAAGAAGTACTACAGCAGGAGCTAGTGTCAACCTCAACTATATTCAAATCAATTGGTCACCACACGGCCTCAGCAGTCAGTGCAATCGTAATTACATTACTAATAATCACACTTGCATATAAGTTAAGGCGACAAGTACAGACCTGCTGCCCGCTAACCCGAAGGAATGTTGAAGGCATCCCCGACATTAAATCAAGCCAAAGGACTCCGCAACCTGCTAAACGAACCAGCCTAGTTCAACATGCAGATTCAGAATTATCAACAAACCCGAGATTCACCTTAAAACTACCTCCACACGACCATATTGCGACTGCAGTCACCAAGGGGGAGAATGTTCAAGCCAGAACACATAGCAAAGATGGCAATGCAATTTATGCAACAATCAATAAATTGCATTTACCGGTCAATAAACTATAAACCGATCACCATGCAAGCACATTCATGCTCAATAGGTCACAAAACATAATTTTGCTGAACCTTGTATTGCACGTCTTAAGAAATTATTATTACTATTGTTAAGCTAAGCATTTTTTTAATTGTATATAAACGGTGTTAAGATATTAATAAATCAGTTGCTAATTATTCGTCAAACGTTTTAAAATCACCCCCCACCAGAGGTAAGGGAACAAGATAAAACAAACACACTAGTTGAGTGATTTTCTCGTTACCTGAAGATATTTCCCTTTCTTCTTCTTCTACGATGACAAGATTCATGCAGGGTTTGCAAGATAATTCGCAATTTCTACTCACTTGACGTCTAATCGATTTCACAGCACTCTGTCTACTTTTCTTCCTCTCCGATGCTTCTTTTTTTTTTCAAGACACTTTCGCTCGAGATTATGCCTCAGCCAGGGTCAGATCGTGTGGTCGTGCCAAACATGGCTAGCTTCTGCCTGCAGTATGCTACGACCATAACAAAGGTTTTGTAGTAAATAATCTGTTGATAGTAAAATTGCAGTTTTATCTGGCGTTTTACTCTCATCACTCAATAGTGTGCTATTCATCATAGGTATTAAGACAGTCTGTAAAATATTATGTAAGTTTTGATACTGTTCTTTGTTTTCACATAAGAGTTAAAACAACAAATTTCAAAACAGTGTAGTGAAAAATAATATCAAATATCTTTCAAGTTCCAGCAACCAGTACTACAGCAAGTGAGATCAAGAAGATGGAAGAAAATGGAAACGCCCATTAAAACTTTGGAGGGAGAATTTAGCGTAATGCAGTGGGTATTTGAAGATTACACTGAAGAAGAGCCAAGTATAATTGAAGCGCCTGCTGTTGAATCCCTATCTCTCAAAGAAAATGAAGATCCTAATCTTTCCCTGGATAAAAATGAATTTCTGCATTTGTGCGAATTTTCTACAGATGATACTAAATCTGATCCAGACTATGATCCGAATAAATTTTTTTCCATATATAGTCCAGACCGGCCAGAACTTTGTTCCTTTCCGAATTGCTTCAAGAAATTCCGAGATAAAACGGGGCTACGGAAACATTTAAAAACTCATGGTCCACGTCTTCATATTTGTGCTGAATGTGGAAAATCCTTTCTAGAAAGCTCTAAATTAAAACGACATCGCCTTGTTCATACGGGTGAGCAGCCATATCCGTGTCCATGTTGCAGTAAACGATTTGCCCTTGCATTCAATTTAAAAACTCACCTTCGTGTACATACTGGAGAAAAACCTTTCGGATGTCAATTTGCTGGATGCCACAGAAGATTTGCGCAATCTACCAATCTGAAATATCATGAACTTACACATATACGTGAATTATCTGGTGAAAGATTCAATAAACGGCAGCAGATCTATAAGCATGCAAAAAAGAAGAATACTATGTGAAGAATTTATTTCAGTGTTTGTTGATTGATTGTTTACCTTACGATGTAAAGTTCTACACTTATTTTTTGCTTTAAAATTAATCTTTTTTCCAATTTCCTTGGCTTAATTTATGAATTAATATGTATGTATGTACGAGTTGTCCGAAACTAAGAAAGATTATGCTAGAATTTCCTAACATTTTATGAAAATGATCATAGAAAATCTTTATCTTGCACATGCGCACATGCTTTGACTAAAAGTTGCTACTGGTTGCGATTAGAGAGAGAAAAAAGGCAAAACGAATGAACTAAGATTTAAAAAACCTATCTAAGATGTGAGAAACCGTTGACAAACGCTTGAAAAACGTTGCATGCTTGCCCAGTTAACTTTTGCGCATCAACTCTTAAACGCGATGTTGATTCTGCGCTGCTACAATCTTTTTCCGAGATAGTGGGCACAATTTGAAAAAGTTATCTTAAAGTTTTATCAAAAAGGTGTGAGAGAATGGAGGACGTAAAGTCGCACTACCAACAATAACTGACAGCTCACCCAGTGACAGTTTAGCAGGCCGGTACGCTAGCACCACGGTCTATAGGCGGAGAGTGCGGGGTGGGTTCAACAAGAAGGAAAACCTGCCTGTCACTTGACCATAAGAAAAAAGGTATCGTATTTGGAAAAATGAAAAAAAAAACGAAGAACGACGATAGATATTACTACCGAAAAATTCTTAAAAAAAACCATACACAAGTCCTGAAGGGACCTCATACACCACTCACCTGAAGAGTATCCCAAGGATCGAATTGCGTGATCCTTTTGCCGTCCCCGGCCACCCATGACATTGCTGGCATTTTAGTACAGTGTGATTCCCTGTGGAAGAGAAGAGAGAGACTCATGGAGAGCGAGTGAAAGAAAACGCGTCTTATTCAGCCATATTGCAATTCGTTAGATATAAAAGCACCTGACATTTTATTATGATCACCCCCGTAGCGTTACAATTGTGCAGATTCAAGATCAGTCTATACGTATTCTATGAGTTGGCTCATTTTCTTTCTGTTTTTTTTTTCTTGATATTCCCTACTTAAATTTACTTAACTCCGTGAGAACCCAAAGGAAGTTATACGAAGATCCATTGTTCTATGATTTTCGTTGAGAATGTCCCGATCCCCTTGCAAGAATTGCATGATGCGAGAATGTCCCCCCCAAAAGGCCTTCTGGAATACGTGACAATATTGCTGTTGCACCGGAATTTTAACGCACTTTCCGTTGGGCTGTATGGTAACAATGAAACTTAATATGGCTTGGTAGTCGAAAACATCAAAATTAATCCCCAATAGTGAATATCTCAACACCTTGCTATCATCTCAGGCCCTTCTGCATACATGATAGCGCCCGGTAATTTCAAAGCTGGAATACTGCATTCGGCGGAAACGATTAGCTCCAGTTGAAGTGTTCTTCTGATGGCCCAGCAATTGGTAAATTCAGATCCTCAAGCTAAATTCACTCGATGAAACTAATACGATCAATTCTTTATGGCCGTATCGATCTTTTAAAAGGAGTTGTTGGAGCCCAAAATTTTCTCTTTCAGATGTTCTTTAACAGGATACTGTCTTTAAGTCCGTAAACTAAAAATTTTGTTATCAGTCACCCTTAATATAGCACTGAATTATTTTAGATCTATCAGATACTCCTGAACTGGATATATGTACTTCTTGTCACCCAAAAGTCGAAATCACAAAATTATTTTAATTCATTCAGGTATCTCTTAATACGATACCTTTGATAAGTCCGTAACTATATCATCTGAAAAATCTTAGAATTAAAATAATGTAAGGTCATTGTACGTGCATATCCAACAAATTTATTGTCAGCACATACTTACAGCTTATTACATGCCATTCAATCAATTTGTTGGATATGCACAAAGTTCATTGCTCCACATGTGAATTCTTCGACAATTTCAAATGCGCATTTCCTCACCGTCAGCAAATTCCATAATTTTCAAGCACGACTTGTGACAGTGAGGAAATGCTAGATTAACAAGAATTACTGTAAAGAAATTTTAAATATAAAGAGGAACAAATCAAATAAATGTTCAGTTTGTTTTCAAATTAGATATCGTCGTTTTAATTATTCATTTTAACCATTTACCTTTCAGGTTATTATTTCTGGTGTAGTGGTTTATGTACCGCGTACACCCCATCAAATTACAGCCAGGGTTTAAAACCTTGACTGCGTCTACGTACACGTGAAATAAAAGAATTTCACATTTTTTGATCGAAGAATTCACATGTGGAGCAATGAACTTTGTGCATATCCAACAAATTGATTGAATGGGTAATAAGCTGTAAGTATGTGCTGACAATAAATTTGTTGGATATGCACGTACAATGACCTTACATTATTTTAATTCTAAGATTGTTCATCATCCTTGACGATGAATTTAATACAGCACCGAGCTATTAGTAATATTTCAGGTACTCATTAATAAGATGCCTTGGATAGTCGATAACTTGAAGATAATTGTTCTCAACCAAAATTTAAGAATCACAAAATTTTTGTTTACTCATTCAAGTATTCCGTAATACGATACCTTTGGTAAATCTATAAACTAAATATATTATCAGGAAGTTAATAAACTTGTTTACTCATTCAAGTATTCCGTAATACGATACCTTTGGTAAATCTATAAACTAAATATATTATCAGGAAGTTAATAAACACTCTGTAGGGCAAGTCTTTAAGTGCTCTGCTGGTCGGATATGTACCGTAATTTCTGCTCACACATGTGTGTGTCAGGTTAGGCAACTTCCAAGCAGGTATTTTCCCTTGGTCATCTGTTCATTGAAGGTTTTAAGATAATTTTAAAGCTAACTTTGCCAAAATGTTGGTCTATTAGTTCCGCGATTAATTTTGCTTGCTTAAGACTATAATTACTTATCTGTTCTTTTTTTATTGGATTTTCAGGTGGTTTTCACAGGTGTGGCAGCTTTACCATGGGCAGAGGAATTAATCTTGGTGGGTACCTTCACTTCTTGCCAGTGCCATATGCTCTTTTCTTTCCACTTGTTTTGTTGAGAATTTTTACAATTTCATTCTCTTAATAAAAGCTTTTCAATATCACTTTTAGCTGTATTCCCTTTTTTCACCCTCCTCTGCATTTCCGGCATCTCCGATTCTTGGCGCCGTTCGCATTCCCTCCCGCATGGCACACCGGGTTTCACTCCCAGCTATTACGTGGTGGGTGTCAGCACTATGTCACGGCTAAGCTTATGCCTGCGACCATGACAGGACTGGAGGATGTTACTGTCATGCCCACATGCGACCATAACAGGGCAAGGTCGTTGAATCCCGGGGGTATCAAAGACGATGAAGAAAGGTCGCGTCTTAGAGTGGACTGAGCTAGACGGTTTTTACACATATGCCTCATCCTTGTGGGCGCCCGATGTGTGGCTCCACCCACGACCGTTCATTAAAGGAAGATTGAAGAAGAAACAGAAAAGAAAAACCCTCATATCGAGGGTATTCCAGAAGGGATTAGAAGGAAGTTATCTACTCCTAATGGGTAAAGGTACGTGAAAAGGATCATTGTCCTTTACAAATTTTTGCCAGACCCCCGCCGCTTAAACAAAGAAATACTGAAGAAAGACAGAAAAGAAAAATCCTCATCTTGAGGCAAATCCAGAAGGGATTAGAAGGAAGTTAACTAGTACTAATGGGTAGAAATATGATTGACTGTTTGAATTACAACAGGTATATCACCAACCTTTGCAGAGCAATAAGAGGCTTTCGAGATAACCTATAATTTACAAGTTAAGCTTGCCGGATTCCTTTTCAGGCCTACCGAGAGGGAGACGTCTCTGTGCAGGAATCTACTAGACTCTTGAACTGACGCTACAGGTCTTCAGAGCCTAATGTTCTTCGCATGATAGACCCCTATTGACTTTCCTTGTAGATCCTCAAGCTCATATAATGAGTTTCCTTTTCTTACCCTGATGCGACATTAAAGAAATTTGCAACCTAACGAGGAACTAACTTGGCTCTGGAAACTGCTTTGCATGAAATTTCTCCTATATACTTCTTGGCCAATCTTAAACTCCAGATTTTGAGCGCAGGTCATAATTATTGGTGCCCTGCTCGAATGCCTGGCTCAAGTTCTCTTGGACCTTAGCATGAATTAACTACACTTTGCCGATCTCATCTATTGCCATGGGTTCGCTCAAATAACCTAGATTTTTCAATATTTTATAAGAACTTACGTGTTCCATCATTTTAAATTCAAAAAGTACTTTATACGGAGAGAAACCGGTCGCCTGATGTACTGAGCTCCGTAAAGAGCTGGCAAAGTGATTCAGTTTTTCGTCCCATTTATTGTGTTCGTTGGTAAGACATGCTCGGTTTCCCCCTAGGATGGATCTATTGACTCGCTCGGATGCATTTGCCTGTGGAGAGTACACAGCAGTTTGGAGATGAAGCACGCCGTATTTCTCTAATAATTTCACAAACTCAGCAGACCGAAATTGGGATCCATTGTCTGTCTGGAGCTCCAATCATGTGAAAAATCTCGGTTTCCACAAACTGACAAACTTGCTGAGCACAGGTCTTTTTAATCGGGTTTAACAAGGTATATTTTGAGAAGTGGTCAAGAGCTATAATCATGTGAATGTTTCCGTTTATAGATCTAGGGTACTACGTTGGGGCTTCCCTTCCGGTGTTCGACGGCAAAGCTTCAAGCTCCACCGAGCAAGTCTTCCGTTGAGGTCTTTCTGGGACATCAGCCATTTCAAGCTGCAAGCTGGCACGATCCGTCACTATCTCAAACGGCATCAATTCTATAAATGGTTGAAACTTCTGGACACTTAGAACTGCGGCCAAACATTCCTATCCAGTGACGGTGTAATTACGCTGTGCGGAGTTCAATTTTTTCGAAACGTACGCAATAGGTATTTCGTGGCCATCGTCATCAAATTGCATTAATACTCCGCCAACTCCTTACTGACTGGCAACACATTGGCTCGGTGAAGTCCGGACTAACTAATAACGGAGCAGACGTGAGCTTCTGCTTCAACTGCTCAAGAGACGTTTGAGGTTCGGTAGTCCACTTAATCCGGCTGGAAGTCTTCAGGGTGTTAGTTATTGGAGCAGTCATGTCCTCATAGTTTGGTATGAAAGGTCGATACCATCCTGTGATACCCAACAGGCGTCGGACCTACCGAACGGTGTTAGGTGTCAGATATTCAACTATAGCGACTTTATCCGGGTCGGTCTTTATGCCACTTTCTCCGACTGTAAATCCCAAATATTTGGTCTCTTTTATGCAGAATCTGCTCTTCTCCACATTAATAGTGAAGCCGGCCTTCCTCAAGCACTCCGCCACCCTGGCTAGTAAGGCTAGGTGTGAATCTAAATCTTGAGAGAGAATTAATAAATCGTCCAGATATTGTAACCGGCTAGCCAGTCATGTTCCTCTCTGAGCGTGGCCGCTTCCCGACCTTCGAACTCAGCGAGACAGATGACTTGCTATGGCTACTTTTTGCCCCTTGGTTGGTATTTAGGGACAATGAGGGTTGACCTTTAGATGAGCAGGTACAGACTTTTGCCGGCTCAAGCTCAGGGCTTGGGTAGGTTCTTTGCTCTCCGATCAACTACCTATTGCTGTACCATTGGAAGGTAGAAAGAAATAGACACAAATAAAATTAAGACAAAAAAAAAAAACAAAAAAAAAAGGCTTGAAGGTAGAAGAGGTGACACCAATTAGAATGATGGGTCACACTGGGCTACCTGCATCACCCACCACTGCCCTCTTCATACTCCTAGGTGAGCCTGCCAGTTACTTTATCTTCCCGACATCTCCAGCTTCCCCAAAGCCCTAAACAAACCCGACACCAAACGAAAACATGAAACTTAGCACATGGCCATTATCATTTATTTATTTCCCCGAACACGCACAAAAGTAAAAAGGGTCACACTACTAGACAAAGGCGTAATATATGGGTATTTGGAAATCAATTCATGAACCATAAGCGGGTATATAGGTATAGATATATTTAGAAAAAAAAAAACATTAAGTTACTATACTAGCTTATATATTAATAATCATGACGCGTATACATAGATCCATAGAAAAAAAACTACGTCGCTGTACTAGCGTATATATTGCTAATCAATCTAAGACGTGAGTATGTATACATGTATATGTTAAATCAAAGAGACATTTAAAATAAAAAAAATAAAGAAAAAAAATCGCTATGAAAGAATTCGCTAATCCAAATTAACCCTTACATTAATACACTATTCTAGGAATCTATATAAAAAACACAAAAAAACAAAAAAAAAATAAAGATCGCTAAGTGGAAGTATGATGGCAGCTCACATGTATACAAATATATATATACGTACTATCTATCCGGAAATACTTCGCAAAAAAAAAAAAAAACTACTTCAATATAATATTACGCAAAACAAAAAGAACTACGTTAATATACTAAAGTACTAATTTAGATTTCTGTAGGGAAAAAAAAAAGAGATCGCCAAATTCCGACTTCATTGCTAATATATGTATATATATATAAAAAAAAAAATTGAAATAAACGAACAGAGGAAGAAATACAGAATTAGCCTATAACTCCGAGAAGACAAGGAGAAGAAAAAAACAACACAATCTACTCACATTACAATTAATTTGTCGTAAATGTACTTACTTGTCAATCTCCCGGCGATGAAGCGCTTCAGCGGCCTGGTGATTAACGCTGTGAAAACAAAACAACAACAAAAAAGACGAAAAAAAAAGATAAGAAATTTCTCCTGCTTGCTCTTGGGATTTTTTTTTCGTTTTCTCCTATCAGTGGATTTTGCTGGTTTCTCCTCCGTTCCACTATCAAGTTCCGACGATGAGTTTGGATGGTGTTTAACCCCAAGGAAATCTTTGGGCGCTCTAGAAGGCGCCAGGTTTGGCCCTATCGATGCTGCGCAAACTTTACTGGCCTATTTCTGTACTTTTTGCTTGTTTGTTACTCTGTCCTTTCCCTCCGGCACTGATCCACACCGTGCAGGGCAAAACTGTCACCTGATATCTGTACTCGAAACCAACAGAAAGAAGAAACCTCACTAAATAAATTTTTCCCGGCAATGAGCAAGTAATCACACCTCACCTTAGATTTAACTAAATTCCCTTCTTTGAGGGCAGAAAAAAGAGCTTATGCTGTCACTCAGTAACTATCGAGTCACATCCACAAATAAATTTATAAAAAAAACAAATGTGTTCCGTCCACATATAAAATCCCTCGATGCAGCTTCCTTCCCTAGTTTGCATTTCCTAAAAAGATACAAAAAAAGGAACACAAAGAATTTCATCTTAAAATAATTTAAACAAAAATACTTATCTAATATAAGGGAACTTCCTCCCTTTGGTCCAACGCCGTCCTAGGGCTTCCTCCATTATATTACACCTGAAAATAAACAAAAAAACTCTTATAAATAACTAATAAAATCAATAAATATTACAAACTTACCAAAAATACCTACTGCTGTATATTTACAAATTGACATGTCAAAATGTCAACACATCACATCAGATGTTCTCGCCTTCGCCGCAGTCAGAGTTCAGTGCAACTTTAATGGTCTCATATGACGTCACTGCGGGACGCCGCCATCAAAGTATAACAACTTTGAGAACAAGCGTTGTCAAGGCAACCTATCATGAAGCCGAAACGTAGCGGTTCGCGGCGGCTATAAAAAGGCGACGAGCTGCAGAAGAATCATCCATTCCCAATTCAGAATTTGATCTGAAAACATCAGAATTTACTCTGATTTTCCTAAATTATCCAAACCTAATTTTGTTCCCATCTAAGTAGGAATTTACTCCTACTGCAGAAATTTAATTCTGCTAATTCCATCCCATATCTAAGTAGGAATTTACTCCTACTGCAGAAATTTAATTCTGCTAATTCCATCCCACACCTAAGTAGGAATTTACTCCTACTGCAGAAATTTAATTCTGCTTATATTTTATCTCCCACCTGACTAGGAATTTACTCCTACTGCAGAAATTTAATTCTGCTTATATTTTATCTCCCACCTAAGTAGGAATTTACTCCTACTGCAGAAATTTAATTCTGCTTATTATTATTTTATCTCTCACCCTGAGTAGGAATTTACTCCTACTGCAGAAATCTACTTCTGCTTTAATTTTATCTTACGTCTAAGCAGGAATCTACTCCTGCTGCAGTAACATACTTCTGTCATTATAAATATTTTTGGATTACTGCTACCGTGCTTATACGTGTAGCACAAAACTTCTATTGTATTAATAGTAGATTTTCCTCTCTCTTTTCAGAAATAAGGGGAACAAACCTCAGCGGGAGCATTTAGTATTGTCTTTTACTGAATTTATTTGTTGAATTGATATAGTGATAGTATTGAATTTTTGTAGTAGGCTAGGTTAATTTTAAGCATTGAATTATTTCTCCATAGGTTAAGTTTTTTTTGAATTTGTGATAATATTTTATAAGCAATATATTGAATAAATTTTATATTTGAATTAAGACAAAGCTGAGTTATCCTTTTACAACCGGCACCCCCCTTTAGCTTGAGCACAGATCTCACATTGGTCCTTCGAGCCGGATAACTCAGCTATTCAAATATAGAATTGAGAAAAATATTGCTTATTACATCACAGTGAGAAAAAACTAAGCCTCTCCATTCAAAATGTCTGCAGATAACGAATCTGACGTCGGGGACGAGAAAATTAGCTCAGTATTAGAGTTGTTTGAGTACCAAAAACAGGTCAAAGAGTTAATGGAAGACCTATTTAAAAGGCATCAAAGAGAAGGCAGGAAAAAGACTGTCAAATCGACAGAGAAACGTTTACAAACGTTCACCGAATATTGGAAAGAATTCCAATCACGGCATAGGGTAATTCAAAAGAGAGCGACAAAGGAAGATCGCAAATTAGAATATTTCACGAAAGAGACATTTAGTGATGTACAGGAGTATTACATCGAAAAAGCAGCAAGCATGGAAGAGGATATAGATAAACTAACACCAACGCCTGTCAGCAATCCTCCTCAGACTCAGACATCACATGCTAGCACAAACTCATGTAATAATGAAAGACTCCCCAGAATTAAACTTCCCACCTTCAATGGAGAATACTCTACGTGGATTTCATTCCACGATTTATTCAATTCGGTTATACACAACAACAATAATTTAAGAGACGTTGACAAATTGTATTCTCTAAAGACAAATCTAATAGGAGATGCTGAAAAATTGCTCAGGCATTACGAAGTATGCGATGCAAACTACCGACCAGCTTGGCAGCTCCTAAAAGAACGCTATTCCAATAAGCGAATATTAGTCAACATACAATTAAAGAAATTATTATCTCTCCCACCTATACACCATGACACTGCCGATAATATTAAACGTCTCCTAGACAACATAACCGAAGCGTTATTAGCATTACAAAACTTAGGAATAGAAACAAGGAATTGGGATCCACTGATCATATACTTGACAGTGCAAAAACTACACCCAGACACACACCAATTATGGGAGCAAAGTTTACAGAGTAGCACAGACCTACCTGAACTAAAGACTTTAACCAAATTTCTAGAGTCTCGCTTCCGAACTCTAGAAATGATTGGAAACAAGATTACGTCATACAATATGACACAGAGAAAACCATTCTTACCCAAACCTACATATGGTCTCTTGAACAGAAATAAAAGTTCAGCACCAAATCACCCACCTACAATAAAATCCTCTTGCAGCCATTGCAAGGGTGACCATATCATATTTCACTGTCCAACCTTTAGAAATATGAACACCCGACAACGACATGAAGTTGTCACAAATAAGCATTTATGCAAAAATTGCTTATCTCCCAACCACATAACCTCAAATTGCACTAGCAATAAAAAGTGTTATCATTGTCAGCAAAATCATAACACATTGCTCCACTATGAGCAAAACGATTCGGTGACAGAATCACCTAATCAATCCTCCCAAAATTCCAATATGGAAGCTGAATTAAGCACACCCACCTATGGAAATGATGAACGACAAGTTCAAAGTTTTCTAACCGCAAACATGAAAAGAGCTCTTCTCTCTACAGCTCTGATTAATGTCACTGCACCATCCGGACTCACGATGACATTCCGAGCGTTAATAGACTCAGGGTCACAAGTGTCAATCATGACAGAAAAGGCCTTTAAGCTATTACGACTTAAAGGATCTCCAACCACCCAAGAATTAATTGGACTTGGTACAACTCCCACCAATACAGCTGTACAAGAAGCTACAGTCACAATTAATTCTTTACACACCAATTTTAAAGTTGCAAGTAACATGCTCGTGATTAGAAAAATCACAGATGTGCTGCCAACCAATGTAATTGAAGTGTCAAACTGGAGACACATTCACAACCTCCCGCTAGCAGATCCTACCTTCTCAATTCCAGGAGAAATCGATATTCTCCTTGGAGCAGAAGTATACGCCGCCATTATCAAAAATGGTATAAACAGAGGATCTGGCAACTCTCCAACAGCCCAAAACACAGAATTGGGTTGGATTCTGGTTGGAGGAGTACCAGAAACAGAACGCACAACTACGACTGTGCTATCCACCTACACCACAACAAACATTAAATCAAACAACAAATTAAAAAGAGTTTGCAAATGCACCAATACGTCAACAATACCACCAAAAGACAGACTCCACGCTGTAACAAGGCAACGCCTTCCCTCCAAAAAATATGAATTCACCAAAAATCATGATGCTCCCAAAGACAAAGAGTATCAGAGAAAAAACTGGAGAAATGCTTCAAGTAAAGTAGTGAAACACTACACCTTAACCACATTCTCCACCTTTAGTACAAAAGGAAAAGGTACATCAAAACTATCGCCATCTCGATCAGGTTCAGCTACTTCACACCCGACACAAACTGAATTCGATTCTAGAAAAACTCAGAATCTCAGTACTAGATGGCGCCACTATAGTCAAAAACCTTTTCACTCTACACCAGTAATAAACGAGAATACTAATTCCCCAGCGACACAAACTGAAGCAAAATATCTCCATAATTCACATAAAAGGCACAAGTGGAAAAAGGAAAACGAAAAATATAAAAAAAAAAATAGCTACTCTCGGTCCAATTAAAGAATATCAAAATGTGTTCTCTCTTTAATGTACATTTCCCACAAATATTTTAAAATCTCTCCTCTCAAAATTATTTCAAAATCCCCGCCAATAACACTTCTCTTTGGCATTACTAAATTTCAAAACTTGCCGTTATATTTGAATATAAACAAGTCAGAATCCGCCAAAAAGTCATTCCAGTTTTAAAAGTTGTCAAGTGCGGTTTCAATTTTCATTTTTCATTTTTTTTTTTTGAGTTTATTTTTTTCTACCATGGAGGAACTTTTGGAAATTTTCAATTCCGAATCTTTGGATTCGATGGATGTTGGGCTAACACCAACACCTCCGGAGCTCTTAATCCCTCCAAAGAAAATAAGGCCTGTCAGCCCACTACGCCCAACACCAAAAAAAGGTCGAAAAATCAAGTCAGCCATCGTCCGACCACCACCTCACTAAATTGTACCCGTGAAGAAACTTCTCGGGCCATTTGAAGCAAGGCCTGCGTCATCCAAGGTAAAAAGGCTGCAAAAAGAACAAAAATCGAATGATAACCTTAGATTCAAGCCGAGGCCAAAAAGCTATGGCCCAGGAATCAGAATTGCTACTCAGCCACGTCCTCCTGTACAACCCACAGCAACAACGATATCTCGAAATATGCCAGACTTGAAAGCAGCAATGCCTAATGAAGGATTGGAGCCAGCTAGTACAACAGGTTCAAAAGCAAGGAATATACCTAAATCAAAAAATATTTGCCCTGGCATTATTGTTCCAACACAATCAATTGAACCAGAAAATTTAAACCCAATCACGCCTAATAAAATTAGTGATATATACAATCCACTAGTCGTCATCAACGAATCAACGACTAATACACAAACGTCCAGTGAGAATAACAAAACAAGTTCAAAGGCAACATGTCAAACACCATTGCCTCAGTTAATGGATTTACAAATCGAGTCACCGATCCAATTTAGTTACCATCCACCAAACCACATCGAAGTGACTAATCCAGGGATTCCAGTTAACTTAGCCGGACACATTATGGCTACTCCCATAATAATCAAACTGTTAGAAACTAACAACATACCATGGGACCAGATCAAAAGGGCAAAAAAATTCTTCCGATGCACACTTCCTGACGGCAGCATTCTAAAAATGACAAGAAGAAAGGACGTATTCCACTTCTTTAAACAAGACACAGTAAGTTAATTTAAAACCAAAACGATTTTATTAAAACTATAATAAAAATTACATATATGTATATTAATTGCCTCTTCAATTTTGAGGCGGGAGGATGTTCCGTCCACATATAAAATCCCTCGATGCAGCTTCCTTCCCTAGTTTGCATTTCCTAAAAAGATACAAAAAAAGGAACACAAAGAATTTCATCTTAAAACAATTTAAACAAAAATACTTATCTAATATAAGGGAACTTCCTCCCTTTGGTCCAACGCCGTCCTAGGGCTTCCTCCATTATATTACACCTGAAAATAAACAAAAAAACTCTTATAAATAACTAATAAAATCAATAAATATTACAAACTTACCAAAAATACCTACTGCTGTATATTTACAAATTGACATGTCAAAATGTCAACACATCACATCAGATGTTCTCGCCTTCGCCGCAGTCAGAGTTCAGTGCAACTTTAATGGTCTCATATGACGTCACTGCGGGACGCCGCCATCAAAGTATAACAACTTTGAGAACAAGCGTTGTCAAGGCAACCTATCATGAAGCCGAAACGTAGCGGTTCGCGGCGGCTATAAAAAGGCGACGAGCTGCAGCAGAATCATCCATTCCCAATTCAGAATTTGATCTGAAAACATCAGAATTTACTCTGATTTTCCTAAATTATCCAAACCTAATTTTGTTCCCATCTAAGTAGGAATTTACTCCTACTGCAGAAATTTAATTCTGCTAATTCCATCCCATATCTAAGTAGGAATTTACTCCTACTGCAGAAATTTAATTCTGCTAATTCCATCCCACACCTAAGTAGGAATTTACTCCTACTGCAGAAATTTAATTCTGCTTATATTTTATCTCCCACCTGAGTAGGAATTTACTCCTACTGCAGAAATTTAATTCTGCTTATATTTTATCTCCCACCTGAGTAGAAATTTACTCCTACTGCAGAAATTTAATTCTGCTTATATTTTATCTCCCACCTAAGTAGGAATTTACTCCTACTGCAGAAATTTAATTCTGCTTATTATTATTTTATCTCTCACCCTGAGTAGGAATTTACTCCTACTGCAGAAATCTACTTCTGCTTTAATTTTATCTTACGTCTAAGCAGGAATCTACTCCTGCTGCAGTAACATACTTCTGTCATTATAAATATTTTTGCATTACTGCTACCGTGCTTATACGTGTAGCACAAAACTTCTATTGTATTAATAGTAGATTTTCCTCTCTCTTTTCAGAAATAAGGGGAACAAACCTCAGCGGGAGCATTTAGTATTGTCTTTTACTGAATTTATTTGTTGAATTGATATAGTGATAGTATTGAATTTTTGTAGTAGGCTAGGTTAATTTTAAGCATTGAATTATTTCTCCATAGGTTAAGTTTTTTTTGAATTTGTGATAATATTTTATAAGCAATATATTGAATAAATTTTATATTTGAATTAAGACAAAGCTGAGTTATCCTTTTACAACCGGCACCCCCCTTTAGCTTGAGCACAGATCTCACAAAATGTAAACTTCTCGGATAAACGTTTCAATATTTCCGGCATGCACGCACAATTGCTCGATGCCCGGTCTTTATTTAAAGAAATATTATTATAGTCACTACTACTTCTGATTTGATTTTTTTTTTCAAATTCTGTAAGGGCGCACACGACGAACAAAAAACAAAACACAAAACTGGACGAGCTCCCGCGGAAGATCTTTCTTCCATCGATTTGCTTTACTATGTGGGGTTTCGATCGCCACATACCGAAAAAACGATACGAGGGAAAGTTACTCAAGTGCATTGCACCTTATTGATCAGCACCTTTGTTGGGTGATCGGAAATGCTCAAATTGCATTTTCTTTGTTTTCCAAAAAGAAACGTTTAGTGGGCGATTTATTTTATTAATTGTCTCGAGCTTAATTTCCGATTGGACTCAATTTATTGTCTTTCCCTTGCGAGGAAAAAAAAACAATTTTTCCCATGTGCATTTGAAAAAAAAAAGAAGAAATTCATTGAACTTTTAACCAGTCTGGATTTAAAAATGAGCTGCCCAATGATGAGTAAATAAGCCCTCGCACCCCAAGAAGAAAATTAGATATTCTTTACTTGCAAAGAAAAGATTATATCCGTTACAGGTCAGGTTCGGAAGTTCCCATTCCAAAGAGGAATTCTCCGAGGCTGAGGGAAGACTACGGCTGTGATTCCACCCTATATATAAGGCCCAACGCGGGGACGCCCCACACCCTGAGATCAAAGAGTCTCATGCTTTACCGACTGAGCTAGCCGGGCATAACTCTTACGAAAGATGATATGGTACTCTGTATGATCAAAAGGCAGTGATTATATGTGGTTATATAAAAAAGAAGGAATAAGAAAATGAGCTAGACAATCTTAGTAAGCTATTACTGAATCTTTATTCAAGAAACAAAGTGAACACAAATGTATCAAGGGTATGATAAGGAAGTATTTAACTTTTTACATATCGAGAAATTTCAGTCGATCTCGTTGCTGATTGGTATGACCTTAACCACGGTAGAAGTGTATTACTGAAAGATTGATGTTCTTCTAAGGCTGGACGTTGGGGTACAGACGAGCTACTCGGTCCTTCAGCGTGATTATTTCGTCTATGGTGTCTTTTGAAGCTCCAGGTGGTGATGTTGTCTGTGCTTCTTCTTCCGTTAAGGCACTGGCGAGACGATCATGGGATAGATGGGTAGTGATGGAGTCCGGATATGCAGTAGCTTGCTGTTGATGTTGTTGATGTAGAATATGGTTTGTCATAGTGTTCCACAAAGCTGCTGATAATTTCCAACTTCTCCCGTAAATCGCTCCGAGGACCTTGGCATTGATGAAGGTATCGATGACAAACTTGACTGCCTTCAGACACACGTAAATTCCCAGCAAGGAGGAGCAGACACTTCCCAAAAAATTGAAAGCGCCCCATATCTTTGTCCGTACCGTTGTGACTAGGTCCTCCATTGCCTTTGGAGATAAAAGGTTGACGGCATTAATATCTAGGTGGTGAACATCTTGACCCATTACACGTTGTGTGAGTATGTTAGTAATGGCTAGCCTCTCGGACGGATACATGATCTGGTGGCGAAGGTTTTCCAGAGACTCGCTGTGGTAAATTCCTGCCAGAATAAGTTTTCCTGGGTCTTCGTATGTCCAGTCAGCGGTGTTTGATGGCTGAAGTTGAGATGGTTCTTTAATTTGGTGAATTGTCGGATTGGTCCCGTACCAGGTTCCTCTAATATAGTATGCTGGGCTCAGTAAATCTGAGCAGATAATCTCAGTTCCACGCTGCTGCAGTAGGTGAGTTAACGGAGCTAGGAAGTAGTCATTTTCTCCATAAGTTACTGGTAGTTCCATATAACAACGGTTGCTCTTCCGAACAGTGACTTCAACTGGTTGGCATCTCACTAAGTAAATGATTTCCCCCCTATGTACAGCGGTAAACCCTTGCTCTTTCATTCTAATAAGAGCGAACTCTGCCGGGTGGTGGAGGGACATGATTAGCTGGGTTTGAAGTAGTTCTCTTTCTAATTCGCATTTCTTCCTCAGGAGATTGGTGTATAGTTTCTCGACTTGACCCTTAAAGTGACGCTCAACATAGACGAACTTTGAATTAACGTAAGTGAAAAAATCCAGATTACGTGTATCCAGGGATTTTTTCCTAAACCAGTACTCGGATGCTGCTTCAGGTACAATGACCAGCCTGGGATTCTCAGTTTGAAAACCGGGGAAACGACAAACGGATACTTTCTTTTTTACTTCGAGTGCAAAGATTATTTCTCCAGACGTCACTGTGTATATGGTGTTGCTAATGGATTTGTTCGAGGTCCTAATCTTCGTAGCCATTCCTTGCCATAATACGTCGTACTTTTGACTTTCGCAAGAATTGTCAGAGATGAGATCCCAAAAACTCATTCCGTATTCTGGATCCGTAAATTTACCATCCAGGTAGGGACACAGCACGTTGTTTCGTAGAATAACCATGTTGTCATCAATGCGGACCGAGCTTTGGTAGTCCATAATGGTTACTTCCATCGCATGCATAACCACAACATTATTCCAGGAATTTGCTCCTGACGTATACGGAACTCCGTTGCAATTTCCGTTTTGGTCGATTGACCCGCCAACGACTTCGGTCAGTGAGGTTGAAGCATTCGTCTTAATATCAGCAATTGTTCTGCCGTTTTGTAATTTAAGAGTGTTATACCTATGAATGTTCATGCAGTTCTCTTTACTTATATCCATAATATATGTACTCAATCCTCCAGGCACTAGAGAGAGATGGCTGAACATACCGCATTTGTACACTCACTGTATGATGTTAATTTTGCATTGAAAGATGTGTAGCGTGGTAGTCTCGCGCGTTTGCAAAAGCTGTTATCCTCTACCTCCTTGACCACTTCCTTATTGTTAAATATGCATGGACCAACGGATACCAGTGAAATGGCGGTGAGATTCACTCTCTCATGACCACAGTCGTAGGCGATGATTCCGCAGGCAATAGGAGCAGTTGTCGTCAGGCCAATCACCAATAATAGGCCGGTGGTTGGTGAGAGCTCCATTGGCTTCCACATGGTCGTAATTTCTCGTCCGTGACCGTTCTGTATAGAGAAAGGCTTGGTTATTAAGGTTAAGTATATTTGCTACCCGTGCTTAGAAGTAAGCCGAGCAGCCAGCCGAATTCATATAGGGCTCCGGACCAAATACAGGGTATGGATTCGAAAAGGTTAAGGGCGAGGTTATGGTCTAGCTACTCTATATATATTACTCCTCTCTTTTGCGAGTTGAACACCGATATGTATTTTATAGAATGATTTAGGATTTAGAATTTTACTGGCGAATGTTGCTTGCGTGGTAGACGCCAATAAACTTACCATCCATATTTTCAACTTCATAGTTCACGTTACCATTCTTTTCCCGTATGCGAGTCTTGATGAACTTGTTGGCAAGTTTGGCCGCGAACTTGTCTGCGGCTTTGCTCTGTACGAAGTTCCGGACATATACAGTTTGTCCTGGTTTGAACGTGATCTGCCGCGCTCGAAGGTTATAGGTGTGAGCATTTCTCTGGTATGCTTCCTGGAGATGGTCTTTCACTCACTCGTGTACTAGTGGAAGTCTGTAGTTACTAGGTAATACTTCGAAGTTACCTTCTGCCAAGCCATCAATTTGGCGGAGAAGATTGTGTGTACCTCCATGTAAGATCATGTGATATCCGTAAAGTAATAAATAAGGGGAAAATTTGGTTGACTGATGCGCTGCATTACGCAAAGCGCAAGCGACATCACTTAGCTGGGAATCCCAGTTGGTATGTTCCTCTTGCATATACTACCTAATTGCTGCCACGATGGAGCGATTAACTCTCTCTGCAGCATTCGACTGTGGCGAATATCCTGCAGTCTTTGTGTGGCGAATGCCAAAACCTTCTATCATGCGAGCAAAATCTGTTGAGATAAATTGTGGCCCATTATGAGTATGTATAATCTCGGGTACCCCGTAACAGTGAAATATATTTTCCTCCAGATATTCTATGAGTTGTTTAGTTTTAGCTTGGGGAAAAGCCTTTAGTAGTACGAATTTGGTAAACTGGTCTACAATGACTAGGATGGTAGTATTCCCGCGTTTACTTCTTAGAAGGGGTCCAATATAGTCAATATGCAATCTCTGCCATGGCCTTTCTACCTCAATCTGGTTTCCCATTTTAGGCCTTAGCCTGCAATTTGGAGCTTTGGTTTGTTTGCAGACATCGCATTGTAAGATATAGGCGCGGACTGGCCTGGCCAGAAATAATATCTTCGCAGTCTGTCGAGGGTTTTATGGATTCCGCCATGAGCTGCAGTAGAACTCTCGTGTTCCCTACTAATTAAATCTTTGGTCAGTCCTTGAGGAATCCAGAGTTTCCAACTGGGGATATCGGATAGACCATTATCACCCCCGCCCTCAATACGAATGAAAATGTTCAGTTCAGTGACCTGCAGGTTAGGATACTGTGCTGGTGTAGCAGAGATTTTGTCTTTCCAACCTACGTAAGCCGGGTCAGAGAAATGTGCTGATTTAAGGTCTACCAGGTAATCTAGCTTGCTCAGGTCAGAGATAGTCGCCTCTATCGAATCAAGATACATTCGAGATAATGCATCCGGCACTACATTTTGACTTCCTTTTACGTGCTCGATCTCGAAGTCGAACGACTGTAGTTTTAAGCTCCATCGTGCGAGTCGCCCCGTAAGTTCCTTTTGAGACATTAGCCACTTCAAACTCTGGTGGTCGGTGATGATTGTAAAGTGGAAGGCTTCGATGTATGCCCTAAACTTCTTTATGCTCAGTACCGCAGCGAAGCATTCTAGTTCAGTGATACTATAATTTCGCTGCGCAGGATTCAACTTTTGGGACATAAATGCAATTGGCCTTTCGGCATCATCCTCCGACTTTTGAAATAAGACACTGCCAACTCCCATAGTGCTGGCATCACATCTTATATAGAAGGGCTTCGTATAATCTGGATTGGCTAGCAGTGGGGCCGAACATAAGTGTTCTTTTAGTTGTTTAAAGGCTTTTTGAGCCTCCGGAGTCCACTGAAACTTCGCACCCTTCTTCAGAATCTCTGTGATCGGAGTAGCGATGCTCGAAAAGTTTGGGATAAATCTCCTGTACCATCCAGCCATGCCAAGTAGTCTGCGTGTTTGCCGGACTGTTGATGGGCTAGGAAAATTTACAATCGCAGACACCTTTTCAGGATCGACCCTCAGACCTCCTTCACCTACCACATAGCTAAGGTATTTAATTTCACGAAGAACGAACTTACTCTTCTCAACGTTTATGGTCAGTCCTGCCTGACGAAGCAGGGAAGCGACTTGCCTCAGTAAGTCCAAATGTTCATCGAACGTAGTGGAAGTAATGAGTAAGTCATCTAGGTAGACGAATACTCGATCGTGGTATTGATGAGGCACTACCCGGTCCATAAGGCGACACATAGTTTGAGGGGCATTGCACAGACCAAACGGCATGACTTTAAATTGATATAAAGGCCTTCCAGGAACTGTGAATGCAGTCTTATCACGAGCGGACTCTGCGAGTGGTATCTGCCAGCATCTTTCTTGGTAACAGAATTTACCTTGCGAGAATCTAGACACAGTCGCACCTTCCCCTTAGATTTTTTTACGAGAACCACTGGAGAGCTGCAGGATCTCTGACTCTCTTCGATAACGTCCATGGCTAACATTCGGTCCAGTTCCTCATATAACAGCTTTTGAACTGCTGGGGATACCGGATAGTGACGTTGCTTTATTGGTGGAGTATCTCCTACATCAATGTTGTGTTCCAACAGCTTTGTACGGCCGAGGCCATGCTTCGAAAAGGATGGAAATTGATGTTTGAGGTCTTCCAGTTAGGCATTTTGTTCTAGCGTGAGGGTGTGTTGCGGGGGATGGATCTTCGTTGTTTTATCAATATACAGGGAATCTATTACAGCAGGGGTATTGCCAAAAGCATCCCAAAAATCAATTCCTAAGTAAAGTGAAAATGGATGGTTTCTGTTTTCTCAGCATAACGGACGGGCAACTTTATGTGACCAATGATAGAATTCCGTGAGCCATCCGCTGTGCGAACATATGAATGACTCTGGTTGTAACTAAGATTATTCTTACGCAGAAATTCTAGAGAGTGTTTTCCCAATATGCTAACAGAAGCTCCACTGTAAAGCAGACCAACTATATTTTCTTCAGCTATTTTTACTGTGACGTATGGACGATGGTCTTCTCCATCACGCTGAATAGCGGCGGATACTGCTTTACGAAGCAGCTTTTTTGATTTCCAGTACTTCCGAGCTAAGCTGACGCCGCCGGCCTCGACTCGAAGCGATATATCTAGAGCGAGGGGATTCCTCAGGAGTTGTTTTGGATGTGTCTAAGTCCGATTGGACAGTTTGGGTTGATTGGGTTGATGCTAAGTGGGAAAGGGATGAAGTGGGAAGCAATGTCGATAAAGCATGCCCATCCTCTAACGATGGGTTGCAGGCTCGGTATTGGTGGCTGCTTCTACTCTCCTGGCACTGGGGTAACTGGTCGTATGGCCCGAACGCATGACCCCAGCTCCTTCTGCGTTCGGGGTCTTGTTTACCGCACGGCCTAAACAGTTCCCACAGTTTGACTTCAGCACGCCAGGACGTCCGCAACCGTAACAGAATATCCCAAGATGACCCTTTGTACAGTCTTGATATCTGTGGCCTAAGTCTCGGCAGTTCCAACATATATCCAACGAAGCGCGGTTAGCAGTGTTTCTCCTTAGCACTGGGGTAAGCGCTGTTACTTGTGGGTCAATGTCATTATCAACGTAGTCTGACAAGGGTATTACCTCCTCTAGCTCTTCGATTTGCGCTCTATTTCGGAAACTGCGAGCCATAGTCAGCTGACGAGGATCGTGCCCAGATCTAGCCCACAATTTTTCTAGCCTCTGGCAGATAATTCTCATCTCTTCCGTTGATCTGAATATTGTCGTGGTAGTGGCACTCTGGAGAGCCGGGTCCATGTTTCCTCGGACAATTTCGAGTAGCTCTCTGTCAGGAAATGGTATTCGAAGCCGACCGTTAAGCCGTTCTACGTCCAGCAGGAAATTATTGAACGTTTCTTTCGGGTCTTGTCTTCTTGTTTCAATGGCCCTTCGCGTTTCTCTTTCTGAGACATAGCTCCCGAATCGCTCGAGTAGGGCTGTCTTCATACCCTGCCAACTCGTATCGGGATATTTCCGCTTGTAAACTCAGAACCAGCTTTCAGTCGTACCTGAGAGGAAATTAGGCAAAAAGCCAATTAAACGATCCAGCGGATAGTTATCGTCCTTGGAAAGCATTTCTAGACGGAAGACGAATTCGGTGACGTCAAGTCCGTCTGGGGACCCGTTAAAAGATATCTTCCATTTTGGTAGCCTTGGCTGCCAATTAGGAAAGCTTGAAGTTTCTGGGCGGCCACTGTACTGAAAATGGCCACTGGTTTGATTGCCGCTAGGGTTGCTTCCGCGATTTTGTTCTGTACCGTACTGAAAATTACCACTGGGTTGATTCCCGCTAGGGTTGCTTCCGCGATTGTGTTCAGTAGGGAAAGGAGTTGTTGACAAGGGATCACTCTGATTGCCCAGGCGCGGCGTCAGGGTTGTATAGTTTAATGGATTCGTGGTTGTGCTAAAAAACTGATTAGGAGACCTTCCTAGATCCCCAGCTGTATTCCCATTATCGACAGAGATGGAAGGGTCAAGCTTTTAGGAAACTGAATACGTCGACGTGCTGCGGCTGTACTAACATTAGCGGCCACAGCTCCTTCAACATTTGTCTTAAAGCTAGTTGGTGCCGGAGTACTAGTTGTTCCTGCAGGGGCTTGGAGCTTTTGGCTCTCAGAGGCATCCCTACGAGGAGGAATCTTAATTTTCATGAATTCCTTAATAAGCTCGGATAGGGCCGATACTTGTTCAGTGGCCTCTTCTGTATGATCTGTCGATGAGCTAGCTAAGCGTATAACACGCCCACTTAGGTGACTCAATCGACATCTCACGCGTTGATAGTCGTCATGCGTTTGGACTTCATTCTCTTTAATTAGCTGAGTTTGAAAGGCGAGCTTTTCTTTACAAATTTCAAGCTCACTTCCCGCCTCGGATGGATCGTGCATAATTGTTGGTGCTCGACCAGGAAACGATGCCTCTAAATCCAATAATTCTCTAAGTTTGGTAGAGTCTTCGGGATCAGTTATATCTACGCCCCTGACCTTATACTCAACATTGCGTTCGTCTTCTATTAGGAATTTGGGATCCATTATTAGTAAATGCGAAAGGTAAACGAGTTACGGATATAAATATATATTAAAATATGAGGTGAATAAAGATATTTAGGTTATCAAGGAATGCAATTGAAGATAATGGAGAAAAAAATATATATATATATGTGTATACTAAAATAAAACCAGTAGAACTAAGATAAAATACAATAAGGTATTCGTTGGTTTCGACTGTATAAAGATTGTCTAATCTTGTTACCATACAGAAACGAGGACACTATAACTATACCGAATAACCAATAAAGACTAAGGATATACCTACAAAAAAAAAACAAAAAAAAAAGGAATATAATGCTTAGATCGCCAGCCGAGTGAGCTTCGGCTTAACTACGGGTAGGAAAAGAGATATATTAGTGCGTTGAACGAAAGGCAAAGAAAAAAAAGTAGTACTATTAAACAAATCAAAACAATCAAATAATTTAGAGGAAAGATTAAAGTTCAATAGAAATGCGAAAATAAGTACAGTTAATTAGAGATAAAGGCGAACCAGTATATTATAAAATAATAGAATTAAGACTGCAGATTCTGAGCCAATAAAATAGATATCCTGGCTCTTCAGCTTCCAACAAGACGTGTACTGGTATATTTATATGTATATAAACAGAATTCAATAAAAAACGTAGATTTCCTGAATTGAAAGTGGTTAATATTTCTTCGTTTGGTGACACGGTTCATTTAGTTCAGGTTTTAAGGGTTTGATGAGTCAGTGGCGAGTGGTCCAAGGTTTCCCTTATCTAAGTAAAAGATTCTATAATCGCTATCATCTCCACCAGCGGGGCTAATAGAGAATACTAATCTGCGCAATCTAACAGCCCGCCATGCGGAGTAAGCGATTGGATAATTTTTCCAGAAATAATTATTTAACAAACGACAACACGTATCAAACCTCAAGCAGGGAAACCTTCAAAGGCCACATATCACTACTTGACGGTAATGTTGTCGACAATGAAATAAAATAAAAACCAAAAGGTGTATAAGTCGAAAATAAGAATAGCCTTCTCTATCGAGGTTTTTACAAAATCACTAAGAGTCGTTAATACCAATTGAACATAAGGGCGAAACCTGCAGTGAGGAATATCCTAACCACTTAGCGAAAGCTTTGACACGAGCACTTAAGAATGCAAAAGTGTTAAAGAAGCCAGAGTTAATCTATAAACGAACAAACCTAATAGATTGACGCTGTGATTATAGCGCACCGTATTCAGTTGATATCTTAACTCATAAAAATAAACAGCAACATAAAAAAACATTCACTTGTAAGCTGCAGAAAATTATGCTTGCTTGGGCGCCATATTTGTAACCGGCTAGCCAGTCATGTTCCCCTCTGAGCGTGGCCGCTTCCCGACCTTCGAACTCAGCGAGACAGATGACTTGCTATGGCTACTTTTTGCCCCTTGGTTGGTATTTAGGGACAATGAGGGTTGACCTTTAGATGAGCAGGTACAGACTTTTGCCGGCTCAAGCTCAGGGCTTGGGTAGGTTCTTTGCTCTCCGATCAACTACCTATTGCTGTACCATTGGAAGGTAGAAAGAAATAGACACAAATAAAATTAAGACAAAAAAAAAAAACAAAAAAAAAAGGCTTGAAGGTAGAAGAGGTGACACCAATTAGAATGATGGGTCACACTGGGCTACCTGCATCACCCACCACTGCGCTCTTCATACTCCTAGGTGAGCCTGCCAGTTACTTTATCTTCCCGACATCTCCAGCTTCCCCAAAACCCTAAACAAACCCGACACCAAACGAAAACATGAAACTTAGCACATGGCCATTATCATTTATTTATTTCCCCGAACACGCACAAAAGTAAAAAGGGTCACACTACTAGACAAAGGCGTAATATATGGGTATTTGGAAATCAATTCATGAACCATAAGCGGGTATATAGGTATAGATATATTTAGAAAAAAAAACATTAAGTTACTATACTAGCTTATATATTAATAATCATGACGCGTATACATAGATACATAGAAAACAAACTACGTCGCTGTACTAGCGTATATATTGCTAATCAAGCTAAGACGTGAGTATGTATACATGTATATGTTATATCAAAGAGACATTTAAAATAAAAAAAAATAAAGAGAAAAAAAAATCGCTATGAAAGAATTCGCTAATCCAAATTAACCCTTACATTAATACACTATTCTAGGAATCTATATAAAAAACACAAAAAAAAAAAAAAATAACGATCGCTAAGTGGAAGTATGATGGCAGCTCACATGTATACAAATATATATATAGGTACTATCTATCCGGAAATACTTCGCAAAACAAAAAAAAACTACTTCAATATAATATTCCGCAAAACAAAAAGAACTACGTTAATATACTAAAGTACTAATTTAGATTTCTGTAGGGAAAAGAAAAAAAAAGAGATCGCCAAATTCCGACTTCATTGCTAATATATGTATATATGTATAAAAAAAAATTGAAATAAACGAACAGAGGAAGAAATACAGAATTAGCCTATAACTCCGAGAAGACAAGGAGAAGAAAAAAACAACACAATCTACTCACATTACAATTAATTTGTCGTAAATGTACTTACTTGTCAATCTCCCGGCGATGAAGCGCTTCAGCGGCCTGGTGATTAACGCTGTGAAAACAAAACAACAACAAAAAAGACGGAAAAAAAAGATAAGAAATTTCTCCTGCTTGCTCTTGGAATTTTTTTTTTCGTTTTCTCCTATCAGTGGATTTTGCTGGTTTCTCCTCCGTTCCACTATCAAGTTCCGACGATGATTTTGGATGGTGTTTAACCCCAAGGAAATCTTTGGGCGCTCTAGAAGGCGCCAGGTTTGGCCCTATCGATGCTGTGCAAACTTTACTGGCCTATTTCTGTACTTTTTGCTTGTTTGTTACTCTGTCCTTTCCCTCCGGCACTGATCCACACCGTGCAGGGCAAAACTGTCACCTGATATCTGTACTCGAAACCAACAGAAAGAAGAAACCTCACTAAATAAATTTTTCCCGGCAATGAGCAAGTAATCACACCTCACCTTAGATTTATCCAAAATTCGAGTCACATCTACAAATAAATTTATAAAAAAAAAAATGTAAACTTCTCGGATAAACGTTTCAATATTTCCGGCATGCACGCACAATTGCTCGATGCCCGGTCTTTATTTAAAGAAATATTATTATAGTCACTACTACTTATGATTTGATTTTTTTTTTTTTCAAATTCTGTAAGGTCGCACAAGACGAACGAAAAACAAAACACAAAACTGGACGAGCTCCCACGGAAGATCTTTCTTCTATCGATTTGCTTTACTATGTGGGGTTTCGATCGCCACATACCGAAAAAACGATACGAGGGAAAGTTACTCAAGTGCATTGCACCTGATTGATCAGCACCTTTGTTGGGTGATCGGAAATGCTCAAATTGCATTTTCTTTGTTTTCCAAAAAGAAACGTTTAGTGGGCGATTTATTTACTCCTTAACCGTCATAGATACAACATAAGTGTAATAGGTTAAATTAAAGAGGGAGACTCTGGGCTTTGGAAATTTTGTAAAAAAAAGGTATGTTAGTGGGGGTATTTTTAAAATAATAACGGAAAAATTAAAAAAAAAAAAAAAAACCTAATTTTTGACTTTGAAGCGTCATAACTCTGGAGTGGGGAGGGGTGTGGTGGTGGTTTAACATTCACAGGAAAGACCATAAGGTTCTGCATACAATGCCGTCTTCAAGTAGACCGTACACCCTGTACTTTTTAAGATATAGGGTGTTTAGTGAAAAAAGAGCATATTTTCCTAATCACCCTGTAAGTCGGTAGGGTGACATTTTGCCCCTCCCCCTGCCATACAATTTTTTGCTTGTCTGGACGAGAGGAATCATTTGGCAAAATGTTGCAGCATTAGTCCGGGACACCCTGTATATAGGAACCGGATTGATAAATCAGAACTCCCTCCTGTTTTATTAAATAATTCCGTTCTTGAGTACGTTGACTGCGTCAGGAATCTTGGAGTTTATTTCAGTGCTGATTTCAAATGCTGCAGTCACATTTCAAATTTAATAGGGAAAATCTATGGCACTTTACGGCAACTTTGGATAACGTCTGCTTGGCTTTCTGTGGGCATGCGCTTAAAATTGGCTAAAACGTTACTTATTCCAATCTTTGCTTACTGTAGTACCATCTTTAGCAAACCTGATGCTCGGTGCCAGAGAAAGTTAGATGTTGCTTTCAATGATGTAATACGCTATATTTATAGACTTCCTCGTAATGCTCATGTGTCTCAGTATGTATTGTCACTACTGGGCACTCCTCTAAAAACGTATTTGGGCCGCCGTGAACTCATTCTTCTGCACAAACTGATATATAGCAAGCTTCCGGAGTATTTGTATGAGCGATTGCACTTCTTGCATTCGGAAAGGGGTTGTCAGCTTCTAGCCCCACGGTTTTCCTCTCAATACGGTGAGCGCTCTTACTTTGTTCAGGCAATACGAAAGTGGAACTGTCTTCCTGCCAATATGCAGAGAACGGGCTCTATCAAGCATTTTTCTTCATTACTAAAAGATTTAGGTTTTTAGGAGCGTAAATGGCACTTACTTTTTATAGTTGTTAGTTTTCTTGTTTTATTTATTTTATTATTTATTTCTTATAAGGTTTAATTTTTTTTTTTTTTTTTTTTTTATCTCTATTAACTTTAATTAATTTTTTTTTTGTTTCGCTTTTATTTATTTTTTTATGGTGGTATGTTTTTATGTACATATTCGTATATTTTTCTACAACTTGTTTTACATTATTTTATTTTATTTTATTATTTTATTTATTTGTTTATTACTTATTCTTACTTTTATTAATAATTATTTCGTTACCTTAATGTGTTTTAGTTAGTTTTTATTTTGAACCAGGGACCATTGCATAAAATTAGAAGTACGTATATAAGATATTATAATCTTTGTACATTGGCCGTTAATAAATTTATTATTATTTATTATTATTATTATTATTAGTCACTTTCTCCATAAGTTACTGGTAGTTCCATATAACAACGGTTGCTCTTCCGAACAGTGACTTCAACTGGTTGGCATCTCACTAAGTAAATGATTCCCCCCCTATGTACAGCGGTAAACCCTTGCTCTTTCATTCTAATAAGAGCGAACTCTGCCGGGTGGTGGAGGGCCATGATTAGCTGGGTTTGAAGTAGTTCTCTTTCTAATTCGCATTTCTTCCTCAGGAGATTGGTGTATAGTTTCTCGACTTACCCTTAAAGTGACGCTCAACATAGACGAACTTTGAATTAACGTAAGTGAAAAGATCGAGATTACGTGTATCCAGGGTTTTTTTCCTAAACCAGTACTCGGATGCTGCTTTAGGTACAATGACCAGCCTGGGATTCTCAGTTTGAAAACCGGGGAAACGACAAACGGATACTTTATTTTTTACTTCGAGTGCAAAGATTATTTCTCCGGACGTCACTGTGTATATGGTGTTGCTAATGGATTTGTTCGAGGTCCTAATCTTCGTAGCCATTCCTTGCCATAATACGTCGTACTTTTGACTTTCGCAAGAATTGTCAGAGATGAGATCCCAAAAACTCATTCCGTATTCTGGATCCGTAAATTTACCAGCCAGGTAGGGACACAGCACGTTGTTTCGTAGAATAACCATGTTGTCATCAATGCGGACCGAGCTTTGGTAGTCCATAATGGTTACTTCCATCGCATGCATAACCACAACATTATCCCAGGAATTTGCTCCTGACGTATACGGAACTCCGTTGCAATTTCCGTTTTGGTCGATTGACCCGCCAACGACTTCGGTCAGTGAGGTTGAAGCATTCGTCTTAATATCAGCAATTGTTCTGCCGTTTTGTAATTTAAGAGTGTTATACCTATGAATGCTAATGCAGTTCTCTTTACTTATATCCATAATATATGTACTCAATCCTCCAGGCACTAGAGAGAGATGGCTGAACATACCGCATTTGTACACTGACTGTATGATGTTAATTTTGCATTGAAAGATGTGTAGCGTGGTAGTCTCGCTCGTTTGCAAAAGCTGTTATCCTCTTCCTCCTTGACCACTTCCTTATTGTTAAATATGCATGGACCAACGGATACCAGTGAAATGGCGGTGAGATTCACTCTCTCATGACCACAGTCGTAGGCGATGATTCCGCAGGCAATAGGAGCAGTTGTCGTCAGGCCAATCACCAATAATAATCCGGTGGTTGGTGAGAGCTCCATTGGCTTCCACATGGTCGTAATTTCTCGTCCGTGACCGTTCTGTATAGAGAAAGGCTTGGTTATTAAGGTTGAGTATATTTGCTACCCGTGCTTAGAAGTAAGCCGAGCAGCCAGCCGAATTCATATAGGGCTCCGGACCAAATACAGGGTATGGATTCGAAAAGGTTAAGGGCGAGGTTATGGTCTAGCTACTCTATATATATTACTCCTCTCTTTTGCGAGTTGAACACCGATATGTATTTTATAGAATGATTTAGGATTTAGAATTTTACTGGCGAATGTTGCTTGCGTGGTAGACGCCAATAAACTTACCATCCATATTTTCAACTTCATAGTTCACGTTACCATTCTTTTTCCGTATGCGAGCCTTGATGAACTTGTTGGCAAGTTTGGCCGCGAACTTGTCTGCGGCTTTGCTCTGTACGAAGTTCCGGACATATACAATTTGTCCTGGTTTGAAAGTGATCTGCCGCGCTCGAAGGTTATAGGTGTGAGCATTTCTCTGGTATGCTTCCTGGAGATGGTCTTTCACTCACTCGTGTACTAGTGGAAGTCTGTAGTTACTAGGTAATACTTCGAAGTTACCTTCTGCCAAGCCATCAATTTGGCGGATAAGATTGTGTGTACCTCCATGTAAGATCATGTGATATCCGTAAAGTAATAAATAAGGGGAAAATTTGGTTGACTGATGCGCTGCATTACGCAAAGCGCAAGAGACATCACTTAGCTGGGAATCCCAGTTGGTATATTCCTCTTGCATATACGACCTAATTGCTGCCACGATGGAGCGATTAACTCTCTCTGCAGCATTCGACTGTGGCGAATATCCTGCAGTCTTTGTGTGGCGAATGCCAAAACGTTCTATCATGCGAGCAAAATCTGTTGAGATAAATTGTGGCCCATTATCAGTATGTATAATCTCGGGTACCCCGTAACAGTGAAATATATTTTCCTCCAGATATTCTATGAGTTGTTTAGTTTTAGCTTGGGGAAAAGCCTTTAGTAGTACGAATTTGGTAAACTGGTCTACAACGACTAGGATGGTAGTATTCCCGCGTTTACTTCTTAGAAGGGGTCCAATATAGTCAATATGCAATCTCTGCCATGGCCTTTCTACCTCAATCTGGTTTCCCATTTTAGGCCTTAGCCTGCAATTTGGAGCTTTGGTTTGTTTGCAGACATCGCATTGTAAGATATAGGCGCGGACTGGCCTGGCCAGAAATAATATCTTCGCAGTCTGTCGAGGGTTTTATGGATTCCGCCATGAGCTGCAGTAGAACTCTCGTGTTCCCTACTAATTAAATCTTTGGTCAGTCCTTGAGGAATCCAGAGTTTCCAACTGGGGATATCGGATAGACCATTATCACCCCCGCCCTCAATACGAATGAAAATGTTCAGTTCAGTGACCTGCAGGTTAGGATACTGTGCTGGTGTAGCAGAGATTTTGTCTTTCCAACCTACGTAAGCCGGGTCAGAGAAATGTGCTGATTTAAGGTCTACCAGGTAATCTAGCTTGCTCAGGTCAGAGATAGTCGCCTCTGCCGAATCAAGATACATTCGAGATAATGCATCCGGCACTACATTTTGACTTCCTTTTACGTGCTCGATCTCGAAGTCGAACGACTGTAGTTTTAAGCTCCATCATGCGAGTCGCCCCGTAAGTTCCTTTTGAGACATTAGCCACTTCAAACTCTGGTGGTCGGTGATGATTGTAAAGTGGAAGGCTTCGATGTATGCCCTAAACTTCTTTATGCTCAGTACCGCAGCGAAGCATTCTAGTTCAGTGATACTATAATTTCGCTGCGCAGGATTCAACTTTTGGGACATAAATGCAATTGGCCTTTCGGCATCATCCTCCGACTTTTGAAATAAGACACTGCCAACTCCCATAGTGCTGGCATCACATCTTATATAGAAGGGCTTCGTATAATCTGGATTGGCTAGCAGTGGGGCCGAACATAGTGTTCTTTTAGTTGTTTAAAGGCTTTTTGAGCCTCCGGAGTCCACTGAAACTTCGCACCCTTCTTCAGAAGCTGTGTGATCGGAGTAGCGATGCTCGAAAAGTTTGGGATAAATCTCCTGTACCATCCAGCCATGCTAAGTAGTCTGCGTGTTTGCCGGACTGTTGATGGGCTAGGAAAATTTACAATCGCAGACACCTTTTCAGGATCGACCCTCAGACCTCCTTCACCTACCAAATAGCCAAGGTATTTAATTTCACGAAGAACGAACTTACTCTTCTCAACGTTTATGGTCAGTCCTGCCTGACGAAGCAGGGAAGCGACTTCCCTCAGTAAGTCAAAATGTTCATCGAACGTAGTGGAAGTAATGAGTAAGTCATCTAGGTAGACGAATACTCGATCGTGGTATTGATGAGGCACTACCCGGTCCATAAGGCGACACATAGTTTGAGGGGCATTGCACAGACCAAACGGCATGACTTTAAATTGATATAAAGGCCTTCCAGGAACTGTGAATGCAGTCTTATCACGAGCGGACTCTGCGAGTGGTATCTGCCAGAATGGTATCTGCCAGAATGCGTCTTTCAGATCTAAGCTTGAGATATATCTGGTTTCCCGGAAGCGACCTAAGAGTCCATCTATCAATGGTAGTGGATAAGCATCTTTCTTGGTAACAGAATTTACCTTGCGAGAATTTAGACACAGTCGCACCTTCCCATTAGATTTTTTCACGAGAACCACTGGAGAGCTCCAGGAGCTCTGACTCTCTTCGATAACGTCCACTAACATTCGGTCCAGTTCCTCATATAACAGCTTTTGAACTGCTGGGGATACCGGATAGTGACGTTGCTTTATTGGTGGAGTATCTCCTACATCAATGTTGTGTCATGCCATGCTTCGAAAAGGATGGAAATTGATGTTTGAGGTCTTCCAGTTGGGCATTTTGTTCTAGCGTGAGGGTGTGTTGCGGGGGATGGATCTTCGTTGTTTTATCAATATACAGGGAATCTATTACAGCAGGGGTATTGCCAAAAGCATTCCAAAAATCAATTCCTAAGTAAAGTTCCTGTTGTAAGCTGGGCACTAAGTGAAAATGGATGGTTTCTGTTTTCTCAGCATAACGGACGGGCAACTTTATGTGACCAATGATAGAATTCCATGAGCCATCCGCTGTGCGAACAAATGAATGACTCTGGTTGTAACTAAGATTATTCTTACGCAGAAATTCTAGAGAGTGTTTTCCCAATATGCTAACAGAAGCTCCACTGTAAAGCAGACCAACTATATTTTCTTCAGCTATTTTTACTGTGACGTATGGACGATGGTCTTCTCCATCACGCTGAATAGCGGCGGATACTGCTTTACGAAGCAGCTTTTTGGATTTCCAGTACTTCCGAGCTAAGCTGACGCCGCCGGCCTCGACTCGAAGCGATATATCTAGAGCGAGGGGATTCCTCAGGAGTTGTTTTGGATGTGTCTAAGTCCGATTGGACAGTTTGGGTTGATTGGGTTGATGCTAAGTGGGAAAGGGGTGAAGTGGGAAGCAATGTCGATAAAGCATGCCCATCCTCTAACGATGGGTTGCAGGCTCGGTATTGGTGGCTGCTTCTACTCTCCTGGCACTGGGGTAACTGGTCGTATGGCCCGAACGCATGACCCCAGCTCCTTCTGCGTTCGGGGTCTTGTTTACCGCACAGCCTAAACAGTTCCCACAGTTTGGCTTCAGCACGCCAGGACGTCCGCAACCGTAACAGAATATCCCAAGATGACCCTTTGTACAGTCTTGATATCTGTGGCCAAAGTCTTTGCAGTTCCAACATATATCCAACGAAGCGCGGTTAGCAGTGTTTCTCCTTAGCACTGGGGTAAGCGCTGTTACTTGTGGGTCAATGTCATTATCAACGTAGTCTGACAAGGGTATTACCTCCTCTAGCTCTTCGATTTGCGCTCTATTTCGGAAACTGCGAGCCATAGTCAGCTGACGAGGATCGTGCCCAGATCTAGCCCACAATTTTTCTAGCCTCTGGCAGATAATTCTCACCTCTTCCGTTGATCTGAATATTGTCGTGGTAGTGGCACTCTGGAGAGCCGGGTCCATGTTTTCTCGGACAATGTCGAATAGCTCTCTGTCAGGAAATGGTCTTCGAAGCCGACCGTTAAGCCGTTCTACGTCCAGCAGGAAATTATTGAACGTTTCTTTCGGGTCTTGTATTCTTGTTTCAATGGCCCTTCGCGTTTCTCTTTCTGAGACATAGCTCCTGAATCGCTCGAGTAGGGCTGTTTTCATACCCTGCCAACTCGTATCGGGATATTTCCGCTTGTAAACCCAGAACCAGCTTTCAGCCGTACCTGAGAGGAAATTAGGCAAAATGCCAATTAGACGATCCAGCGGATAGTTATCGTCCTTGGAAAGCATTTCTAGACGGAAGACGAATTCGGTGACGTCAAGTCCCTCTGGGGACCCGTTAAAAGATATCTTCCATTTTAGTAGCCTTGGCTGCCAATGAGGAAAGCTTGAAGTTTCTGGGCGTCCACTGTACTGAAAATGGCCACTGGTTTGATTGCCGCTAGGGTTGCTTCCGCGATTTTGCTCTGTACCGTACTGAAAATTACCACTGGGTTGATTCCCGCTAGGGTTGCTTCCGCGATTGTGTTCAGTAGGGAAAGGAGTTGTTGACAAGGGATCACTCTGATTGCCCAGGCGCGGCGTCAGGGTTGTATAGTTTAATGGATTCGTGGTTGTGCTAAAAAACTGATTAGGAGACCTTCCTAGATCCCCAGCTGTATTCCCATTATCGACAGAGATGGAAGTGTCAAACTTTTAGGAAACTGAATACGTCGACGTGCTGCGGCTGTACTAACATTAGCGGCCACAGCTCCTTCAACATTTGTCTTAAAGCTAGTTGGTGCCGGAGTACTAGTTGTTCCTGCAGGGGCTTGGAGCTTTTGGCTCTCAGAGGCATCCCTACGAGGAGGAATCTTAATTTTCATGAATTCCTTAATAAGCTCGGATAGGGCCGATACTTGTTCAGTGGCCTCTTCTGTATGATCTGTCGATGAGCTAGCTAAGCGTATAACACGCCCACTTAGGTGACTCAATCGACATCTCACGCGTTGATAGTCGTCATGCGTTTGGACTTCATTCTCTTTAATTAGCTGAGTTTGAAAGGCGAGCTTTTCTTTACAAATTTCAAGCTCACTTCCCGCCTCGGATGGATCGTGCATAATTGTTGGTGCTCGACCAGGAAACGATGCCTCTAAATCCAATAATTCTCTAAGTTTGGTAGAGTCTTCGGGATCAGTTATATCTACGCCCCTGACCTTATACTCAACATTGCGTTCGTCTTCTATTAGGAATTTGGGATCCATTATTAGTAAATGCGAAAGGTAAACGAGTTACGGATATAAATATATATTAAAATATGAGGTGAATAAAGATATTTAGGTTATCAAGGAATGCAATTGAAGATAATGGAGAAAAAAATATATATATATATGTGTATACTAAAATAAAACCAGTAGAAGTAAGATAAAATACAATAAGGTATTCGTTGGTTTCGACTGTATAAAGATTGTCTAATCTTGTTACCATACAGAAACGAGGACACTATAACTATACCGAATAACCAATAAAGACTAAGGATATACCTACAAAAAAAAAACAAAAAAAAAAGGAATATAATGCTTAGATCGCCAGCCGAGTGAGCTTCGGCTTAACTACGGGTAGGAAAAGAGATATATTAGTGCGTTGAACGAAAGGCAAAGAAAAAAAAGTAGTACTATTAAACAAATCAAAACAATCAAATAATTTAGAGGAAAGATTAAAGTTCAATAGAAATGCGAAAATAAGTACAGTTAATTAGAGATAAAGGCGAACCAGTATATTATAAAATAATAGAATTAAGACTGCAGATTCTGAGCCAATAAAATAGATATCCTGGCTCTTCAGCTTCCAACAAGACGTGTACTGGTATATTTATATGTATATAAACAGAATTCAATAAAAAACGTAGATTTCCTGAATTGAAAGTGGTTAATATTTCTTCGTTTGGTGACACGGTTCATTTAGTTCAGGTTTTAAGGGTTTGATGAGTCAGTGGCGAGTGGTCCAAGGTTTCCCTTATCTAAGTAAAAGATTCTATAATCGCTATCATCTCCACCAGCGGGGCTAATAGAGAATACTAATCTGCGCAATCTAACAGCCCGCCATGCGGAGTAAGCGATTGGATAATTTTTCCAGAAATAATTATTTAACAAACGACAACACGTATCAAACCTCAAGCAGGGAAACCTTCAAAGGCCACATATCACTACTTGACGGTAATGTTGTCGACAATGAAATAAAATAAAAACCAAAAGGTGTATAAGTCGAAAATAAGAATAGCCTTCTCTATCGAGGTTTTTACAAAATCACTAAGAGTCGTTAATACCAATCGAACATAAGGGCGAAACCTGCAGTGAGGAATATCCTAACCACTTAGCGAAAGCTTTGACACGAGCACTTAAGAATGCAAAAGTGTTAAAGAAGCCAGAGTTAATCTATAAACGAACAAACCTAATAGATTGACGCTGTGATTATAGCGCACCGTATTCAGTTGATATCTTAACTCATAAAAATAAACAGCAACATAAAAAAACATTCACTTGTAAGCTGCAGAAAATTATGCTTGCTTGGGCGCCATATTTGTAACCGGCTAGCCAGTCATGTTCCCCTCTGAGCGTGGCCGCTTCCCGACCTTCGAACTCAGCGAGACAGATGACTTGCTATGGCTACTTTTTGCCCCTTGGTTGGTATTTAGGGACAATGAGGGTTGACCTTTAGATGAGCAGGTACAGACTTTTGCCGGCTCAAGCTCAGGGCTTGGGTAGGTTCTTTGCTCTCCGATCAACTACCTATTGCTGTACCATTGGAAGGTAGAAAGAAATAGACACAAATAAAATTAAGACAAAAAAAAAAACAAAAAAAAAAGGCTTGAAGGTAGAAGAGGTGACACCAATTAGAATGATGGGTCACACTGGGCTACCTGCATCACCCACCACTGCCCTCTTCATACTCCTAGGTGAGCCTGCCAGTTACTTTATCTTCCCGACATCTCCAGCTTCCCCAAAACCCTAAACAAACCCGACACCAAATGAAAACATGAAACTTAGCACATGGCCATTATCATTTATTTATTTCCCCGAACACGCACAAAAGTAAAAAGGGTCACACTACTAGACAAAGGCGTAATATATGGGTATTTGGAAATCAATTCATGAACCATAAGCGGGTATATAGGTATAGATATATTTAGAAAAAAAAACATTAAGTTACTATACTAGCTTATATATTAATAATCATGACGCGTATACATAGATCCATAGAAAAAAAACTACGTCGCTGTACTAGCGTATATATTGCTAATCAATCTAAGACGTGAGTATGTATACATGTATATGTTAAATCAAAGAGACATTTAAAATAAAAAAAATAAAGAAAAAAAATCGCTATGAAAGAATTCGCTAATCCAAATTAACCCTTACATTAATACACTATTCTAGGAATCTATATAAAAAACACAATAAAACAAAAAAAAAATAAAGATCGCTAAGTGGAAGTATGATGGCAGCTCACATGTATACAAATATATATATACGTACTATCTATCCGGAAATACTTCGCAAAAAAAAAAAAAAAACTACTTCAATATAATATTCCGCAAAACAAAAAGAACTACGTTAATATACTAAAGTACTAATTTAGATTTCTGTAGGGGAAAAAAAAAGAGATCGCCAAATTCCGACTTCATTGCTAATATATGTATATATATATAAAAAAAAAAATTGAAATAAACGAACAGAGGAAGAAATACAGAATTAGCCTATAACTCCGAGAAGACAAGGAGAAGAAAAAAACAACACACATTACAATTAATTTGTCGTAAATGTACTTACTTGTCAATCTCCCGGCGATGAAGCGCTTCAGCGGCCTGGTGATTAACGCTGTGAAAACAAAACAACAACAAAAAAGACGAAAAAAAAAGATAAGAAATTTCTCCTGCTTGCTCTTGGGATTTTTTTTTCGTTTTCTCCTATCAGTGGATTTTGCTGGTTTCTCCTCCGTTCCACTATCAAGTTCCGACGATGAGTTTGGATGGTGTTTAACCCCAAGGAAATCTTTGGGCGCTCTAGAAGGCGCCAGGTTTGGCCCTATCGATGCTGCGCAAACTTTACTGGCCTATTTCTGTACTTTTTGCTTGTTTGTTACTCTGTCCTTTCCCTCCGGCACTGATCCACACCGTGCAGGGCAAAACTGTCACCTGATATCTGTACTCGAAACCAACAGAAAGAAGAAACCTCACTAAATAAATTTTTCCCGGCAATGAGCAAGTAATCACACCTCACCTTAGATTTAACTAAATTCCCTTCTTTGAGGGCAGAAAAAAGAGCTTATGCTGTCACTCAGTAACTATCGAGTCACATCCACAAATAAATTTATAAAAAAAACAAATGTGTTCCGTCCACATATAAAATCCCTCGATGCAGCTTCCTTCCCTAGTTTGCATTTCCTAAAAAGATACAAAAAAAGGAACACAAAGAATTTCATCTTAAAATAATTTAAACAAAAATACTTATCTAATATAAGGGAACTTCCTCCCTTTGGTCCAACGCCGTCCTAGGGCTTCCTCCATTATATTACACCTGAAAATAAACAAAAAAACTCTTATAAATAACTAATAAAATCAATAAATATTACAAACTTACCAAAAATACCTACTGCTGTATATTTACAAATTGACATGTCAAAATGTCAACACATCACATCAGATGTTCTCGCCTTCGCCGCAGTCAGAGTTCAGTGCAACTTTAATGGTCTCATATGACGTCACTGCGGGACGCCGCCATCAAAGTATAACAACTTTGAGAACAAGCGTTGTCAAGGCAACCTATCATGAAGCCGAAACGTAGCGGTTCGCGGCGGCTATAAAAAGGCGACGAGCTGCAGAAGAATCATCCATTCCCAATTCAGAATTTGATCTGAAAACATCAGAATTTACTCTGATTTTCCTAAATTATCCAAACCTAATTTTGTTCCCATCTAAGTAGGAATTTACTCCTACTGCAGAAATTTAATTCTGCTAATTCCATCCCATATCTAAGTAGGAATTTACTCCTACTGCAGAAATTTAATTCTGCTAATTCCATCCCACACCTAAGTAGGAATTTACTCCTACTGCAGAAATTTAATTCTGCTTATATTTTATCTCCCACCTGACTAGGAATTTACTCCTACTGCAGAAATTTAATTCTGCTTATATTTTATCTCCCACCTAAGTAGGAATTTACTCCTACTGCAGAAATTTAATTCTGCTTATTATTATTTTATCTCTCACCCTGAGTAGGAATTTACTCCTACTGCAGAAATCTACTTCTGCTTTAATTTTATCTTACGTCTAAGCAGGAATCTACTCCTGCTGCAGTAACATACTTCTGTCATTATAAATATTTTTGCATTACTGCTACCGTGCTTATACGTTAGCACAAAACTTCTATTGTATTAATAGTAGATTTTCCTCTCTCTTTTCAGAAATAAGGGGAACAAACCTCAGCGGGAGCATTTAGTATTGTCTTTTACTGAATTTATTTGTTGAATTGATATAGTGATAGTATTGAATTTTTGTAGTAGGCTAGGTTAATTTTAAGCATTGAATTATTTCTCCATAGGTTAAGTTTTTTTTGAATTTGTGATAATATTTTATAAGCAATATATTGAATAAATTTTATATTTGAATTAAGACAAAGCTGAGTTATCCTTTTACAACCGGCACCCCCCTTTAGCTTGAGCACAGATCTCACAAAATGTAAACTTCTCGGATAAACGTTTCAATATTTCCGGCATGCACGCACAATTGCTCGATGCCCGGTCTTTATTTAAAGAAATATTATTATAGTCACTACTACTTCTGATTTGATTTTTTTTTTCAAATTCTGTAAGGGCGCACACGACGAACAAAAAACAAAACACAAAACTGGACGAGCTCCCGCGGAAGATCTTTCTTCCATCGATTTGCTTTACTATGTGGGGTTTCGATCGCCACATACCGAAAAAACGATACGAGGGAAAGTTACTCAAGTGCATTGCACCTTATTGATCAGCACCTTTGTTGGGTGATCGGAAATGCTCAAATTGCATTTTCTTTGTTTTCCAAAAAGAAACGTTTAGTGGGCGATTTATTTTATTAATTGTCTCGAGCTTAATTTCCGATTGGACTCAATTTATTGTCTTTCCCTTGCGAGGAAAAAAAAACAATTTTTCCCATGTGCATTTGAAAAAAAAAAAAAGAAGAAATTCATTGAACTTTTAACCAGTCTGGATTTAAAAATGAGCTGCCCAATGATGAGTAAATAAGCCCTCGCACCCCAAGAAGAAAATTAGATATTCTTTACTTGCAAAGAAAAGATTATATCCGTTACAGGTCAGGTTCGGAAGTTCCCATTCCAAAGAGGAATTCTCCGAGGCTGAGGGAAGACTACGGCTGTGATTCCACCCTATATATAAGGCCCAACGCGGGGACGCCCCACACCCTGAGATCAAAGAGTCTCATGCTTTACCGACTGAGCTAGCCGGGCATAACTCTTACGAAAGATGATATGGTACTCTGTATGATCAAAAGGCAGTGATTATATGTGGTTATATAAAAAAGAAGGAATAAGAAAATGAGCTAGACAATCTTAGTAAGCTATTACTGAATCTTTATTCAAGAAACAAAGTGAACACAAATGTATCAAGGGTATGATAAGGAAGTATTTAACTTTTTACATATCGAGAAATTTCAGTCGATCTGGTTGCTGATTGGTATGACCTTAACCACGGTAGAAGTGTATTACTGAAAGATTGATGTTCTTCTAAGGCTGGACGTTGGGGTACAGACGAGCTACTCGGTCCTTCAGCGTGATTATTTCGTCTATGGTGTCTTTTGAAGCTCCAGGTGGTGATGTTGTCTGTGCTTCTTCTTCCGTTAAGGCACTGGCGAGACGATCATGGGATAGATGGGTAGTGATGGAGTCCGGATATGCAGTAGCTTGCTGTTGATGTTGTTGATGTAGAATATGGTTTGTCATAGTGTTCCACAAAGCTGCTGATAATTTCCAACTTCTCCCGTAAATCGCTCCGAGGACCTTGGCATTGATGAAGGTATCGATGACAAACTTGACTGCCTTCAGACACACGTAAATTCCCAGCAAGGAGGAGCAGACACTTCCCAAAAAATTGAAAGCGCCCCATATCTTTGTCCGTACCGTTGTGACTAGGTCCTCCATTGTCTTTGGAGATAAAAGGTTGACGGCATTAATATCTTGGTGGTGAACATCTTGACCCATTACACGTTGTGTGAGTATGTTCGTAATGGCTAGCCTCTCGGACGGATACATGATCTGGTGGCGAAGGTTTTCCAGAGACTCGCTGTGGTAAATTCCTGCCAGAATAAGTTTTCCTGGGTCTTCGTATGTCCAGTCAGCGGTGTTTGATGGCTGAAGTTGAGATGGTTCTTTAATTTGGTGAATTGTCGGATTGGTCCCGTACCAGGTTCCTCTAATATAGTATGCTGGGCTCAGTAAATCTGAGCAGATAATCTCAGTTCCACGCTGCTGCAGTAGGTGAGTTAACGGAGCTAGGAAGTAGTCATTTTCTCCATAAGTTACTGGTAGTTCCATATAACAACGGTTGCTCTTCCGAACAGTGACTTCAACTGGTTGGCATCTCACTAAGTAAATGATTTCCCCCCTATGTACAGCGGTAAACCCTTGCTCTTTCATTCTAATAAGAGCGAACTCTGCCGGGTGGTGGAGGGCCATGATTAGCTGGGTTTGAAGTAGTTCTCTTTCTAATTCGCATTTCTTCCTCAGGAGATTGGTGTATAGTTTCTCGACTTGACCCTTAAAGTGACGCTCAACATAGACGAACTTTGAATTAACGTAAGTGAAAAAATCCAGATTACGTGTATCCAGGGATTTTTTCCTAAACCAGTACTCGGATGCTGCTTCAGGTACAATGACCAGCCTGGGATTCTCAGTTTGAAAACCGGGGAAACGACAAACGGATACTTTCTTTTTTACTTCGAGTGCAAAGATTATTTCTCCAGACGTCACTGTGTATATGGTGTTGCTAATGGATTTGTTCGAGGTCCTAATCTTCGTAGCCATTCCTTGCCATAATACGTCGTACTTTTGACTTTCGCAAGAATTGTCAGAGATGAGATCCCAAAAACTCATTCCGTATTCTGGATCCGTAAATTTACCATCCAGGTAGGGACACAGCACGTTGTTTCGTAGAATAACCATGTTGTCATCAATGCGGACCGAGCTTTGGTAGTCCATAATGGTTACTTCCATCGCATGCATAACCACAACATTATTCCAGGAATTTGCTCCTGACGTATACGGAACTCCGTTGCAATTTCCGTTTTGGTCGATTGACCCGCCAACGACTTCGGTCAGTGAGGTTGAAGCATTCGTCTTAATATCAGCAATTGTTCTGCCGTTTTGTAATTTAAGAGTGTTATACCTATGAATGTTCATGCAGTTCTCTTTACTTATATCCATAATATATGTACTCAATCCTCCAGGCACTAGAGAGAGATGGCTGAACATACCGCATTTGTACACTCACTGTATGATGTTAATTTTGCATTGAAAGATGTGTAGCGTGGTAGTCTCGCGCGTTTGCAAAAGCTGTTATCCTCTACCTCCTTGACCACTTCCTTATTGTTAAATATGCATGGACCAACGGATACCAGTGAAATGGCGGTGATATTCACTCTCTCATGACCACAGTCGTAGGCGATGATTCCGCAGGCAATAGGAGCAGTTGTCGTCAGGCCAATCACCAATAATAATCCGGTGGTTGGTGAGAGCTCCATTGGCTTCCACATGGTCGTAATTTCTCGTCCGTGACCGTTCTGTATAGAGAAAGGCTTGGTTATTAAGGTTGAGTATATTTGCTACCCGTGCTTAGAAGTAAGCCGAGCAGCCAGCCGAATTCATATAGGGCTCCGGACCAAATACAGGGTATGGATTCGAAAAGGTTAAGGGCGAGGTTATGGTCTAGCTACTCTATATATATTACTCCTCTCTTTTGCGAGTTGAACACCGATATGTATTTTATAGAATGATTTAGGATTTAGAATTTTACTGGCGAATGTTGCTTGCGTGGTAGACGCCAATAAACTTACCATCCATATTTTCAACTTCATAGTTCACGTTACCATTCTTTTCCCGTATGCGAGTCTTGATGAACTTGTTGGCAAGTTTGGCCGCGAACTTGTCTGCGGCTTTGCTCTGTACGAAGTTCCGGACATATACAGTTTGTCCTGGTTTGAACGTGATCTGCCGCGCTCGAAGGTTATAGGTGTGAGCATTTCTCTGGTATGCTTCCTGGAGATGGTCTTTCACTCACTCGTGTACTAGTGGAAGTCTGTAGTTACTAGGTAATACTTCGAAGTTACCTTCTGCCAAGCCATCAATTTGGCGGAGAAGATTGTGTGTACCTCCATGTAAGATCATGTGATATCCGTAAAGTAATAAATAAGGGGAAAATTTGGTTGACTGATGCGCTGCATTACGCAAAGCGCAAGCGACATCACTTAGCTGGGAGTCCCAGTTGGTATGTTCCTCTTGCATATACTACCTAATTGCTGCCACGATGGAGCGATTAACTCTCTCTGCAGCATTCGACTGTGGCGAATATCCTGCAGTCTTTGTGTGGCGAATGCCAAAACCTTCTATCATGCGAGCAAAATCTGTTGAGATAAATTGTGGCCCATTATGAGTATGTATAATCTCGGGTACCCCGTAACAGTGAAATATATTTTCCTCCAGATATTCTATGAGTTGTTTAGTTTTAGCTTGGGGAAAAGCCTTTAGTAGTACGAATTTGGTAAACTGGTCTACAATGACTAGGATGGTAGTATTCCCGCGTTTACTTCTTAGAAGGGGTCCAATATAGTCAATATGCAATCTCTGCCATGGCCTTTCTACCTCAATCTGGTTTCCCATTTTAGGCCTTAGCCTGCAATTTGGAGCTTTGGTTTGTTTGCAGACATCGCATTGTAAGATATAGGCGCGGACTGGCCTGGCCAGAAATAATATCTTCGCAGTCTGTCGAGGGTTTTATGGATTCCGCCATGAGCTGCAGTAGAACTCTCGTGTTCCCTACTAATTAAATCTTTGGTCAGTCCTTGAGGAATCCAGAGTTTCCAACTGGGGATATCGGATAGACCATTATCACCCCCGCCCTCAATACGAATGAAAATGTTCAGTTCAGTGACCTGCAGGTTAGGATACTGTGCTGGTGTAGCAGAGATTTTGTCTTTCCAACCTACGTAAGCCGGGTCAGAGAAATGTGCTGATTTAAGGTCTACCAGGTAATCTAGCTTGCTCAGGTCAGAGATAGTCGCCTCTGTCGAATCAAGATACATTCGAGATAATGCATCCGGCACTACATTTTGACTTCCTTTTACGTGCTCGATCTCGAAGTCGAACGACTGTAGTTTTAAGCTCCATCGTGCGAGTCGCCCCGTAAGTTCCTTTTGAGACATTAGCCACTTCAAACTCTGGTGGTCGGTGATGATTGTAAAGTGGAAGGCTTCGATGTATGCCCTAAACTTCTTTATGCTCAGTACCGCAGCGAAGCATTCTAGTTCAGTGATACTATAATTTCGCTGCGCAGGATTCAACTTTTGGGACATAAATGCAATTGGCCTTTCGGCATCATCCTCCGACTTTTGAAATAAGACACTGCCAACTCCCATAGTGCTGGCATCACATCTTATATAGAAGGGCTTCGTATAATCTGGATTGGCTAGCAGTGGGGCCGAACATAAGTGTTCTTTTAGTTGTTTAAAGGCTTTTTGAGCCTCCGGAGTCCACTGAAACTTCGCACCCTTCTTCAGAATCTCTGTGATCGGAGTAGCGATGCTCGAAAAGTTTGGGATAAATCTCCTGTACCATCCAGCCATGCCAAGTAGTCTGCGTGTTTGCCGGACTGTTGATGGGCTAGGAAAATTTACAATCGCAGACACCTTTTCAGGATCGACCCTCAGACCTCCTTCACCTACCACATAGCTAAGGTATTTAATTTCACGAAGAACGAACTTACTCTTCTCAACGTTTATGGTCAGTCCTGCCTGACGAAGCAGGGAAGCGACTTGCCTCAGTAAGTCCAAATGTTCATCGAACGTAGTGGAAGTAATGAGTAAGTCATCTAGGTAGACGAATACTCGATCGTGGTATTGATGAGGCACTACCCGGTCCATAAGGCGACACATAGTTTGAGGGGCATTGCACAGACCAAACGGCATGACTTTAAATTGATATAAAGGCCTTCCAGGAACTGTGAATGCAGTCTTATCACGAGCGGACTCTGCGAGTGGTATCTGCCAGCATCTTTCTTGGTAACAGAATTTACCTTGCGAGAATCTAGACACAGTCGCACCTTCCCTTTAGATTTTTTTACGAGAACCACTGGAGAGCTGCAGGATCTCTGACTCTCTTCGATAACGTCCATGGCTAACATTCGGTCCAGTTCCTCATATAACAGCTTTTGAACTGCTGGGGATACCGGATAGTGACGTTGCTTTATTGGTGGAGTATCTCCTACATCAATGTTGTGTTCCAACAGCTTTGTACGGCCGAGGCCATGCTTCGAAAAGGATGGAAATTGATGTTTGAGGTCTTCCAGTTAGGCATTTTGTTCTAGCGTGAGGGTGTGTTGCGGGGGATGGATCTTCGTTGTTTTATCAATATACAGGGAATCTATTACAGCAGGGGTATTGCCAAAAGCATCCCAAAAATCAATTCCTAAGTAAAGTGAAAATGGATGGTTTCTGTTTTCTCAGCATAACGGACGGGCAACTTTATGTGACCAATGATAGAATTCCGTGAGCCATCCGCTGTGCGAACATATGAATGACTCTGGTTGTAACTAAGATTATTCTTACGCAGAAATTCTAGAGAGTGTTTTCCCAATATGCTAACAGAAGCTCCACTGTAAAGCAGACCAACTATATTTTCTTCAGCTATTTTTACTGTGACGTATGGACGATGGTCTTCTACATCACGCTGAATAGCGGCGGATACTGCTTTACGAAGCAGCTTTTTTGATTTCCAGTACTTCCGAGCTAAGCTGACGCCGCCGGCCTCGACTCGAAGCGATATATCTAGAGCGAGGGGATTCCTCAGGAGTTGTTTTGGATGTGTCTAAGTCCGATTGGACAGTTTGGGTTGATTGGGTTGATGCTAAGTGGGAAAGGGATGAAGTGGGAAGCAATGTCGATAAAGCATGCCCATCCTCTAACGATGGGTTGCAGGCTCGGTATTGGTGGCTGCTTCTACTCTCCTGGCACTGGGGTAACTGGTCGTATGGCCCGAACGCATGACCCCAGCTCCTTCTGCGTTCGGGGTCTTGTTTACCGCACAGCCTAAACAGTTCCCACAGTTTGACTTCAGCACGCCAGGATGTCCGCAACCGTAACAGAATATCCCAAGATGACCCTTTGTACAGTCTTGATATCTGTGGCCTAAGTCTCGGCAGTTCCAACATATATCCAACGAAGCGCGGTTAGCAGTGTTTCTCCTTAGCACTGGGGTAAGCGCTGTTACTTGTGGGTCAATGTCATTATCAACGTAGTCTGACAAGGGTATTACCTCCTCTAGCTCTTCGATTTGCGCTCTATTTCGGAAACTGCGAGCCATAGTCAGCTGACGAGGATCGTGCCCAGATCTAGCCCACAATTTTTCTAGCCTCTGGCAGATAATTCTCATCTCTTCCGTTGATCTGAATATTGTCGTGGTAGTGGCACTCTGGAGAGCCGGGTCCATGTTTCCTCGGACAATTTCGAGTAGCTCTCTGTCAGGAAATGGTATTCGAAGCCGACCGTTAAGCCGTTCTACGTCCAGCAGGAAATTATTGAACGTTTCTTTCGGGTCTTGTCTTCTTGTTTCAATGGCCCTTCGCGTTTCTCTTTCTGAGACATAGCTCCCGAATCGCTCGAGTAGGGCTGTCTTCATACCCTGCCAACTCGTATCGGGATATTTCCGCTTGTAAACTCAGAACCAGCTTTCAGTCGTACCTGAGAGGAAATTAGGCAAAAAGCCAATTAAACGATCCAGCGGATAGTTATCGTCCTTGGAAAGCATTTCTAGACGGAAGACGAATTCGGTGACGTCAAGTCCGTCTGGGGACCCGTTAAAAGATATCTTCCATTTTGGTAGCCTTGGCTGCCAATGAGGAAAGCTTGAAGTTTCTGGGCGGCCACTGTACTGAAAATGGCCACTGGTTTGATTGCCGCTAGGGTTGCTTCCGCGATTTTGTTCTGTACCGTACTGAAAATTACCACTGGGTTGATTCCCGCTAGGGTTGCTTCCGCGATTGTGTTCAGTAGGGAAAGGAGTTGTTGACAAGGGATCACTCTGATTGCCCAGGCGCGGCATCAGGGTTGTATTCCCAATTATCGACAGAGATGGAAGTGTCAAACTTTTAGGAAACTGAATACGTCGACGTGCTGCGGCTGTACTAATATTAGCGGCCACAGCTCCTTCAACATTTGTCTCAAAGCTAGTTGGTGCCGGAGTACTAGTTGTTCCTGCAGGGGCTTGGAGCTTTTGGCTCTCAGAGGCATCCCTACGAGGAGGAATCTTAATTTTCATGAATTCCTTAATAAGCTCGGATAGGGCCGATACTTGTTCAGTGGCCTCTTCTGTATGATCTCTCGATGAGCTAGCTAAGCGTATAGCACGCCCACTTAGGTGACTCAATCGACATCTCACGCGTTGATAGTCGTCATGCGTTTGGACTTTATTCTCTTTAATTAGCTGAGTTAGAAAGGCGGGCTTTTCTTTACAAATTTCAAGCTCACTTCCCGCCTCGTATGGATCGTGCATAATTGTTGGTGATCGACCAGGAAACGATGCCTCTAAATCCAATAATTCTCTAAGTTTGGTAGAGGCTTCGGGATCAGTTATATCTACGCCCCTGACCTTATACTCAACATTGCGTTCGTCTTCTAATAGGAATTTGGGATCCATTATTAGTAAATGCGAAAGGTAAACGAGTTACGGATATAAATATATATTAAAATATGTGGTGAATAAAGATATTTAGGTTATCAAGGAATGCAATTGAAGATAATGGAGAAAAAAATATATATATATATGTGTATACTAAAATAAAATCAGTAGAAGTAAGATAAAATACAATAAGGTATTCGTTGGTTTCGACTGTATAAAGATTGTCTAATCTTGTTACCATACAGAAACGAGGACACTATAACTATACCGAATAACCAATAAAGACTAAGGATATACCTACAAAAAAAAACAAAACAAAAAAAAAAAGGAATATAATGCTTAGATCGCCAGCCGAGTGAGCTTCGGCTTAACTACGGGTAGGAAAAGAGATATATTAGTGCGTTGAACGAAAGGCAAAGAAAAAAAAGTAGTACTATTAAACAAATCAAAACAATCAAATAATTTAGAGCAAAGAATAAAGTTCAATAGAAATGCGAAAATAAGTACAGTTAATTAGAGATAAAGGCGAACCAGTATATTATAAAATAATAGAATTAAGACTGCAGATTCTGAGCCAATAAAATAGATGTCCTTCAGCTTCCAACAAGACGTGTACTGGTATATTTATATGTATATAAACAGAATTCAATAAAAAAAGTAGATTTCCTGAATTGAAAGTGGTTAATATTTCTTCGTTTGGTGACACGGTTCATTTAGTTCAGGTTTTAAGGGTTTGATGAGTCAGTGGCGAGTGGTCCAAGGTTTCCCTTATGTAAGTAAAAGATTCTATAATCGCTATCATCTCCACCAGCGGGGCTAATAGAGAATACTAATCTGCGCAATCTAACAGCCCGCCATGCGGAGTAAGCGATTGGATAATTTTTCCAGAAATAATTATTTAACAAACGAAAACACGTATCAAACCTCAAGCAGGGAAACCTTCAAAGGCCACATATCACTACTTGACGGTAATGTTGTCGACAATGAAATAAAATAAAAACCAAAAGGTGTATAAGTCGAAAATAAGAATAGCCTTCTCTATCGAGGTTTTTACAAAATCACTAAGAGTCGTTATTACCAATCGAACATAAGGGCGAAACCTGCAGTGAGGAATATCCTAACCACTTAGCGAAAGCTTTGACACGAGCACTTAAGAATGCAAAAGTGTTAAAGAAGCCAGAGTTAATCTATAAACGAACAAACCTAATAGATTGACGCTGTGATTATAGCGCACCGTATTCAGTTGATATCTTAACTCGTAAAAATAAACAGCAACAAAAAAAAAACATTCACTTGTAAGCTGCAGAAAATTATGCTTGCTTGGGCGCCATATTTGTAACCGGTTAGCCAGTCATGTTGCCCTCTGAGCGTGGCCGCTTCCCGACCTTCGAACTCAGCGAGACAGATGACTTGCTATGGCTACTTTTTGCCCCTTGGTTGGTATTTAGGGACAATGAGGGTTGACCTTTAGATGAGCAGGTACAGACTTTTGCCGGCTCAAGCTCAGGGCTTGGGTAGGTTCTTTGTTCTCCGATCAACTACCTATTGCTGTACAATTGGAAGATAGAAAGAAATAGACACAAATAAAATTAAGACAAAAAAAAAACAAAAAAAAAGGCTTGAAGGTAGAAGAGGTGACACCAATTAGAATGATGGGTCACACTGGGCTACCTGCATCACCCACCACTGCCCTCTTCATACTCCTAGGTGAGCCTGCCAGTTACTTTATCTTCCCGACATCTCCAGCTTCCCCAAAACCCTAAACAAACCCGACACCAAACGAAAACATGAAACTTAGCACATGGCCATTATCATTTATTTATTTCCCCGAACACGCACAAAAGTAAAAAGGGTCACACTACTAGACAAAGGCGTAATATATGGGTATTTGGAAATCAATTCATGAACCATAAGCGGGTATATAGGTATAGATATATTTAGAAAAAAAAACATTAAGTTACTATACTAGCTTATATATTAATAATCATGACGCGTATACATAGATCCATAGAAAAAAAACTACGTCGCTGTACTAGCGTATATATTGCTAATCAATCTAAGACGTGAGTATGTATACATGTATATGTTAAATCAAAGAGACATTTAAAATAAAAAAAATAAAGAAAAAAAATCGCTATGAAAGAATTCGCTAATCCAAATTAACCCTTACATTAATACACTATTCTAGGAATCTATATAAAAAACACAAAAAAACAAAAAAAAAATAAAGATCGCTAAGTGGAAGGATGATGGCAGCTCACATGTATACAAATATATATATACGTACTATCTATCCGGAAATACTTCGCAAAAAAAAAAAAAAAAACTACTTCAATATAATATTCCGCAAAACAAAAAGAACTACGTTAATATACTAAAGTACTAATTTAGATTTCTGTAGGGAAAAAAAAAAGAGATCGCCAAATTCCGACTTCATTGCTAATATATGTATATATATATAAAAAAAAAATTGAAATAAACGAACAGAGGAAGAAATACAGAATTAGCCTATAACTCCGAGAAGACAAGGAGAAGAAAAAAACAACACAATCTACTCACATTACAATTAATTTGTCGTAAATGTACTTACTTGTCAATCTCCCGGCGATGAAGCGCTTCAGCGGCCTGGTGATTAACGCTGTGAAAACAAAACAACAACAAAAAAGACGAAAAAAAAAGATAAGAAATTTCTCCTGCTTGCTCTTGGGATTTTTTTTTCGTTTTCTCCTATCAGTGGATTTTGCTGGTTTCTCCTCCGTTCCACTATCAAGTTCCGACGATGAGTTTGGATGGTGTTTAACCCCAAGGAAATCTTTGGGCGCTCTAGAAGGCGCCAGGTTTGGCCCTATCGATGCTGCGCAAACTTTACTGGCCTATTTCTGTACTTTTTGCTTGTTTGTTACTCTGTCCTTTCCCTCCGGCACTGATCCACACCGTGCAGGGCAAAACTGTCACCTGATATCTGTACTCGAAACCAACAGAAAGAAGAAACCTCACTAAATAAATTTTTCCCGGCAATGAGCAAGTAATCACACCTCACCTTAGATTTAACTAAATTCCCTTCTTTGAGGGCAGAAAAAAGAGCTTATGCTGTCACTCAGTAACTATCGAGTCACATCCACAAATAAATTTATAAAAAAAACAAATGTGTTCCGTCCACATATAAAATCCCTCGATGCAGCTTCCTTCCCTAGTTTGCATTTCCTAAAAAGATACAAAAAAAGGAACACAAAGAATTTCATCTTAAAATAATTTAAACAAAAATACTTATCTAATATAAGGGAACTTCCTCCCTTTGGTCCAACGCCGTCCTAGGGCTTCCTCCATTATATTACACCTGAAAATAAACAAAAAAACTCTTATAAATAACTAATAAAATCAATAAATATTACAAACTTACCAAAAATACCTACTGCTGTATATTTACAAATTGACATGTCAAAATGTCAACACATCACATCAGATGTTCTCGCCTTCGCCGCAGTCAGAGTTCAGTGCAACTTTAATGGTCTCATATGACGTCACTGCGGGACGCCGCCATCAAAGTATAACAACTTTGAGAACAAGCGTTGTCAAGGCAACCTATCATGAAGCCGAAACGTAGCGGTTCGCGGCGGCTATAAAAAGGCGACGAGCTGCAGAAGAATCATCCATTCCCAATTCAGAATTTGATCTGAAAACATCAGAATTTACTCTGATTTTCCTAAATTATCCAAACCTAATTTTGTTCCCATCTAAGTAGGAATTTACTCCTACTGCAGAAATTTAATTCTGCTAATTCCATCCCATATCTAAGTAGGAATTTACTCCTACTGCAGAAATTTAATTCTGCTAATTCCATCCCACACCTAAGTAGGAATTTACTCCTACTGCAGAAATTTAATTCTGCTTATATTTTATCTCCCACCTGACTAGGAATTTACTCCTACTGCAGAAATTTAATTCTGCTTATATTTTATCTCCCACCTAAGTAGGAATTTACTCCTACTGCAGAAATTTAATTCTGCTTATTATTATTTTATCTCTCACCCTGAGTAGGAATTTACTCCTACTGCAGAAATCTACTTCTGCTTTAATTTTATCTTACGTCTAAGCAGGAATCTACTCCTGCTGCAGTAACATACTTCTGTCATTATAAATATTTTTGCATTACTGCTACCGTGCTTATACGTGTAGCACAAAACTTCTATTGTATTAATAGTAGATTTTCCTCTCTCTTTTCAGAAATAAGGGGAACAAACCTCAGCGGGAGCATTTAGTATTGTCTTTTACTGAATTTATTTGTTGAATTGATATAGTGATAGTATTGAATTTTTGTAGTAGGCTAGGTTAATTTTAAGCATTGAATTATTTCTCCATAGGTTAAGTTTTTTTTGAATTTGTGATAATATTTTATAAGCAATATATTGAATAAATTTTATATTTGAATTAAGACAAAGCTGAGTTATCCTTTTACAACCGGCACCCCCCTTTAGCTTGAGCACAGATCTCACATTGGTCCTTCGAGCCGGATAACTCAGCTATTCAAATATAGAATTGAGAAAAATATTGCTTATTACATCACAGTGAGAAAAAACTAAGCCTCTCCATTCAAAATGTCTACAGATAACGAATCTGACGTCGGGGACGAGAAAATTAGCTCAGTATTAGAGTTGTTTGAGTACCAAAAACAGGTCAAAGAGTTAATGGAAGACCTATTTAAAAGGCATCAAAGAGAAGGCAGGAAAAAGACTGTCAAATCGACAGAGAAACGTTTACAAACGTTCACCGAATATTGGAAAGAATTCCAATCACGGCATAGGGTAATTCAAAAGAGAGCGACAAAGGAAGATCGCAAATTAGAATATTTCACGAAAGAGACATTTAGTGATGTACAGGAGTATTACATCGAAAAAGCAGCAAGCATGGAAGAGGATATAGATAAACTAACACCAACGCCTGTCAGCAATCCTCCTCAGACTCAGACATCACATGCTAGCACAAACTCATGTAATAATGAAAGACTCCCCAGAATTAAACTTCCCACCTTCAATGGAGAATACTCTACGTGGATTTCATTCCACGATTTATTCAATTCGGTTATACACAACAACAATAATTTAAGAGACGTTGACAAATTGTATTCTCTAAAGACAAATCTAATAGGAGATGCTGAAAAATTGCTCAGGCATTACGAAGTATGCGATGCAAACTACCGACCAGCTTGGCAGCTCCTAAAAGAACGCTATTCCAATAAGCGAATATTAGTCAACATACAATTAAAGAAATTATTATCTCTCCCACCTATACACCATGACACTGCCGATAATATTAAACGTCTGCTAGACAACATAACCGAAGCGTTATTAGCATTACAAAACTTAGGAATAGAAACAAGGAATTGGGATCCACTGATCATATACTTGACAGTGCAAAAACTACACCCAGACACACACCAATTATGGGAGCAAAGTTTACAGAGTAGCACAGACCTACCTGAACTAAAGACTTTAACCAAATTTCTAGAGTCTCGCTTCCGAACTCTAGAAATGATTGGAAACAAGATTACGTCATCCAATATGACACAGAGAAAACCATTCTTACCCAAACCTACATATGGTCTCTTGAACAGAAATAAAAGTTCAGCACCAAATCACCCACCTACAATAAAATCCTCTTGCAGCCATTGCAAGGGTGACCATATCATATTTCACTGTCCAACCTTTAGAAATATGAACACCCGACAACGACATGAAGTTGTCACAAATAAGCATTTATGCAAAAATTGCTTATCTCCCAACCACATAACCTCAAATTGCACTAGCAATAAAAAGTGTTATCATTGTCAGCAAAATCATAACACATTGCTCCACTATGAGCAAAACGATTCGGTGACAGAATCACCTAATCAATCCTCCCAAAATTCCAATATGGAAGCTGAATTAAGCACACCCACCTATGGAAATGATGAACGACAAGTTCAAAGTTTTCTAACCGCAAACATGAAAAGAGCTCTTCTCTCTACAGCTCTGATTAATGTCACTGCACCATCCGGACTCACGATGACATTCCGAGCGTTAATAGACTCAGGGTCACAAGTGTCAATCATGACAGAAAAGGCCTTTAAGCTATTACGACTTAAAGGATCTCCAACCACCCAAGAATTAATTGGACTTGGTACAACTCCCACCAATACAGCTGTACAAGAAGCTACAGTCACAATTAATTCTTTACACACCAATTTTAAAGTTGCAAGTAACATGCTCGTGATTAGAAAAATCACAGATGTGCTGCCAACCAATGTAATTGAAGTGTCAAACTGGAGACACATTCACAACCTCCCGCTAGCAGATCCTACCTTCTCAATTCCAGGAGAAATCGATATTCTCCTTGGAGCAGAAGTATACGCCGCCATTATCAAAAATGGTATAAACAGAGGATCTGGCAACTCTCCAACAGCCCAAAACACAGAATTGGGTTGGATTCTGGTTGGAGGAGTACCAGAAACAGAACGCACAACTACGACTGTGCTATCCACCTACACCACAACAAACATTAAATCAAACAACAAATTAAAAAGAGTTTGCAAATGCACCAATACGTCAACAATACCACCAAAAGACAGACTCCACGCTGTAACAAGGCAACGCCTTCCCTCCAAAAAATATGAATTCACCAAAAATCATGATGCTCCCAAAGACAAAGAGTATCAGAGAAAAAACTGGAGAAATGCTTCAAGTAAAGTAGTGAAACACTACACCTTAACCACATTCTCCACCTTTAGTACAAAAGGAAAAGGTACATCAAAACTATCGCCATCTCGATCAGGTTCAGCTACTTCACACCCGACACAAACTGAATTCGATTCTAGAAAAACTCAGAATCTCAGTACTAGATGGCGCCACTATAGTCAAAAACCTTTTCACTCTACACCAGTAATAAACGAGAATACTAATTCCCCAGCGACACAAACTGAAGCAAAATATCTCCATAATTCACATAAAAGGCACAAGTGGAAAAAGGAAAACGAAAAATATAAAAAAAAAAATAGCTACTCTCGGTCCAATTAAAGAATATCAAAATGTGTTCTCTCTTTAATGTACATTTCCCACAAATATTTTAAAATCTCTCCTCTCAAAATTATTTCAAAATCCCCGCCAATAACACTTCTCTTTGGCATTACTAAATTTCAAAACTTGCCGTTATATTTGAATATAAACAAGTCAGAATCCGCCAAAAAGTCATTCCAGTTTTAAAAGTTGTCAAGTGCGGTTTCAATTTTCGTTTTTCATTTTTTTTTTTTGAGTTTATTTTTTTCTACCATGGAGGAACTTTTGGAAATTTTCAATTCCGAATCTTTGGATTCGATGGATGTTGGGCTAACACCAACACCTCCGGAGCTCTTAATCCCTCCAAAGAAAATAAGGCCTGTCAGCCCACTACGCCCAACACCAAAAAAAGGTCGAAAAATCAAGTCAGCCATCGTCCGACCACCACCTCACTAAATTGTACCCGTGAAGAAACTTCTCGGGCCATTTGAAGCAAGGCCTGCGTCATCCAAGGTAAAAAGGCTGCAAAAAGAACAAAAATCGAATGATAACCTTAGATTCAAGCCGAGGCCAAAAAGCTATGGCCCAGGAATCAGAATTGCTACTCAGCCACGTCCTCCTGTACAACCCACAGCAACAACGATATCTCAAAATATGCCAGACTTGAAAGCAGCAATGCCTAATGAAGGATTGGAGCCAGCTAGTACAACAGGTTCAAAAGCAAGGAATATACCTAAATCAAAAAATATTTGCCCTGGCATTATTGTTCCAACACAATCAATTGAACCAGAAAATTTAAACCCAATCACGCCTAATAAAATTAGTGATATATACAATCCACTAGTCGTCATCAACGAATCAACGACTAATACACAAACGTCCAGTGAGAATAACAAAACAAGTTCAAAGGCAACATGTCAAACACCATTGCCTCAGTTAATGGATTTACAAATCGAGTCACCGATCCAATTTAGTTACCATCCACCAAACCACATCGAAGTGACTAATCCAGGGATTCCAGTTGACTTAGCCGGACACATTATGGCTACTCCCATAATAATCAAACTGTTAGAAACTAACAACATACCATGGGACCAGATCAAAAGGGCAAAAAAATTCTTCCGATGCACACTTCCTGACGGCAGCATTCTAAAAATGACAAGAAAGGACGTATTCCACTTCTTTAAACAAGACACAGTAAGTTAATTTAAAACCAAAACGATTTTATTAAAACTATAATAAAAATTACATATATATATATTAATTGCCTCTTCAATTTTGAGGCGGGAGGATGTTCCGTCCACATATAAAATCCCTCGATGCAGCTTCCTTCCCTAGTTTGCATTTCCTAAAAAGATACAAAAAAAGGAACACAAAGAATTTCATCTTAAAACAATTTAAACAAAAATACTTATCTAATATAAGGGAACTTCCTCCCTTTGGTCCAACGCCGTCCTAGGGCTTCCTCCATTATATTACACCTGAAAATAAACAAAAAAACTCTTATAAATAACTAATAAAATCAATAAATATTACAAACTTACCAAAAATACCTACTGCTGTATATTTACAAATTGACATGTCAAAATGTCAACACATCACATCAGATGTTCTCGCCTTCGCCGCAGTCAGAGTTCAGTGCAACTTTAATGGTCTCATATGACGTCACTGCGGGACGCCGCCATCAAAGTATAACAACTTTGAGAACAAGCGTTGTCAAGGCAACCTATCATGAAGCCGAAACGTAGCGGTTCGCGGCGGCTATAAAAAGGCGACGAGCTGCAGAAGAATCATCCATTCCCAATTCAGAATTTGATCTGAAAACATCAGAATTTACTCTGATTTTCCTAAATTATCCAAACCTAATTTTGTTCCCATCTAAGTAGGAATTTACTCCTACTGCAGAAATTTAATTCTGCTAATTCCATCCCATATCTAAGTAGGAATTTACTCCTACTGCAGAAATTTAATTCTGCTAATTCCATCCCACACCTAAGTAGGAATTTACTCCTACTGCAGAAATTTAATTCTGCTTATATTTTATCTCCCACCTGAGTAGGAATTTACTCCTACTGCAGAAATTTAATTCTGCTTATATTTTATCTCCCACCTGAGTAGAAATTTACTCCTACTGCAGAAATTTAATTCTGCTTATATTTTATCTCCCACCTAAGTAGGAATTTACTCCTACTGCAGAAATTTAATTCTGCTTATTATTATTTTATCTCTCACCCTGAGTAGGAATTTACTCCTACTGCAGAAATCTACTTCTGCTTTAATTTTATCTTACGTCTAAGCAGGAATCTACTCCTGCTGCAGTAACATACTTCTGTCATTATAAATATTTTTGCATTACTGCTACCGTGCTTATACGTGTAGCACAAAACTTCTATTGTATTAATAGTAGATTTTCCTCTCTCTTTTCAGAAATAAGGGGAACAAACCTCAGCGGGAGCATTTAGTATTGTCTTTTACTGAATTTATTTGTTGAATTGATATAGTGATAGTATTGAATTTTTGTAGTAGGCTAGGTTAATTTTAAGCATTGAATTATTTCTCCATAGGTTAAGTTTTTTTTGAATTTGTGATAATATTTTATAAGCAATATATTGAATAAATTTTATATTTGAATTAAGACAAAGCTGAGTTAGTTATCCTTTTACAACCGGCACCCCCCTTTAGCTTGAGCACAGATCTCACAAAATGTAAACTTCTCGGATAAACGTTTCAATATTTCCGGCATGCACGCACAATTGCTCGATGCCCGGTCTTTATTTAAAGAAATATTATTATAGTCACTACTACTTCTGATTTGATTTTTTTTTTCAAATTCTGTAAGGGCGCACACGACGAACAAAAAACAAAACACAAAACTGGACGAGCTCCCGCGGAAGATCTTTCTTCCATCGATTTGCTTTACTATGTGGGGTTTCGATCGCCACATACCGAAAAAACGATACGAGGGAAAGTTACTCAAGTGCATTGCACCTTATTGATCAGCACCTTTGTTGGGTGATCGGAAATGCTCAAATTGCATTTTCTTTGTTTTCCAAAAAGAAACGTTTAGTGGGCGATTTATTTTATTAATTGTCTCGAGCTTAATTTTAGATTGGACTCAATTTATTGTCTTTCCCTTGCGAGGAAAAAAAAACAATTTTTCCCATGTGCATTTGAAAAAAAAAAGAAGAAATTCATTGAACTTTTAACCAGTCTGGATTTAAAAATGAGCTGCCCAATGATGAGTAAATAAGCCCTCGCACCCCAAGAAGAAAATTAGATATTCTTTACTTGCAAAGAAAAGATTATATCCGTTACAGGTCAGGTTCGGAAGTTCCCATTCCAAAGAGGAATTCTCCGAGGCTGAGGGAAGACTACGGCTGTGATTCCACCCTATATATAAGGCCCAACGCGGGGACGCCCCACACCCTGAGATCAAAGAGTCTCATGCTTTACCGACTGAGCTAGCCGGGCATAACTCTTACGAAAGATGATATGGTACTCTGTATGATCAAAAGGCAGTGATTATATGTGGTTATATAAAAAAGAAGGAATAAGAAAATGAGCTAGACAATCTTAGTAAGCTATTACTGAATCTTTATTCAAGAAACAAAGTGAACACAAATGTATCAAGGGTATGATAAGGAAGTATTTAACTTTTTACATATCGAGAAATTTCAGTCGATCTCGTTGCTGATTGGTATGACCTTAACCACGGTAGAAGTGTATTACTGAAAGATTGATGTTCTTCTAAGGCTGGACGTTGGGGTACAGACGAGCTACTCGGTCCTTCAGCGTGATTATTTCGTCTATGGTGTCTTTTGAAGCTCCAGGTGGTGATGTTGTCTGTGCTTCTTCTTCCGTTAAGGCACTGGCGAGACGATCATGGGATAGATGGGTAGTGATGGAGTCCGGATATGCAGTAGCTTGCTGTTGATGTTGTTGATGTAGAATATGGTTTGTCATAGTGTTCCACAAAGCTGCTGATAATTTCCAACTGCTCCCGTAAATCGCTCCGAGGACCTTGGCATTGATGAAGGTATCGATGACAAACTTGACTGCCTTCAGACACACGTAAATTCCCAGCAAGGAGGAGCAGACACTTCCCAAAAAATTGAAAGCGCCCCATATCTTTGTCCGTACCGTTGTGACTAGGTCCTCCATTGCCTTTGGAGATAAAAGGTTGACGGCATTAATATCTAGGTGGTGAACATCTTGACCCATTACACGTTGTGTGAGTATGTTAGTAATGGCTAGCCTCTCGGACGGATACATGATCTGGTGGCGAAGGTTTTCCAGAGACTCGCTGTGGTAAATTCCTGCCAGAATAAGTTTTCCTGGGTCTTCGTATGTCCAGTCAGCGGTGTTTGATGGCTGAAGTTGAGATGGTTCTTTAATTTGGTGAATTGTCGGATTGGTCCCGTACCAGGTTCCTCTAATATAGTATGCTGGGCTCAGTAAATCTGAGCAGATAATCTCAGTTCCACGCTGCTGCAGTAGGTGAGTTAACGGAGCTAGGAAGTAGTCATTTTCTCCATAAGTTACTGGTAGTTCCATATAACAACGGTTGCTCTTCCGAACAGTGACTTCAACTGGTTGGCATCTCACTAAGTAAATGATTTCCCCCCTATGTACAGCGGTAAACCCTTGCTCTTTCATTCTAATAAGAGCGAACTCTGCCGGGTGGTGGAGGGCCATGATTAGCTGGGTTTGAAGTAGTTCTCTTTCTAATTCGCATTTCTTCCTCAGGAGATTGGTGTATAGTTTCTCGACTTGACCCTTAAAGTGACGCTCAACATAGACGAACTTTGAATTAACGTAAGTGAAAAAATCCAGATTACGTGTATCCAGGGATTTTTTCCTAAACCAGTACTCGGATGCTGCTTCAGGTACAATGACCAGCCTGGGATTCTCAGTTTGAAAACCGGGGAAACGACAAACGGATACTTTCTTTTTTACTTCGAGTGCAAAGATTATTTCTCCAGACGTCACTGTGTATATGGTGTTGCTAATGGATTTGTTCGAGGTCCTAATCTTCGTAGCCATTCCTTGCCATAATACGTCGTACTTTTGACTTTCGCAAGAATTGTCAGAGATGAGATCCCAAAAACTCATTCCGTATTCTGGATCCGTAAATTTACCATCCAGGTAGGGACACAGCACGTTGTTTCGTAGAATAACCATGTTGTCATCAATGCGGACCGAGCTTTGGTAGTCCATAATGGTTACTTCCATCGCATGCATAACCACAACATTATTCCAGGAATTTGCTCCTGACGTATACGGAACTCCGTTGCAATTTCCGTTTTGGTCGATTGACCCGCCAACGACTTCGGTCAGTGAGGTTGAAGCATTCGTCTTAATATCAGCAATTGTTCTGCCGTTTTGTAATTTAAGAGTGTTATACCTATGAATGTTCATGCAGTTCTCTTTACTTATATCCATAATATATGTACTCAATCCTCCAGGCACTAGAGAGAGATGGCTGAACATACCGCATTTGTACACTCACTGTATGATGTTAATTTTGCATTGAAAGATGTGTAGCGTGGTAGTCTCGCGCGTTTGCAAAAGCTGTTATCCTCTACCTCCTTGACCACTTCCTTATTGTTAAATATGCATGGACCAACGGATACCAGTGAAATGGCGGTGAGATTCACTCTCTCATGACCATAGTCGTAGGCGATGATTCCGCAGGCAATAGGAGCAGTTGTCGTCAGGCCAATCACCAATAATAGGCCGGTGGTTGGTGAGAGCTCCATTGGCTTCCACATGGTCGTAATTTCTCGTCCGTGACCGTTCTGTATAGAGAAAGGCTTGGTTATTAAGGTTAAGTATATTTGCTACCCGTGCTTAGAAGTAAGCCGAGCAGCCAGCCGAATTCATATAGGGCTCCGGACCAAATACAGGGTATGGATTCGAAAAGGTTAAGGGCGAGGTTATGGTCTAGCTACTCTATATATATTACTCCTCTCTTTTGCGAGTTGAACACCGATATGTATTTTATAGAATGATTTAGGATTTAGAATTTTACTGGCGAATGTTGCTTGCGTGGTAGACGCCAATAAACTTACCATCCATATTTTCAACTTCATAGTTCACGTTACCATTCTTTTCCCGTATGCGAGTCTTGATGAACTTGTTGGCAAGTTTGGCCGCGAACTTGTCTGCGGCTTTGCTCTGTACGAAGTTCCGGACATATACAGTTTGTCCTGGTTTGAACGTGATCTGCCGCGCTCGAAGGTTATAGGTGTGAGCATTTCTCTGGTATGCTTCCTGGAGATGGTCTTTCACTCACTCGTGTACTAGTGGAAGTCTGTAGTTACTAGGTAATACTTCGAAGTTACCTTCTGCCAAGCCATCAATTTGGCGGAGAAGATTGTGTGTACCTCCATGTAAGATCATGTGATATCCGTAAAGTAATAAATAAGGGGAAAATTTGGTTGACTGATGCGCTGCATTACGCAAAGCGCAAGCGACATCACTTAGCTGGGAATCCCAGTTGGTATGTTCCTCTTGCATATACTACCTAATTGCTGCCACGATGGAGCGATTAACTCTCTCTGCAGCATTCGACTGTGGCGAATATCCTGCAGTCTTTGTGTGGCGAATGCCAAAACCTTCTATCATGCGAGCAAAATCTGTTGAGATAAATTGTGGCCCATTATGAGTATGTATAATCTCGGGTACCCCGTAACAGTGAAATATATTTTCCTCCAGATATTCTATGAGTTGTTTAGTTTTAGCTTGGGGAAAAGCCTTTAGTAGTACGAATTTGGTAAACTGGTCTACAATGACTAGGATGGTAGTATTCCCGCGTTTACTTCTTAGAAGGGGTCCAATATAGTCAATATGCAATCTCTGCCATGGCCTTTCTACCTCAATCTGGTTTCCCATTTTAGGCCTTAGCCTGCAATTTGGAGCTTTGGTTTGTTTGCAGACATCGCATTGTAAGATATAGGCGCGGACTGGCCTGGCCAGAAATAATATCTTCGCAGTCTGTCGAGGGTTTTATGGATTCCGCCATGAGCTGCAGTAGAACTCTCGTGTTCCCTACTAATTAAATCTTTGGTCAGTCCTTGAGGAATCCAGAGTTTCCAACTGGGGATATCGGATAGACCATTATCACCCCCGCCCTCAATACGAATGAAAATGTTCAGTTCAGTGACCTGCAGGTTAGGATACTGTGCTGGTGTAGCAGAGATTTTGTCTTACCAACCTACGTAAGCCGGGTCAGAGAAATGTGCTGATTTAAGGTCTAAAAGGTAATCTATCTTGCTCAGGTCAGAGATAGTCGCCTCTATCGAATCAAGATACATTCGAGATAATGCATCCGGCACTACATTTTGACTTCCTTTTACGTGCTCGATCTCGAAGTCGAACGACTGTAGTTTTAAGCTCCATCGTGCGAGTCGCCCCGTAAGTTCCTTTTGAGACATTAGCCACTTCAAACTCTGGTGGTCGGTGATGATTGTAAAGTGGAAGGCTTCGATGTATGCCCTAAACTTCTTTATGCTCAGTACCGCAGCGAAGCATTCTAGTTCAGTGATACTATAATTTCGCTGCGCAGGATTCAACTTTTGGGACATAAATGCAATTGGCCTTTCGGCATCATCCTCCGACTTTTGAAATAAGACACTGCCAACTCCCATAGTGCTGGCATCACATCTTATATAGAAGGGCTTCGTATAATCTGGATTGGCTAGCAGTGGGGCCGAACATAAGTGTTCTTTTAGTTGTTTAAAGGCTTTTTGAGCCTCCGGAGTCCACTGAAACTTCGCACCCTTCTTCAGAATCTCTGTGATCGGAGTAGCGATGCTCGAAAAGTTTGGGATAAATCTCCTGTACCATCCAGCCATGCCAAGTAGTCTGCGTGTTTGCCGGACTGTTGATGGGCTAGGAAAATTTACAATCGCAGACACCTTTTCAGGATCGACCCTCAGACCTCCTTCACCTACCACATAGCTAAGGTATTTAATTTCACGAAGAACGAACTTACTCTTCTCAACGTTTATGGTCAGTCCTGCCTGACGAAGCAGGGAAGCGACTTGCCTCAGTAAGTCCAAATGTTCATCGAACGTAGTGGAAGTAATGAGTAAGTCATCTAGGTAGACGAATACTCGATCGTGGTATTGATGAGGCACTACCCGGTCCATAAGGCGACACATAGTTTGAGGGGCATTGCACAGACCAAACGGCATGACTTTAAATTGATATAAAGGCCTTCCAGGAACTGTGAATGCAGTCTTATCACGAGCGGACTCTGCGAGTGGTATCTGCCAGCATCTTTCTTGGTAACAGAATTTACCTTGCGAGAATCTAGACACAGTCGCACCTTCCCTTTAGATTTTTTTACGAGAACCACTGGAGAGCTGCAGGATCTCTGACTCTCTTCGATAACGTCCATGGCTAACATTCGGTCCAGTTCCTCATATAACAGCTTTTGAACTGCTGGGGATACCGGATAGTGACGTTGCTTTATTGGTGGAGTATCTCCTACATCAATGTTGTGTTCCAACAGCTTTGTACGGCCGAGGCCATGCTTCGAAAAGGATGGAAATTGATGTTTGAGGTCTTCCAGTTAGGCATTTTGTTCTAGCGTGAGGGTGTGTTGCGGGGGATGGATCTTCGTTGTTTTATCAATATACAGGGAATCTATTACAGCAGGGGTATTGCCAAAAGCATCCCAAAAATCAATTCCTAAGTAAAGTGAAAATGGATGGTTTCTGTTTTCTCAGCATAACGGACGGGCAACTTTATGTGACCAATGATAGAATTCCGTGAGCCATCCGCTGTGCGAACATATGAATGACTCTGGTTGTAACTAAGATTATTCTTACGCAGAAATTCTAGAGAGTGTTTTCCCAATATGCTAACAGAAGCTCCACTGTAAAGCAGACCAACTATATTTTCTTCAGCTATTTTTACTGTGACGTATGGACGATGGTCTTCTCCATCACGCTGAATAGCGGCGGATACTGCTTTACGAAGCAGCTTTTTTGATTTCCAGTACTTCCGAGCTAAGCTGACGCCGCCGGCCTCGACTCGAAGCGATATATCTAGAGCGAGGGGATTCCTCAGGAGTTGTTTTGGATGTGTCTAAGTCCGATTGGACAGTTTGGGTTGATTGGGTTGATGCTAAGTGGGAAAGGGATGAAGTGGGAAGCAATGTCGATAAAGCATGCCCATCCTCTAACGATGGGTTGCAGGCTCGGTATTGGTGGCTGCTTCTACTCTCCTGGCACTGGGGTAACTGGTCGTATGGCCCGAACGCATGACCCCAGCTCCTTCTGCGTTCGGGGTCTTGTTTACCGCACGGCCTAAACAGTTCCCACAGTTTGACTTCAGCACGCCAGGACGTCCGCAACCGTAACAGAATATCCCAAGATGACCCTTTGTACAGTCTTGATATCTGTGGCCTAAGTCTCGGCAGTTCCAACATATATCCAACGAAGCGCGGTTAGCAGTGTTTCTCCTTAGCACTGGGGTAAGCGCTGTTACTTGTGGGTCAATGTCATTATCAACGTAGTCTGACAAGGGTATTACCTCCTCTAGCTCTTCGATTTGCGCTCTATTTCGGAAACTGCGAGCCATAGTCAGCTGACGAGGATCGTGCCCAGATCTAGCCCACAATTTTTCTAGCCTCTGGCAGATAATTCTCATCTCTTCCGTTGATCTGAATATTGTCGTGGTAGTGGCACTCTGGAGAGCCGGGTCCATGTTTCCTCAGACAATTTCGAGTAGCTCTCTGTCAGGAAATGGTATTCGAAGCCGACCGTTAAGCCGTTCTACGTCCAGCAGGAAATTATTGAACGTTTCTTTCGGGTCTTGTCTTCTTGTTTCAATGGCCCTTCGCGTTTCTCTTTCTGAGACATAGCTCCCGAATCGCTCGAGTAGGGCTGTCTTCATACCCTGCCAACTCGTATCGGGATATTTCCGCTTGTAAACTCAGAACCAGCTTTCAGTCGTACCTGAGAGGAAATTAGGCAAAAAGCCAATTAAACGATCCAGCGGATAGTTATCGTCCTTGGAAAGCATTTCTAGACGGAAGACGAATTCGGTGACGTCAAGTCCGTCTGGGGACCCGTTAAAAGATATCTTCCATTTTGGTAGCCTTGGCTGCCAATGAGGAAAGCTTGAAGTTTCTGGGCGGCCACTGTACTGAAAATGGCCACTGGTTTGATTGCCGCTAGGGTTGCTTCCGCGATTTTGTTCTGTACCGTACTGAAAATTACCACTGGGTTGATTCCCGCTAGGGTTGCTTCCGCGATTGTGTTCAGTAGGGAAAGGAGTTGTTGACAAGGGATCACTCTGATTGCCCAGGCGCGGCGTCAGGGTTGTATTCCCAATTATCGACAGAGATGGAAGTGTCAAACTTTTAGGAAACTGAATACGTCGACGTGCTGCGGCTGTACTAATATTAGCGGCCACAGCTCCTTCAACATTTGTCTCAAAGCTAGTTGGTGCCGGAGTACTAGTTGTTCCTGCAGGGGCTTGGAGCTTTTGGCTCTCAGAGGCATCCCTACGAGGAGGAATCTTAATTTTCATGAATTCCTTAATAAGCTCGGATAGGGCCGATACTTGTTCAGTGGCCTCTTCTGTATGATCTCTCGATGAGCTAGCTAAGCGTATAGCACGCCCACTTAGGTGACTCAATCGACATCTCACGCGTTGATAGTCGTCATGCGTTTGGACTTTATTCTCTTTAATTAGCTGAGTTAGAAAGGCGGGCTTTTCTTTACAAATTTCAAGCTCACTTCCCGCCTCGTATGGATCGTGCATAATTGTTGGTGATCGACCAGGAAACGATGCCTCTAAATCCAATAATTCTCTAAGTTTGGTAGAGGCTTCGGGATCAGTTATATCTACGCCCCTGACCTTATACTCAACATTGCGTTCGTCTTCTAATAGGAATTTGGGATCCATTATTAGTAAATGCGAAAGGTAAACAAGTTACGGATATAAATATATATTAAAATATGTGGTGAATAAAGATATTTAGGTTATCAAGGAATGCAATTGAAGATAATGGAGAAAAAAATATATATATATATGTGTATACTAAAATAAAACCAGTAGAAGTAAGATAAAATACAATAAGGTATTCGTTGGTTTCGACTGTATAAAGATTGTCTAATCTTGTTACCATACAGAAACGAGGACACTATAACTATACCGAATAACCAATAAAGACTAAGGATATACCTACAAAAAAAAAAAACAAAAAAAAAAAGGAATATAATGCTTAGATCGCCAGCCGAGTGAGCTTCGGCTTAACTACGGGTAGGAAAAGAGATATATTAGTGCGTTGAACGAAAAGCAAAGAAAAAAAAGTAGTACTATTAAACAAATCAAAACAATCAAATAATTTAGAGCAAAGAATAAAGTTCAATAGAAATGCGAAAATAAGTACAGTTAATTAGAGATAAAGGCGAACCAGTATATTATAAAATAATAGAATTAAGACTGCAGATTCTGAGCCAATAAAATAGATGTCCTTCAGCTTCCAACAAGACGTGTACTGGTATATTTATATGTATATAAACAGAATTCAATAAAAAAAGTAGATTTCCTGAATTGAAAGTGGTTAATATTTCTTCGTTTGGTGACACGGTTCATTTAGTTCAGGTTTTAAGGGTTTGATGAGTCAGTGGCGAGTGGTCCAAGGTTTCCCTTATGTAAGTAAAAGATTCTATAATCGCTATCATCTCCACCAGCGGGGCTAATAGAGAATACTAATCTGCGCAATCTAACAGCCCGCCATGCGGAGTAAGCGATTGGATAATTTTTCCAGAAATAATTATTTAACAAACGAAAACACGTATCAAACCTCAAGCAGGGAAACCTTCAAAGGCCACATATCACTACTTGACGGTAATGTTGTCGACAATGAAATAAAATAAAAACCAAAAGGTGTATAAGTCGAAAATAAGAATAGCCTTCTCTATCGAGGTTTTTACAAAATCACTAAGAGTCGTTATTACCAATCGAACATAAGGGCGAAACCTGCAGTGAGGAATATCCTAACCACTTAGCGAAAGCTTTGACACGAGCACTTAAGAATGCAAAAGTGTTAAAGAAGCCAGAGTTAATCTATAAACGAACAAACCTAATAGATTGACGCTGTGATTATAGCGCACCGTATTCAGTTGATATCTTAACTCGTAAAAATAAACAGCAACAAAAAAAAACATTCACTTGTAAGCTGCAGAAAATTATGCTTGCTCGGGCGCCATATTTGTAACCGGTTAGCCAGTCATGTTGCCCTCTGAGCGTGGCCGCTTCCCGACCTTCGAACTCAGCGAGACAGATGACTTGCTATGGCTACTTTTTGCCCTTTGGTTGGTATTTAGGGACAATGAGGGTTGACCTTTAGATGAGCAGGTACAGACTTTTGCCGGCTCAAGCTCAGGGCTTGGGTAGGTTCTTTGTTCTCCGATCAACTACCTATTGCTGTACAATTGGAAGATAGAAAGAAATAGACACAAATAAAATTAAGACAAAAAAAAACAAAAAAAAAGGCTTGAAGGTAGAAGAGGTGACACCAATTAGAATGATGGGTCACACTGGGCTACCTGCATCACCCACCACTGCCCTCTTCATACTCCTAGGTGAGCCTGCCAGTTACTTTATCTTCCCGGCATCTCCAGCTTCCCCAAAACCCTAAACAAACCCGACAACAAACGAAAACATGAAACTTAGCACATGGCCATTATCATTTATTTATTTCCCCGAACACGCACAAAAGTAAAAAGGGTCACACTACTAGACAAAGGCGTAATATATGGGTATTTGGAAATCAATTCATGAACCATAAGCGGCTATATAGGTGTAGATATATTTAGAAAAAAAAACATTAAGTTACTATACTAGCTTATATATTAATAATCATGATGCGTATACATGGATACATAGAAAAAAAAACTACGTCGCTGTACTAGCGTATATATTGCTAATCAAGCTAAGACGTGAGTGTGTATACATGTATATGTTATATCAAAGAGACATTTAAAATAAAAAAAAAAGAAAGAGAAAAAAAAATCGCTATGAAAGAATTCGCTAATCCAAATTAACCCTTACATTAATACACTATTCTAGGAATCTATATAAAAAACACAAAAAAAAATAACGATCGCTAAGTGGAAGTATGATGGCAGCTCACATGTATACAAATATATATATAGGTACTATCTATCCGGAAATACTTCGCAAAACAAAAAAAACTACTTGAATATAATAGTTCGCAAAACAAAAAGAAGTACGTTAATATACTAAAGTACTAATTTAGATTTCTATAGGGAAAAGAAAAGAAAAAAAAAAGAGATAGCCAAATTCCGACTTCGTTGCTAATATATATATATATATTAAAAAAAAATTGAAATAAACGAACAGAGGAAGAAATACAGAATTAGCCTGTAACCCCTAGAAGACAAGGAGAAAAAAAACAACACAATCTACTCACATTACAATTAATTTGTCGTAAATGTACTTACTTGTCAATCTCCCAGCGATGAAGCGCTTCAGCGGCCTGGTGATTAACGCTGTGAAAACAAAACAACAACAAAAAAGACGGGAAAAAAAAGATAAGAAATTTCTCCTGCTTGCTCTTGGGATTTTTTTTTCGTTTTCTCCTATCAGTGGATTTTGCTGGTTTCTCCTCCATTCCACTATCAAGTTCCAACGATGATTTTGGATGGTGTTTAACCTCAAGGAAATCTTTGGGCGCTCTAGAAGGCGCCAGGTTTGGCCCTATCGATGCTACGCAAACTTTACTGGCCTATTTCTGTAATTTTTGTTTGTTTGTTACTCTGTCCTTTCCCTCTGGGACTGATCCACACCGTGCAGGCCAAAACTGTCACCTGATATCTGTACTCGATACCAACAGAAGGAAGAAACCTCACTAAATAAATTTTTCCCGGCAATGAGCAAGTAATCACACCTCACCTTAGATTTATCCAAAATTCCCTTCTTTGAGGGCAGAAAAAAGAGCTTATGCTGTCACTCAGTAACTATCGAGTCACATCCACAAATAAATTTATAAAAAAAAAAAAAATGTAAACTTCTCGGATAAATGTTTCAATACTTCCGGCATGCACGCACAATTGCTCGATGCCCGGTCTTTATTTAAAGAAATATTATTATAGTCACTACTACTTCTGATTTGATTTTTTTTTTTCAAATTCTGTAAGGGCGCACAAGACGAACGAAAAACAAAACACAAAACTGGACGAGCTCCCGCGGAAGATCTTTCTTCCATCGATTTGCTTTACTATGTGGGGTTTCGATCGCCACATACCGAAAAAACGATACGAGGGAAAGTTACTCAAGTGCATTGCACCTGATTGATCAGCACCTTTGTTGCATTTTCTTTGTTTTCCAAAAAGAAACGTTTAGTGGGCGATTTATTTTATTAATTGTCTCGAGCTTAATTTCCGATTGGACTCAATTTATTGTCTTTCCCTTGCGAGGAAAGAAAAATAATTTTTCCCATGTGCATTTGAACAAAAAAAAAAAAAGAAGAAATTCATTGAACTTTTAACCAGTCTGGATTTAAAAATGAGCTGCCCAATGATGAGTAAATAAGCCCTCGCACCCCAAGAAGAAAATTAGATATTCTTTACTTGCAAAGAAAAAGATTATAGCCGTTACAGGTCAGGTTCGGAAGTTCCCATTCCAAAGAGGAATTCTCCGAGGCTGAGGGAAGACTACGGCTGTGATTCCACCCTATATATAAGGCCCAACGCGGGGACGCCCCACACCCTGAGATCAAAGAGTCTCATGCTTTACCGACTGAGCTAGCCGGGCATAACTCTTACGAAAGATGATATGGTACTCTGTATGATCAAAAGGCAGTGATTATATGTGGTTATATAAAATAGAAGGAATAAGAAAATGAGCTAGACAATCTTAGTAAGCTATTACTGAATCTTTATTCAAGAAACAAACTGAACACAAATGTATCAAGGGTATGATAAGGAAGTATTTAACTTTTTACATATCGAGAAATTTCAGTCGATCTGGTTGCTGATTGGTATGACCTTAACCACGGTAGAAGTGTATTACTGAAAGATTGATGTTCTTCTAAGGCTGGACGTTGGGGTACAGACGAGCTACTCGGTCCTTCAGCGTGATTATTTCGTCTATGGTGTCTTTTGAAGCTCCAGGTGGTGATGTTGTCTGTGCTTCTTCTTCCGTTAAGGCACTGGCGAGACGATCATGGGATAGATGGGTAGTGACGGAGTCCGGATATGCAGTAGCTTGCTGTTGATGTTGTTGATGTAGAATATGGTTTGTCATAGTGTTCCACAAAGCTGCTGATAATTTCCAACTTCTCCCGTAAATCGCTCCGAGGACCTTGGCATTGATGAAGGTATCGATGACAAACTTGACTGCCTTCAGACACACGTAAATTCCCAGCAAGGAGGAGCAGACACTTCCCAAAAAATTGAAAGCGCCCCATATCTTTGTCCGTACCGTTGTGACTAGGTCCTCCATTGTCTTTGGAGATAAAAGGTTGACGGCATTAATATCTTGGTGGTGAACATCTTGACCCATTACACGTTGTGTGAGTATGTTAGTAATGGCTAGCCTCTCGGACGGATACATGATCTGGTGGCGAAGGTTTTCCAGAGACTCGCTGTGGTAAATTCCTGCCAGAATAAGTTCTCCTGGGTCTTCGTATGTTCAGTCAGCGGTGTTTGATGGCTGAAGTTGAGATGTTTCTTTAATTTGGTGAATTGTCGGATTGGTCCCGTACCAGGTTCCTCTAATATAGTATGCTGGGCTCAGTAAATCTGAGCAGATAATCTCAGTTCCACGCTGCTGCAGTAGGTGAGTTAACGGAGCTAGGAAGTAGTCACTTTCTCCATAAGTTACTGGTAGTTCCATATAACAACGGTTGCTCTTCCGAACAGTGACTTCAACTGGTTGGCATCTCACTAAGTAAATGATTTCCCCCCTATGTACAGCGGTAAACCCTTGCTCTTTCATTCTAATAAGAGCGAACTCTGCCGGGTGGTGGAGGGCAATGATTAGCTGGGTTTGAAGTAGTTTTCTTTCTAATTCGCATTTCTTCCTCAGGAGATTGGTGTATAGTTTCTCGACTTGACCCTTAAAGTGACGCTCAACATAGACGAACTTTGAATTAACGTAAGTGAAAAGATCGAGATGACGTGTATCCAGGTTTTTTTCCCTAAACCAGTACTCGGATGCTGCTTTAGGTACAATGACCAGCCTGGGATGCTCAGTTTGAAAACCGGGGAAACGACAAACGGATACTTTCTTTTTTACTTCGAGTGCAAAGATTATTTCTCCGGACGTCACGGTGTATATGGTGTTGCTAATGGATTTGTTCGAGGTCCTAGTCTTCGTAGCCATTCCTTGCCATAATACGTCGTACTTTTGACTTTCGCAAGAATTGTCAGAGATGAGATCCCAAAAACTCATTCCGTATTCTGGATCCGTACATTTACCAGCTAGGTAGGGACACAGCACGTTGTTTCGTAGAATAACCATGTTGTCATCAATGCGGACCGAGCTTTGGTAGTCCATAATGGTTACTTCCATCGCATGCATAACCACAACATTATCCCAGGAATTTGCTCCTGACGTATACGGAACTCCGTTGCAATTTCCGTTTTGGTCGATTGACCCGCCAACGACTTCGGTCAGTGAGGTTGAAGCATTCGTCTTAATATCAGCAATTGTTCTGCCGTTTTGTAATTTAAGAGTGTTATACCTATGAATGTTCATGCAGTTCTCTTTACTTATATCCATAACATATGTACTCAATCCTCCAGGCACTAGAGAGAGATGGCTGAACATACCGCATTTGTACACTGACTGTATGATGTTAATTTTGCATTGAAAGATGTGTAGTGTGGTAGTCTCGCTCGTTTGCAAAAGCTGTTATCCTCTTCCTCCTTGACCACTTCCTTATTGTTAAATATGCATGGACCAACGGATACCAGTGAAATGGCGGTGAGATTCACTCTCTCATGACTACAGTCGTAGGCGATGATTCCGCAGGCAATAGGAGCAGTTGTCATCAGGCCAATCACCAATAATAGGCCGGTGGTTGGTGAGAGCTCCATTGGCTTCCACATGGTCGTAATTTCTCGTCCGTGACCGTTCTGTATAGAGAAAGGCTTCGTTATTAAGGTTGAGTATATTTGCTACACGTGCTTAGAAGTAAGCCGAGCAGCCAGCCGAATTCATATAGGGCTCCGGACCAAATACAGGGTATGGATTCTAGCTACTCTATATATATTACTCCTCTCTTTTTCGAGTTGAACACCGATATATTTTATAGAATGATTTAAGATTTAGAATTTTACTGGCGAATGTTTCTTGCGTGGTAGACGCCAATAAACTTACCATCCATATTTTCAACTTCATAGTTCACGTTACCATTCTTTTTCCATATGCGAGCCTTGATGAACTTGTTGGCAAGTTTGGCCGCGAACTTGTCTGCGGCTTTGCTCTGTACGAAGTTCCGGACATATACAGTTTGTCCTGGTTTGAAAGTGATCTGCCGCGCTCGAAGGTTATAGGTGTGAGCATTTCTCTGGTATGCTTCCTGGAGATGGTCTTTCACTCACTCGTGTACTAGTGGAAGTCTGTAGTTACTAGGTAATACTTCGAAGTTACCTTCTGCCAAGCCATCAATTTGGCGGAGAAGATTGTATGTACCTCCATGTAAGATCATGTGATATCCGTAAAGTAATAAATAAGGGGAAAATTTGGTTGACTGATGCGTTGCATTACGCAAAGCGCAAGCGACATCACTTAGCTGGGAATCCCAGTTGGTATGTTCCTCTTGCATATACGACCTAATTGCTGCCACGATGGAGCGATTAACTCTCTCTGCAGCATTCGACTGTGGCGAATATCCTGCAGTCTTTGTGTGGCGAATGCCAAAACGTTCTATCATGCGAGCAAAATCTGTTGAGATAAATTGTGGCCCATTATCAGTATGTATAATCTCGGGTACCCCGTAACAGTGAAATATATTTTCCTCCAGATATTCTATGAGTTGTTTAGTTTTAGCTTGGGGAAAAGCCTTTAGTAGTACGAATTTGGTAAACTGGTCTACAACGACTAGGATGGTAGTACTCCCGCGTTTACTTCTTAGAAGTTGTCCAATATAGTCCATATGCAATCTCTGCCATGGCCTTTCTACCTCAATCTGGTTACCCATTTTAGGCCTTAGCCTGCAATTTGGAGCTTTGGTTTGTTTGCAGACATCGCATTGTAAGATATAGGCGCGGACTTGTTGGCGCATGCCTGGCCAGAAATAATATCTTCGCAGTCTGTCGAGGGTTTTATGGATTCCGCCATGAGCTGCAGTAGAACTCTCGTGTTCCCTACTAATTAAATCTTTGGTCAGTCCTTGAGGAATCCAGAGTTTCCAACTGGGGATATCGGATAGACCATTATCACTCCCGCCCTCAATATGAATGAAAATGTGCAGTTCAGTGATCTGCAGATTAGGATACTGTGCTGGTGTAGCAGAGATTTTGGCTTTCCAACCTACGTAAGCCGGGTCAGAGAAATGTGCTGATTTAAGATCTACCAGGTAATCTAGCTTGCTCAGGTCAGAGATAGTCGCCTCTGCCGAATCAAGATACATTCGAGATAATGCATCCGGCACTACATTTTGACTTCCTTTTACGTGCTCGATCTCGAAGTCGAACGACTGTAGTTTTAAGCTCCATCGTGCGAGTCGCCCCGTAAGTTCCTTTGGAGACGTTAGCCACTTCAAACTCTGGTGGTCGGTGATGATTGTAAAGTGGAAGGCTTCGATGTATGCCCTAAACTTCTTTATGCTCAGTACCGCAGCGAAGCATTCTAGTTCAGTGATACTATAATTTCGCTGCGCAGGATTCAACTTTTGGGACATAAATGCAATTGGCCTTTCGGCATCATCCTCCGACTTTTGAAATAAGACACTGCCAACTCCCATAGTGCTGGCATCACATCTTATATAGAAGGGCTTCGTATAATCTGGATTGGCTAGCAGTGGGGCCGAACATAGGTGTTCTTTTAGTTGTTTAAAGGCTTTTTGAGCCTTCGGAGTCCACTGAAACTTCGCACCCTTCTTCAGAATCTCTGTGATCGGAGTAGCGATGCTAGAAAAGTTTGGGATAAATCTCCTGTACCATCCAGCCATGCCAAGTAGTCTGCGTGTTTGCCGGACTGTTGATGGGCTAGGAAAATTTACAATCGCAGACACCTTTTCAGGATCGACCCTCAGACCTCCTTCACGTACCACATAGCCAAGGTATTTAATTTCACGAAGAACGAACTTACTCTTCTCAACGTTTATGGTCAGTCCTGCCGGACGAAGCAGGGAAGCGACTTCCCTCAGTAAGTCGAAATGTTCATCGAACGTAGTGGAAGTAATGAGTAAGTCATCTAGGTAGACGAATACTCGATCGTGGTATTGATGAGGCACTATCCGGTCCATAAGGCGACACATAGTTTGAGGGGCATTGCACAGACCAAACGGCATGACTTTAAATTGATACAAAGGCCTTCCAGGAACTGTGAATGCAGTCTTATCACGAGCGGACTCTGCGAGTGGTATCTGCCAGAATGCGTCTTTCAGATCTAAGCTTGAGATATATCTGGTTTCCCGGAAGCGACCTCAGAGTCCATCTGTCAATGGTAGTGGATAAGCATCTTTCTTGGTAACAGAATTTACCTTGCGAGAATCTAGACACAGTCGCACCTTCCCATTAGATTTTTTCACGAGAACCACTGTAGAGCTCCAGGAGCTCTGACTCTCTTTGATAACGTCCATGGCTAACATTCGGTCCAGTTCCTCATATAACAGCTTTTGAACTGCTGGGGATACCGGATAGGGACGTTGCTTTATTGGTGGAGTATCTCCTACATCAATGTTGTGTCATGCCATGCTTCGAAAAGGATGGAAATTGATGTTTGAGGTCTTCCAGTTGGGCATTTTGTTCTAGCGTGAGGGTGTGTTGCGGGGTTTTATCAACATACAGGGAATCTATTACAGCAGGGGTATTGCCAAATGCATCCCAAAAATCAATTCCTAAGTAAAGTTCCTGTTGTAAGCTGGGCACTAAGTGAAAATGGATGGTTTCTGTTTTCTCAGCATAACGGACGGGCAACTTTATGTGACCAATGATAGGATTCCGTGAGCCATCCGCTGTGCGAACATATGAATGACTCTGGTTGTAACTAAGATTATTCTTACGCAGAAATTCTAGAGAGTGTTTTCCCAATATGCTAACAGAAGCTCCACTGTAAAGCAGACCAACTATATTTTCTTCAGCTATTGTAAAGTCTTGATATCTGTGGCCTAATTCTCGGCAGTTCCAACATATATCCAACGAAGCGCGGTTAGCAGTGTTTCTCCTTAGCACTGGGGTAAGCGCTGTTACTTGTGGATCAATGTCATTATCAACGTAGTCTGACAAGGGTATTACCTCCTCTAGCTCTTCGATTTGCGCTCTATTTCGGAAACTGCGAGCCATAGTCAGCTGACGAGGATTGTGCCCAGATCTAGCCCACAATTTTTCTAGCCTCTGGCAGATAATTCTCATCTCTTCCGTTGATCTGAATATTGTCGTGGTAGTGGCACTCTGGAGAGCCGGGTCCATGTTTCCTCGGACAATTTCGAGTAGCTCTCTGTCAGGAAATGGTATTCGAAGCCGACCGTTAAGCCGTTCTACGTCCAGCAGGAAATTATTGAACGTTTCTTTCGGGTCTTGTCTTCTTGTTTCAATGGCCCTTCGCGTTTCTCTTTCTGAGACATAGCTCCCGAATCGCTCGAGTAGGGCTGTCTTCATACCCTGCCAACTCGTATCGGGATATTTCCGCTTGTAAACTCAGAACCAGCTTTCAGTCGTACCTGAGAGGAAATTAGGCAAAAAGCCAATTAAACGATCCAGCGGATAGTTATCGTCCTTGGAAAGCATTTCTAGACGGAAGACGAATTCGGTGACGTCAAGTCCGTCTGGGGACCCGTTAAAAGATATCTTCCATTTTGGTAGCCTTGGCTGCCAATGAGGAAAGCTTGAAGTTTCTGGGCGGCCACTGTACTGAAAATGGCCACTGGTTTGATTGCCGCTAGGGTTGCTTCCGCGATTTTGTTCTGTACCGTACTGAAAATTACCACTGGGTTGATTCCCGCTAGGGTTGCTTCCGCGATTGTGTTCAGTAGGGAAAGGAGTTGTTGACAAGGGATCACTCTGATTGCCCAGGCGCGGCGTCAGGGTTGTATTCCCAATTATCGACAGAGATGGAAGTGTCAAACTTTTAGGAAACTGAATACGTCGACGTGCTGCGGCTGTACTAATATTAGCGGCCACAGCTCCTTCAACATTTGTCTCAAAGCTAGTTGGTGCCGGAGTACTAGTTGTTCCTGCAGGGGCTTGGAGCTTTTGGCTCTCAGAGGCATCCCTACGAGGAGGAATCTTAATTTTCATGAATTCCTTAATAAGCTCGGATAGGGCCGATACTTGTTCAGTGGCCTCTTCTGTATGATCTCTCGATGAGCTAGCTAAGCGTATAGCACGCCCACTTAGGTGACTCAATCGACATCTCACGCGTTGATAGTCGTCATGCGTTTGGACTTTATTCTCTTTAATTAGCTGAGTTAGAAAGGCGGGCTTTTCTTTACAAATTTCAAGCTCACTTCCCGCCTCGTATGGATCGTGCATAATTGTTGGTGATCGACCAGGAAACGATGCCTCTAAATCCAATAATTCTCTAAGTTTGGTAGAGGCTTCGGGATCAGTTATATCTACGCCCCTGACCTTATACTCAACATTGCGTTCGTCTTCTAATAGGAACTTGGGATCCATTATTAGTAAATGCGAAAGGTAAACGAGTTACGGATATAAATATATATTAAAATATGTGGTGAATAAAGATATTTAGGTTATCAAGGAATGCAATTGAAGATAATGGAGAAAAAAAAATATATATATATGTGTATACTAAAATAAAACCAGTAGAAGTAAGATAAAATACAATAAGGTATTCGTTGGTTTCGACTGTATAAAGATTGTCTAATCTTGTTACCATACAGAAACGAGGACACTATAACTATACCGAATAACCAATAAAGACTAAGGATATACCTACAAAAAAAAAAAACAAAAAAAAAAAGGAATATAATGCTTAGATCGCCAGCCGAGTGAGCTTCGGCTTAACTACGGGTAGGAAAAGAGATATATTAGTGCGTTGAACGAAAGGCAAAGAAAAAAAAGTAGTACTATTAAACAAATCAAAACAATCAAATAATTTAGAGCAAAGAATAAAGTTCAATAGAAATCCGAAAATAAGTACAGTTAATTAGAGATAAAGGCGAACCAGTATATTATAAAATAATAGAATTAAGACTGCAGATTCTGAGCCAATAAAATAGATGTCCTTCAGCTTCCAACAAGACGTGTACTGGTATATTTATATGTATATAAACAGAATTCAATAAAAAAAGTAGATTTCCTGAATTGAAAGTGGTTAATATTTCTTCGTTTGGTGACACGGTTCATTTAGTTCAGGTTTTAAGGGTTTGATGAGTCAGTGGCGAGTGGTCCAAGGTTTCCCTTATGTAAGTAAAAGATTCTATAATCGCTATCATCTCCACCAGCGGGGCTAATAGAGAATACTAATCTGCGCAATCTAACAGCCCGCCATGCGGAGTAAGCGATTGGATAATTTTTCCAGAAATAATTATTTAACAAACGAAAACACGTATCAAACCTCAAGCAGGGAAACCTTCAAAGGCCACATATCACTACTTGACGGTAATGTTGTCGACAATGAAATAAAATAAAAACCAAAAGGTGTATAAGTCGAAAATAAGAATAGCCTTCTCTATCGAGGTTTTTACAAAATCACTAAGAGTCGTTATTACCAATCGAACATAAGGGCGAAACCTGCAGTGAGGAATATTCTAACCACTTAGCGAAAGCTTTGACACGAGCACTTAAGAATGCAAAAGTGTTAAAGAAGCCAGAGTTAATCTATAAACGAACAAACCTAATAGATTGACGCTGTGATTATAGCGCACCGTATTCAGTTGATATCTCTACTCGTAAAAATAAACAGCAACAAAAAAAAACATTCACTTGTAAGCTGCAGAAAATTATGCTTGCTTGGGCGCCATATTTGTAACCGGTTAGCCAGTCATGTTGCCCTCTGAGCGTGGCCGCTTCCCGACCTTCGAACTCAGCGAGACAGATGACTTGCTATGGCTACTTTTTGCCCCTTGGTTGGTATTTAGGGACAATGAGGGTTGACCTTTAGATGAGCAGGTACAGACTTTTGCCGGCTCAAGCTCAGGGCTTGGGTAGGTTCTTTGTTCTCCGATCAACTACCTATTGCGGTACAATTGGAAGATAGAAAGAAATAGACACAAATTAAAATTAAGACAAAAAAAAACAAAAAAAAAGGCTTGAAGGTAGAAGAGGTGACACCAATTAGAATGATGGGTCACACTGGGCTACCTGCATCACCCACCACTGCCCTCTTCATACTCCTAGGTGAGCCTGCCAGTTACTTTATCTTCCCGGCATCTCCAGCTTCCCCAAAACCCTAAAGAAACCCGACAACAAACGAAAACATGAAACTTAGCACATGGCCATTATCATTTATTTATTTCCCCGAACACGCACAAAAGTAAAAAGGGTCACACTACTAGACAAAGGCGTAATATATGGGTATTTGGAAATCAATTCATGAACCATAAGCGGCTATATAGGTGTAGATATATTTAGAAAAAAAACATTAAGTTACTATACTAGCTTATATATTAATAATCATGATGCGTATACATGGATACATAGAAAAAAAACTACGTCGCTGTACTAGCGTATATATTGCTAATCAAGCTAAGACGTGAGTATGTATACATGTATATGTTATATCAAAGAGACATTTAAAATAAAAAAAAAAGAAAGAGAAAAAAAAATCGCTATGAAAGAATTCGCTAATCCAAATTAACCCTTACATTAATACACTATTCTAGGAATCTATATAAAAAACACACAAAAAAATAACGATCGCTAAGTGGAAGTATGATGGCAGCTCACATGTATACAAATATATATATAGGTACTATCTATCCGGAAATACTTCGCAAAACAAAAAAAACTACTTGAATATAATAGTTCGCAAAACAAAAAGAAGTACGTTAATATACTAAAGTACTAATTTAGATTTCTATAGGGAAAAGAAAAGAAAAAAAAAAGAGATAGCCAAATTCCGACTTCGTTGCTAATATATATATATATATTAAAAAAAAATTGGAATAAACGAACAGAGGAAGAAATACAGAATTAGCCTGTAACCCCTAGAAGACAAGGAGAAAAAAAACAACACAATCTACTCACATTACAATTAATTTGTCGTAAATGTACTTACTTGTCAATCTCCCGGCGATGAAGCGCTTCAGCGGCCTGGTGATTAACGCTGTGAAAACAAAACAACAACAAAAAAGACGGGAAAAAAAAGATAAGAAATTTCTCCTGCTTGCTCTTGGGATTTTTTTTTCGTTTTCTCCTATCAGTGGATTTTGCTGGTTTCTCCTCCATTCCACTATCAAGTTCCAACGATGATTTTGGATGGTGTTTAACCTCAAGGAAATCTTTGGGCGCTCTAGAAGGCGCCAGGTTTGGCCCTATCGATGCTACGCAAACTTTACTGGCCTATTTCTGTAATTTTTGTTTGTTTGTTACTCTGTCCTTTCCCTCTGGGACTGATCCACACCGTGCAGGCCAAAACTGTCACCTGATATCTGTACTCGATACCAACAGAAGGAAGAAACCTCACTAAATAAATTTTTCCCGGCAATGAGCAAGTAATCACACCTCACCTTAGATTTATCCAAAATTCCCTTCTTTGAGGGCAGAAAAAAGAGCTTATGCTGTCACTCAGTAACTATCGAGTCACATCCACAAATAAATTTATAAAAAAAAAAAAATGTAAACTTCTCGGATAAACGTTTCAATACTTCCGGCATGCACGCACAATTGCTCGATGCCCGGTCTTTATTTAAAGAAATATTATTATAGTCACTACTACTTCTGATTTGATTTTTTTTTTTCAAATTCTGTAAGGGCGCACAAGACGAACGAAAAACAAAACACAAAACTGGACGAGCTCCCGCGGAAGATCTTTCTTCCATCGATTTGCTTTACTATGTGGGGTTTCGATCGCCACATACCGAAAAAACGATACGAGGGAAAGTTACTCAAGTGCATTGCACCTGATTGATCAGCACCTTTGTTGCATTTTCTTTGTTTTCCAAAAAGAAACGTTTAGTGGGCGATTTATTTTATTAATTGTCTCGAGCTTAATTTCCGATTGGACTCAATTTATTGTCTTTCCCTTGCGAGGAAAGAAAAATAATTTTTCCCATGTGCATTTGAACAAAAAAAAAAGAAGAAATTCATTGAACTTTTAACCAGTCTGGATTTAAAAATGAGCTGCCCAATGATGAGTAAATAAGCCCTCGCACCCCAAGAAGAAAATTAGATATTCTTTACTTGCAAAGAAAAAGATTATAGCCGTTACAGGTCAGGTTCGGAAGTTCCCATTCCAAAGAGGAATTCTCCGAGGCTGAGGGAAGACTACGGCTGTGATTCCACCCTATATATAAGGCCCAACGCGGGGACGCCCCACACCCTGAGATCAAAGAGTCTCATGCTTTACCGACTGAGCTAGCCGGGCATAACTCTTACGAAAGATGATATGGTACTCTGTATGATCAAAAGGCAGTGATTATATGTGGTTATATAAAATAGAAGGAATAAGAAAATGAGCTAGACAATCTTAGTAAGCTATTACTGAATCTTTATTCAAGAAACAAACTGAACACAAATGTATCAAGGGTATGATAAGGAAGTATTTAACTTTTTACATATCGAGAAATTTCAGTCGATCTGGTTGCTGATTGGTATGACCTTAACCACGGTAGAAGTGTATTACTGAAAGATTGATGTTCTTCTAAGGCTGGACGTTGGGGTACAGACGAGCTACTCGGTCCTTCAGCGTGATTATTTCGTCTATGGTGTCTTTTGAAGCTCCAGGTGGTGATGTTGTCTGTGCTTCTTCTTCCGTTAAGGCACTGGCGAGACGATCATGGGATAGATGGGTAGTGACGGAGTCCGGATATGCAGTAGCTTGCTGTTGATGTTGTTGATGTAGAATATGGTTTGTCATAGTGTTCCACAAAGCTGCTGATAATTTCCAACTTCTCCCGTAAATCGCTCCGAGGACCTTGGCATTGATGAAGGTATCGATGACAAACTTGACTGCCTTCAGACACACGTAAATTCCCAGCAAGGAGGAGCAGACACTTCCCAAAAAATTGAAAGCGCCCCATATCTTTGTCCGTACCGTTGTGACTAGGTCCTCCATTGTCTTTGGAGATAAAAGGTTGACGGCATTAATATCTTGGTGGTGAACATCTTGACCCATTACACGTTGTGTGAGTATGTTAGTAATGGCTAGCCTCTCGGACGGATACATGATCTGGTGGCGAAGGTTTTCCAGAGACTCGCTGTGGTAAATTCCTGCCAGAATAAGTTCTCCTGGGTCTTCGTATGTTCAGTCAGCGGTGTTTGATGGCTGAAGTTGAGATGTTTCTTTAATTTGGTGAATTGTCGGATTGGTCCCGTACCAGGTTCCTCTAATATAGTATGCTGGGCTCAGTAAATCTGAGCAGATAATCTCAGTTCCACGCTGCTGCAGTAGGTGAGTTAACGGAGCTAGGAAGTAGTCACTTTCTCCATAAGTTACTGGTAGTTCCATATAACAACGGTTGCTCTTCCGAACAGTGACTTCAACTGGTTGGCATCTCACTAAGTAAATGATTTCCCCCCTATGTACAGCGGTAAACCCTTGCTCTTTCATTCTAATAAGAGCGAACTCTGCCGGGTGGTGGAGGGCCATGATTAGCTGGGTTTGAAGTAGTTTTCTTTCTAATTCGCATTTCTTCCTCAGGAGATTGGTGTATAGTTTCTCGACTTGACCCTTAAAGTGACGCTCAACATAGACGAACTTTGAATTAACGTAAGTGAAAAGATCGAGATGACGTGTATCCAGGTTTTTTTCCCTAAACCAGTACTCGGATGCTGCTTTAGGTACAATGACCAGCCTGGGATGCTCAGTTTGAAAACCGGGGAAACGACAAACGGATACTTTCTTTTTTACTTCGAGTGCAAAGATTATTTCTCCGGACGTCACGGTGTATATGGTGTTGCTAATGGATTTGTTCGAGGTCCTAGTCTTCGTAGCCATTCCTTGCCATAATACGTCGTACTTTTGACTTTCGCAAGAATTGTCAGAGATGAGATCCCAAAAACTCATTCCGTATTCTGGATCCGTACATTTACCAGCCAGGTAGGGACACAGCACGTTGTTTCGTAGAATAACCATGTTGTCATCAATGCGGACCGAGCTTTGGTAGTCCATAATGGTTACTTCCATCGCATGCATAACCACAACATTATCCCAGGAATTTGCTCCTGACGTATACGGAACTCCGTTGCAATTTCCGTTTTGGTCGATTGACCCGCCAACGACTTCGGTCAGTGAGGTTGAAGCATTCGTCTTAATATCAGCAATTGTTCTGCCGTTTTGTAATTTAAGAGTGTTATACCTATGAATGTTCATGCAGTTCTCTTTACTTATATCCATAATATATGTACTCAATCCTCCAGGCACTAGAGAGAGATGGCTGAACATACCGCATTTGTACACTGACTGTATGATGTTAATTTTGCATTGAAAGATGTGTAGTGTGGTAGTCTCGCTCGTTTGCAAAAGCTGTTATCCTCTTCCTCCTTGACCACTTCCTTATTGTTAAATATGCATGGACCAACGGATACCAGTGAAATGGCGGTGAGATTCACTCTCTCATGACTACAGTCGTAGGCGATGATTCCGCAGGCAATAGGAGCAGTTGTCATCAGGCCAATCACCAATAATAGGCCGGTGGTTGGTGAGAGCTCCATTGGCTTCCACATGGTCGTAATTTCTCGTCCGTGACCGTTCTGTATAGAGAAAGGCTTCGTTATTAAGGTTGAGTATATTTGCTACACGTGCTTAGAAGTAAGCCGAGCAGCCAGCCGAATTCATATAGGGCTCCGGACCAAATACAGGGTATGGATTCGAAAAGGTTAAGGGCGAGGTTATGGTCTAGCTACTCTATATATATTACTCCTCTCTTTTTCGAGTTGAACACCGATATGTATTTTATAGAATGATTTAAGATTTAGAATTTTACTGGCGAATGTTTCTTGCGTGGTAGACGCCAATAAACTTACCATCCATATTTTCAACTTCATAGTTCACGTTACCATTCTTTTTCCATATGCGAGCCTTGATGAACTTGTTGGCAAGTTTGGCCGCGAACTTGTCTGCGGCTTTGCTCTGTACGAAGTTCCGGACATATACAGTTTGTCCTGGTTTGAAAGTGATCTGCCGCGCTCGAAGGTTATAGGTGTGAGCATTTCTCTGGTATGCTTCCTGGAGATGGTCTTTCACTCACTCGTGTACTAGTGGAAGTCTGTAGTTACTAGGTAATACTTCGAAGTTACCTTCTGCCAAGCCATCAATTTGGCGGAGAAGATTGTATGTACCTCCATGTAAGATCATGTGATATCCGTAAAGTAATAAATAAGGGGAAAATTTGGTTGACTGATGCGTTGCATTACGCAAAGCGCAAGCGACATCACTTAGCTGGGAATCCCAGTTGGTATGTTCCTCTTGCATATACGACCTAATTGCTGCCACGATGGAGCGATTAACTCTCTCTGCAGCATTCGACTGTGGCGAATATCCTGCAGTCTTTGTGTGGCGAATGCCAAAACGTTCTATCATGCGAGCAAAATCTGTTGAGATAAATTGTGGCCCATTATCAGTATGTATAATCTCGGGTACCCGTAACAGTGAAATATATTTTCCTCCAGATATTCTATGAGTTGTTTAGTTTTAGCTTGGGGAAAAGCCTTTAGTAGTACGAATTTGGTAAACTGGTCTACAACGACTAGGATGGTAGTACTCCCGCGTTTACTTCTTAGAAGTTGTCCAATATAGTCCATATGCAATCTCTGCCATGGCCTTTCTACCTCAATCTGGTTACCCATTTTAGGCCTTAGCCTGCAATTTGGAGCTTTGGTTTGTTTGCAGACATCGCATTGTAAGATATAGGCGCGGACTTGTTGGCGCATGCCTGGCCAGAAATAATATCTTCGCAGTCTGTCGAGGGTTTTATGGATTCCGCCATGAGCTGCAGTAGAACTCTCGTGTTCCCTACTAATTAAATCTTTGGTCAGTCCTTGAGGAATCCATAGTTTCCAACTGGGGATATCGGATAGACCATTATCACTCCCGCCCTCAATATGAATGAAAATGTGCAGTTCAGTGATCTGCAGATTAGGATACTGTGCTGGTGTAGCAGAGATTTTGTCTTTCCAACCTACGTAAGCCGGGTCAGAGAAATGTGCTGATTTAAGATCTACCAGGTAATCTAGCTTGCTCAGGTCAGAGATAGTCGCCTCTGCCGAATCAAGATACATTCGAGATAATGCATCCGGCACTACATTTTGACTTCCTTTTACGTGCTCGATCTCGAAGTCGAACGACTGTAGTTTTAAGCTCCATCGTGCGAGTCGCCCCGTAAGTTCCTTTGGAGACGTTAGCCACTTCAAACTCTGGTGGTCGGTGATGATTGTAAAGTGGAAGGCTTCGATGTATGCCCTAAACTTCTTTATGCTCAGTACCGCAGCGAAGCATTCTAGTTCAGTGATACTATAATTTCGCTGCGCAGGATTCAACTTTTGGGACATAAATGCAATTGGCCTTTCGGCATCATCCTCCGACTTTTGAAATAAGACACTGCCAACTCCCATAGTGCTGGCATCACATCTTATATAGAAGGGCTTCGTATAATCTGGATTGGCTAGCAGTGGGGCCGAACATAGGTGTTCTTTTAGTTGTTTAAAGGCTTTTTGAGCCTTCGGAGTCCACTGAAACTTCGCACCCTTCTTCAGAATCTCTGTGATCGGAGTAGCGATGCTAGAAAAGTTTGGGATAAATCTCCTGTACCATCCAGCCATGCCAAGTAGTCTGCGTGTTTGCCGGACTGTTGATGGGCTAGGAAAATTTACAATCGCAGACACCTTTTCAGGATCGACCCTCAGACCTCCTTCACGTACCACATAGCCAAGGTATTTAATTTCACGAAGAACGAACTTACTCTTCTCAACGTTTATGGTCAGTCCTGCCTGACGAAGCAGGGAAGCGACTTCCCTCAGTAAGTCGAAATGTTCATCGAACGTAGTGGAAGTAATGAGTAAGTCATCTAGGTAGACGAATACTCGATCGTGGTATTGATGAGGCACTACCCGGTCCATAAGGCGACACATAGTTTGAGGGGCATTGCACAGACCAAACGGCATGACTTTAAATTGATACAAAGGCCTTCCAGGAACTGTGAATGCAGTCTTATCACGAGCGGACTCTGCGAGTGGTATCTGCCAGAATGCGTCTTTCAGATCTAAGCTTGAGATATATCTGGTTTCCCGGAAGCGACCTCAGAGTCCATCTGTCAATGGTAGTGGATAAGCATCTTTCTTGGTAACAGAATTTACCTTGCGAGAATCTAGACACAGTCGCACCTTCCCATTAGATTTTTTCACGAGAACCACTGTAGAGCTCCAGGAGCTCTGACTCTCTTTGATAACGTCCATGGCTAACATTCGGTCCAGTTCCTCATATAACAGCTTTTGAACTGCTGGGGATACCGGATAGGGACGTTGCTTTATTGGTGGAGTATCTCCTACATCAATGTTGTGTCATGCCATGCTTCGAAAAGGATGGAAATTGATGTTTGAGGTCTTCCAGTTGGGCATTTTGTTCTAGCGTGAGGGTGTGTTGCGGGGTTTTATCAATATACAGGGAATCTATTACAGCAGGGGTATTGCCAAATGCATCCCAAAAATCAATTCCTAAGTAAAGTTCCTGTTGTAAGCTGGGCACTAAGTGAAAATGGATGGTTTCTGTTTTCTCAGCATAACGGACGGGCAACTTTATGTGACCAATGATAGGATTCCGTGAGCCATCCGCTGTGCGAACATATGAATGACTCTGGTTGTAACTAAGATTATTCTTACGCAGAAATTCTAGAGAGTGTTTTCCCAATATGCTAACAGAAGCTCCACTGTAAAGCAGACCAACTATATTTTCTTCAGCTATTGTAAAGTCTTGATATCTGTGGCCTAATTCTCGGCAGTTCCAACATATATCCAACGAAGCGCGGTTAGCAGTGTTTCTCCTTAGCACTGGGGTAAGCGCTGTTACTTGTGGATCAATGTCATTATCAACGTAGTCTGACAAGGGTATTACCTCCTCTAGCTCTTCGATTTGCGCTCTATTTCGGAAACTGCGAGCCATAGTCAGCTGACGAGGATCGTGCCCAGATCTAGCCCACAATTTTTCTAGCCTCTGGCAGATAATTCTCACCTCTTCCGTTGATCTGAATATTGTCGTGGTAGTGGCACTCTGGAGAGCCGGGTCCATGTTTTCTCGGACAATGTCGAATAGCTCTTTGTCAGGAAATGGTCTTCGAAGCCGACCGTTAAGCCGTTCTACGTCCAGCAGGAAATTATTGAACGTTTCTTTCGGGTCTTGTCTTCTTGTTTCAATGGCCCTTCGCGTTTCTCTTTCTGAGACATAGCTCCCGAATCGCTCAAGTAGGGGCGGTCTTCATACCCTGCCAACTCGTATCGGGATATTTCCGCTTGTAAACCCAGAACCAGCTTTCAGCCGTACCTGAGAGGAAATTAGGCAAAATGCCAATTAAACGATCCAGCGGATAGTTATCGTCCTTGGAAAGCATTTCTAGACAGAAGACGAATTCGGTGACGTCAAGTCCGTCTGGGGACCCGTTAAAAGATATCTTCCATTTTGGTAGCCTTGGCTGCCAATGAGGAAAGCTTGAAGTTTCTGGGCGGCCACTGTACTGAAAATGGCCACTGGTTTGATTGCCACTAGGGTTGCTTCCGCGATTTTGTTCTGTACCGTACTGAAAATTACCACTGGGTTGATTCCCGCTAGGGTTGCTTCCGCGATTGTGTTCAGTAGGGAAAGGAGTTGTTGACAAGGGATCACTCTGATTGCCCAGGCGCGGTGTCAGGGTTGTATAGTTTAATGGATTCGTGGTTGTGCTGAAAAACTGATTAGGAGACCTTCCTAGATCCCCAATTATCGACAGAGATGGAAGTGTCAAACTTTTATTAAACTGAATACGTCGACGTGCTGCGGCTGTACTAACATTAGCGGCCACAGCTCCTTCAACATTTGTCTTAAAGCTAGTTGGTGCCGGAGTACTAGTTGCTCCTGCAGGGGCTTGGAGTTTTTGGCTCTCAGAGGCATCCCTACGAGGAGGAATCTTAATTTTCATGAATTCCTTAATAAGCTCGGATAGGGCCGATACTTGTTCAGTGGCCTCTTCTGTATGATCTGTCGATGAGCTAGCTAAGCGTATAGCACGCCCACTTAGGTGACTCAATCGACTTCTCACGCGTTGATAGTCGTCATGCGTTTGGACTTTATTCTCTTTAATTAGCTGAGTTAGAAAGGCGAGCTTTTCTTTACAAATTTCAAGCTCAATTCCCGCCTCGGATGGATCGTGCATAATTGTTGGTGCTCGACCAGGAAATGATGCCTCTAAATCCAATAATTCTCTAAGTTTGGTAGAGTCTTCGGGATCAGTTATATCTACGCCCCTGACCTTATACTCAACATTGCGTTCGTCTTCTATTAGGAATTTGGGATCCATTATTAGTAAATGCGAAAGGTAAACGAGTTACGGATATAAATATATATTAAAATATGAGGTGAATAAAGATATTTAGGTTATCAAGGAGGACACTATAACTATACCGAATAACCAATAAAGACTAAAAAAAAACAAAAAAAAAAAGGAATATAATGCTTAGATCGCCAGCCGAGTGAGCTTCGGCTTAATTACGGGTAGGAAAAGATATATATTAGTGCGTTGAACGAAAGGCAAAGAAAAAAAAAGTAGTACTATTAAACAAATCAAAACAATCAAATAATTTAGAGGAAAGATTAAAGTTCAATAGAAATGCGAAAATAAGTACAGTTAATTAGAGATAAAGGTGAACCAGTATATTATAAAATAATAGAATTAAGACTGCAGATTCTGAGCCAATAAAATAGATGTCCTGGCTCTTCAGCTTCCAACAAGACGTGTACTGGTATATTTATATGTATATAAACAGAATTCAATAAAAAAAGTAGATTTCCTGAATTGAAAGTGGTTAATATTTCTTCGTTTGGTGATACGGTTCATTTAGTTCAGGTTTTAAGGGTTTGATGAGTCAGTGGCGAGTGGTCCAAGGTTTCCCTTATGTAAGTAAAAGATTCTATAATCGCTATCATCTCCACCAGCGGGGCTAATAGAGAATACTAATCTGCGCAATCTAACAGCCCGCCATGCGGAGTAAGCGATTGAATAATTTTTCCAGAAATAATTATTTAACAAACGAAAACACGTATCAAACCTCAAGCAGGGAAACCTTCAAAGGCCACATATCACTACTTGACGGTAATATTGTCGACAATGAAATAAAATAAAAACCAAAAGGTGTATAAGTCGAAAATAAGAATAGCCTTCTCTATCGAGGTTTTTACAAAATCACTAAGAGTCGTTAATACCAATCGAACATAAGGGCGAAACCTGCAGTGAGGAATATCCTAACCACTTAGCGAAAGCTTTGACACGAGCACTTAAGAATGCAAAAGTGTTAAAGAAGCCAGAGTTAACCTATAAACGAACAAACCTAATAGATTGACGCTGTGATTATAGCGCACCGTATTCAGTTGATATCTTAACTCGTAAAAGTAAACAGCAACAAAAAAAAACATTCACTTGTAAGCTGCAGAAAATTATGCTTGCTTGGGCGCCATATTTGTAACCGGCTAGCCAGTCATGTTCCCCTCTGAGCGTGGCCGCTTCCCGACCTTCGAACTCAGCAAGACAGATGACTTGCTATGGCTACTTTTTGCCCCTTGGTTGGTATTTAGGGACAATGAGGGTTGACCTTTAGATGAGCAGGTACAGACTTTTGCCGGCTCAAGCTCAGGACTTGGGTAGGTTCTTTGCTCTCCGATCAACTACCTATTGCTGTACCTTTGGAAGGTAGAAAGAAGAAAACACAAATAAAATTAAGACCAAAAAAAAAACAAAAAAAAAGGCTTGAAGGTAGAAGAGGTGACACCAATTAGAATGATGGGTCACACTGGGCTACCTGCATCACCCACCACTGCCCTCTTCATACTCCTAGGTGAGCCTGCCAGTTACTTTATCTTCCCGGCATCTCCAGCTTCCCCAAAACCCTAACCAAACCCGACACCAAACGAAAACATGAAACTTAGCACATGGCCATTATCATTTATTTATTTCCCCAAACACGCACAAAAGTAAAAAGGGTCACACTACTAGACAAAGGCGTAATATATGGGTATTTGGAAATCAATTCATGAACCATAAGCGGGTATATAGGTATACATATATTTAGAAAAAAAAACATTAAGTTACTATACTAGCTTATATATTAATACTCATGACGCGGATACATAGATACATAGAAAAAAAACTACGTCGCTGTACTAGCGTATATATTGCTAATCAAGCTAAGACGTGAGTATGTATACATGTATATGTTATATCAAAGAGACATTTAAAATAAAAAAAAAATAAAGAGAAAAAAAAATCGCTATGAAAGAATTCGCTAATCCAAATTAACCCTTACATTAATACACTTGTTCAAGCCTAGCCATATGCATAGTATAATAGCACATTCCTTAGCTTTACATACCAAAAACTTAAATTTCATTAATTGTAAATCTGCTTACAATTGATTTCTCACCGCTGCCCATCACAATTCTCATGAAATCGTCTGCACTATGCAAGTAAACAAGATCATATTGCATGAGAATTGTGATAACAGAAGGCGCAGTGACAATTATTTTGTAGGTAGGTAAGCAAAAAACATATATCTGATTTCATGTGACTATGGGAAGAAAATAATTTAGAATTGTTGCTGACTTTGATATTTTTGGATTTACAGTAGATAATTTTGTATAAAAAAGGGACTTTTCAAGAAAATAAATTATTAGTTGTTCGTCCGAAGTCGAGGGTTTTTATTTAGAGAATTTTCATCGATAAACGTATTAAGGTTGAGTACCTTCAATACTTTACAACTGTTTTCTATTGAGGTTGAGTACCTTAATACACTTCGCCCCACTAGAACTACAGCTTTAAGGTTGAGTACCTTAAGGCACAAATCCTATTAAGGTTGAGTACCTTAATATACCACGTTAAGGAAGTCGCGGGCAAGCAAAGGAGCTTGATCGCAATATAAACATAAATTGGTGACCCCGACGTGATTTCACGTCACATTAATCACATCAATCAACTGGAAGACAATCTATCATCATGGAACAGCTGCTAAAGCAACAAACGGCAACAGAAGATGAGATAGAAAGAATTATCTCTAATCATAAAAAGCAGCGTATTGCTGACAGAGATCTGAGATTTTACAAGAACAGTTTAAGCCGCCTGGATGAGCAATGGACAAAGTACGACAAGACCGATAGTGAGCTTCGAGAAAAATTTGACAAACAAGTCAACCCAGACTACTTCCATCATTATGAGGAATTCAAGGATGGTTATGAAGCCATAAGAGAACAAATTTCCAACACGATTCATGAACTGCTTCAAGAGGAGGTTCAGCAATCTTTACCATCTCATGACACGGTCTTGAACCCCAATAAAGATATCCAACATCGAGATGAGCAGCAAACGCCAAAGCCAACAGATGAAGTGTCAAAGGGTGCCAAGCCCAAAAACTCAATTGCATCAAAAACTCATGTTGATAACGTCAAGAGTTCGTCATCAGATGCATTACGAGGACTTGTCCGCAAACAGCTGGCAATTATGGCTGCACTGAAAAGAGTACTGGAAGGTGTCAATACGCAAGAATCATCAGGAGCATATTACAATGTTAAAAGCAATACAATCAATGAGTACTGGGCACAACTAAGGACTATCAACCAATCCATTTGGGAAGCTGCAGAAGACATTTATGACTGCTATGAATATGACCCAGAAGAATATTATAGAGTTGAGGAAGCCACGCAAAACATGCTGGCGAAGGTACTGCAAAGGTCCGAAGAGATTTTAAACTCAAATATGGATCAACCCAGATCAACAATATCAACACAGATGAAATTGCCAAAGATCTCGCTGCCACAATTTGATGGTGACTACCTCAGATGGAAACAATTTCATGACTTGTTTTCACAAATGGTTCACGAACAAGACATTGGAGGAGCTCAGAAAATGTGGTTTCTCAAAACCAATCTAACTGGTGAAGCCGAACGCCTAATCAGACATTTGCCAATATCAGATGCAAACTATTCAACGGCTTGGGATACCCTTACAAAACTATACAACAACAAAAGGTTGCTGACCAGAACATTGTTGGAAAAATTGTTAGGACAACAAGTAACCACACCAGACTCTTCTACATCAATAAAGAGGCTACATGACACTACAAGGGAATGCATCTTGGCATTGAATAATCTTGAAATCCAGACAGAAACATGGGATCCAATATTGCTACACTTGCTTCTAAAAAAGGTAGACAAATCAACCCAAGTTCTATATGAGCAAGGATTACAGGCACCCAGAGATCTACAATCAGTAGAAGAGTTCCTGAAGTTCTTCGAACTTCGGTTCCATGCTCTAGAGACACTAGGCTCACAGAAGGCAGACGGTAGACTCATCAACAAATCATCAGTACTGGTCACAGGAGCCAGCCCTACCCTTTGCAAGGCTTGTCAGAAGCAACATGGATTATTTGCATGCCCTAAGTTTTTAAAACTTTCACCTATAGAGCGTCGCAAGATGGCATACCAAGTAAAAGTGTGCACAAATTGCCTGAAGAGTTCCCACCAAGTAGCAGATTGTCCGGCAAGAGGGTGCTTAAAATGTAATCAGAAGCACAATACATTACTTCATCAACAAATTCAATCTAAGAGATCTGACGATCAGGCAGTTAAGAGCATCATCGTTCAACCAACAACAAGTTCCAAGCAGCCATCAGCAAGCTTGGCAGCAAGAACGAAAACACTCAAGAGAAATTATGTTCTGCTTGGAACCGTATTAATAATGGTACCAAATGGCAAGGGCGAAACTATCCGATGTAGAGCGATTCTTGACTCAGGTTCGCAACTAAACTTCATAACAGAACGTTTGTCAAGTAAACTTGGTCTACGAAAATCATCAAAAACGATGCTCATACAAGGCATAGGAGAAATAAAGCAACGCACCCAACATAAAATAAATGTACAAGTCATGTCACGGATCAACAACTTCACAGCACGAATGGAAGCCTTCGTTCTTCCGGAAATAACTTCCGCACAGCCAACTTACGAATTAGATACGGAGTCCTGGTCTATTCCTCGCAACATAGAATTAGCGGACCCAAGTTTCAACTGTCCAGGCAAGATAGATCTGCTCATTGGCGCGGACCTTTATTATCAACTTCTGTCGGTTGGTCAAATAAGACTTGGAACAGACTTGCCTATTTTACAGAACACTGTTTTTGGTTGGGTAGCTGCAGGAACAACACCCCAGTTATCACAACAAACTTTAACTTGTGGCATCTCTACAACAGAAGATATCAATCTAGAGACACAAGTGGAAAAATTTTGGCAATTAGAAGAAGCACAGTCAGTTTCTCCTAAACTCACAGCAGAACAAGCTAGATGTGAACATCATTTTCAAAACACCATCAAGCGTGATAACACTGGGCGTTTTATTGTCAAACTACCCTTTAATCGAGACACCAAGGAATTAGGCGAATCAAAGGATGTAGCTCTGCGCCGATTTCTAGCCATCGAACGAAAATTCGAAAGGAATCCATCATTACATACACAATATATAGACTTCATGAAGGAATACATAGAACTCGACCACATGAGAGAAATTGACTTCAACATTGTCACTAAGCCATATTATTTCTTGCCAAACCATGCTGTGGTAAAACCAGACAGCACAACAACGAAATTAAGAGTAGTGTTTGACGGCTCCTGCAAATCATCATCAAACAATTCGTAGCTCCAGCCAAACCATGCACTCTTCCACGACTAGAATTGTGCGCAGCAAAACTGACTGCAGAACTAGCTAGCCGAGTCAGATCCGATCTAAACTTGAAGGACGTCCAATGCTATTACTGGACTGATTCAAAAATCACATTGGACTGGATCAATTCGGATCCGGCATTATATCACACATTCATCGCCAACCGGATCGTGTCTATTCAAGAAATATGTAAGCTCAAAACAGAATCCCGCCGACCTTGTATCGCTGGGAGTACATCCAGAAAAACTAGCTTCTCAGAACATTTGGTTTTATGGTCCTCTATTCCTTCATGGCACAGAAAACCACTGGCCTCCACCATACATCAAATCATACACGGACCTGGAAAAAAGGCGCCCGAAAACTATTCTAACAGTCTTTAGTGAAGATTCACACTTTGTAAACACCATAGAACATCAGAATAACTTCAGTAGATGGCAACGAATTGTTGGTTATGTTTTGAGATTCACACGAAATTGTCGACCTGTCCATTACTGTCGCAACAGAAACCAGCAATTAACAACAAAGGAACTTGACGAGGCTACCACAATCATTATCAAATCAATTTAACAAAGGGAATTCAGGGAAGAATTATCACAATTACATCGTACGGGGTATGTCCATAACAGCAGTCCTATAAGCAGCTTGTCTCCAGTCATAGACAACCAAGGCTTAATCAGAGTAGGAGGGCCATTGGAAGCAGCTAATTTACCCTTGGATGCAAAACACCCAATACTACTTCCATACGCACATACCTTTACTAAGCTATTGATGACACATCTTCATGAAAGCAATCTACACTGTGCACCACAGACACTCCTGTCTACAACGCGCCAAAGATATTGGCCCATCAAGAGTAAAACTATCGCTCGATCAATAGTGGGGAAGTGCATACGATGCGCCAAGGCCAAACCAAAACTCCTCAACCAATTCATGTGGAACCTTCCTGCACACAGAATACAACCAACATGACCTTTTACAAACGTTGGAGTAGACTTCTTAGGACCTATTTGGATTCACTTTACTCTGAGCACAGCAGCATTTATAGGATGCCTTAAGCGTTTCGTTGGAAGGAGAGGAAGTTGCAGCAACCTGTACTGCGACAATGCTACCACTTTGTAGGAGCAAAGAACCAGCTCAAGGAACTTGAAGAAAACCTTCACCATGGAAACTCACAACAATTAATAACCTTATATTGCACAGCTAAAGGGATTCAGTTTCATTTCATTCCACCTCGAGCTCCACACTTTGGCGGCTTGTGGGAGGCCGCAGTGAAGTCAGCCAAATATTTCCTGCAACGAAACATCGGATCAGCCTCCTTGACATATGTGGAACTTGAAACACTTATGATCGAAATTGAGGCCATTCTGAACTCTCGGCCATTAACGCCATTATCTAGTGACCCAAACGATCTAACCGCTCTCACTCCTGGACATTTTTTAATCAGAGAGCCACTCACGACCGCTGCAGATCCAAACTCACAACCTTCAAAGAGCAGCCTCTCACAGCGATGGAAACAAGTGTTCATTCTAAAAAATCAGTTCTGGCAAAGATGGTCCAAGGAATACCTCAGCCAGTTACAACATCGTTACAAGTGGAAACAACAATCAAATAATGCTCGTCCAGGAATGATGGTGGTGATAAAGGAAGAAAATCTTCCCACAACCCAATGGCAGCTAGGTCGAATCATAGAAACAGTCAGGGGACAAGATGGTTTGGTGAGAGTAGCAGACGTGAGAACGTCATCAGGCATATTACGAAGACCCATACATAAACTAGCACCATTGCCCGTTGAAGATGGCAATGATTCAACTCATCAAATGCTAGGCACCTCTTTGACTATCGAAGACTCCAAAGAACAAACGTCGCATTCAAAACACACGCAGAAACGCAAGACTTCGCCAAACGCTTCTTCAATAACAACAGCATCCACCTCAGAAGGTGCAACATCAGTTGCCTCAGAAGGTCCAACGGTATCTATCTCAGAAGGTGCAACATCCCACAAAAGAAGAGATCGTCAGAGTGGTGCAACAAGCTTGTTGCTATTTACCTGCTTAATCTTGCCAGTATTCAGTCAAGTACGAATTAACGAATTCAAATCTAAACCAGGAATATATTTTGAGCCCATGGGCAACGCTCACCTCATATCCAACGAATGGACGCTCGTAGTGCACTACAACATGAGCCCAGTTTGGGAAGAATACGAAACTATACGTTGTGGCATAAGCAATTTGAGTAATCTTTGCAACATAATTACTGACAAGATATCCTGCGAGCCTATCCTAAACCAATTTCAAGGTTTCCTAACCGAAATGCAGAATGGTAATGAGCTCCTACTTCATAGTCATAAAAAGGTGCGATCGAGATCAAAAAGAGCTCCCTTAAACATTATAGGCAGTCTGGCCAACTCCTTATTTGGGGTTTTAGATTCAGAATATGCCAACCAGATGTCTGAAGTAATTGAAAATATGAAGAGCAATGATCACTATCTTCTAGAGCTCAATAAGAACCAAACCTCAGTAATTGACTCAACTGCCAATGTAATCAAAAGGTCACAAGAAAGGACAGAGAGCCAGTTCATGGAGTTTCATAAATATTTCAATACAACCATCTCTCAACTCAACAACCTAACACATGAAGCCCACCAGCTAAGAATAACACAAATATTTACAACATTTTCACTCCGGTTAGTAATGGCTATCAATAATTATCCACGGATCCAATCAACTCTGTGGGACGTACTAATTGATACTCATCAAGGGAAAATAAATCCTTACCTATTGGCGCCAAGACAGTTCAATAAGGAGCTCGGTCATATTCAAGAGCATCTGACATCATCACTGAGATTGCCGGCGAAGCCTGAGGACTTGATAAAATTGTACAGCATCATGTCAGTTGAAGGACGAGCCAGTCCTAGCCACATGATCTTTCGGTTAACTCTACCATTATTTACATCTGAACAATTTGAAATGATGCACTTGGTGTCAATACCATTTTTAAGGAACAACAGTCTCATGATGATTCAACCATCAACAGAATTCTTGATAATCAATCTCCATAGAGATCAGTATTATCCTCTACAAGAGAACGAACTAAGATCATGCCGAGTAGGCGAATCAGGATTCATCTGCAAGCAACATCATCCGATCTATAACGAGCAGTCCAATCATAGCCTGTGCGAGATCAGTCTGCTGACACAATTAACACCAAGAAACTGTTTTCTTACATCAGCTCACTCCCTTCGATGGATACAATTATCCACCCCCAATCATTGGATATGCTTGATGCCAACACGAACAACCATAAATATTGTTTGTGAAGGGTCAGTTCATCAAGAAGTCCTCGAAGGTTCTGGTATATTAGAATTAAGCCCACAATGCTCTGTCCGAGATGAATCTACCACTATAAGGGGCCACAACATTATCTCCAGCCACTCAGAAGGTAAATTTATTACCACACCAAGATTCACCGACTTTATCCGTACACTAAACAACACCAACACCGACCTCGCATTGAAGGTCTCCCCAGCACAAGGCATCATGAAAGACATCCAAGAACTTCAAATGAGAATAAACTCACTCAAGGAAATGGAAAGACTAGCTCCCAAGGACATCAACTTTCATGATACTCATCAATACACCATTGGCTACACAAGTTTGCTATTAATATTGGCTCTCATCGTATACGTGACATGGAGATATAAACAACATACGTTTGGACATCAAACAGTACACCCTAGAGCACCCGTACCATTGCCAAGAACCACTTCCCTGGATCTATTACAGTCAGAAGATCTTGAGCCAGCTCAACGCGGGGAGAATGTTCAAGCCTAGCCATATGCATAGTATTATAGCACATTCCTTAGCTTTACATACCAAAAACTTAAATTTCATTAATTGTAAATCTGCTTACAATTGATTTCTCACCGCTGCCCATCACAATTCTCATGAAATCGTCTGCACTATGCAAGTAAACAAGATCATATTGCATGAGACTTGTGATAACAGAAGGCGCAGTGACAATTATTTTGTAGGTAGGTAAGCAAAAAACATATATCTGATTTCATGTGACTATGGGAAGAAAATAATTTAGAATTGTTGCTGACTTTGATATTTTTGGATTTACAGTAGATAATTTTGTATAAAAAAGGGACTTTTCAAGAAAATAAATTATTAGTTGTTCGTCCGAAGTCGAGAGTTTTTATTTAGAGAATTTTCATCGATAAACGTATTAAGGTTGAGTACCTTCAATACTTTACAACTGTTTTCTATTGAGGTTGAGTACCTTAATACACTTCGCCACTAGAACTACAGCTTTAGGGTTGAGTACCTTAAGGCACAAATCCTATTAAGGTTGAGTACCCTTAATATACCACGTTAAGGAAGTCGCGGGCAAGCAAAGGAGCTTGATCGCAATATAAACAACACTATTCTAGGAATCTATATAAAAAACACAAAAAAAAAAAAAAAATAAAGATCGCTAAGTGGAAGTATGATGGCAGCTCACATGTATACAAATATATATATAGGTACTATCTATCCGGAAATACTTCGCAAAACAAAAAAAAAACTACTTCAATATAGTATTCCGCAAAACAAAAAGAACTACGTTAATATACTAAAGTACTAATTTACATTTCTGTAGGGAAAAGAAAAAAAAAAAGAGATCGCCAAATTCCGACTTCATTGCTAATATATATATATATATTAAAAAAAAAATTGAAATAAACGAACAGAGGAAGAAATACAGAATTAGCCTATAACCCCGAGAAGACACGGAGAAGAAAAAAACAACACAATCTACTCACATTACAATTAATTTGTCGTAAATGTACTTAATTGTCAATCTCCCGGCGATGAAGCGCTTCAGCGGCCTGGTGATTAACGCTGTGAAAACAAAACAACAACAAAAAGACAGAAAAAAAAGATAAGAAATTTCACCTGCTCGCTCTTGGGATTTTTTTTTTTCGTTTTCTCCTATCAGTGGATTTTGCTGGTTTCTCCTCCGTTCCACTATCAAGTTCCGACGATGATTTTGGATGGTGTTTAACCCCAAGGAAATCTTTGGGCGCTCTAGAAGGCGCCAGGTTTGCTCCTATCGATGCTGCGCAAACTTTACTGGCCTATTTCTGTAATTTTTGTTTGTTTGTTACTCTGTCCTTTCCCTCCGGCACTGATCCACACCGTGCAGGCCAAAACTGTCACCTGATATCTGTACTCGGAACCAACAGAAAGAAGAAACCTCACTAAATAAATTTTTCCCGGCAATGAGCAAGTAATCACACCTCACTTTAGATTTATCCAAAATTCCCTTCTTTGAGGGCAGAAAAAAGAGCTTATTCTGTCACTCAGTAACTATCGAGTCACATCCACAAATAAATTTATAAAAAAAAAAATGTAAACTTCTCGGATAAACGTTTCAATACTTCCGGCATGCACGCACAATTGCTCGATGCCCGGTCTTTATTTAAAGAAATATTATTATAGTCACTACTACTTCTGATTTGATTTTTTTTTTTTCAAATTCTGTAAGGGCGCACAAGACGAACGAAAAACAAAACACAAAACTGGACGAGCTCCCGCGGAAGATCTTTCGGCGGCCTTCTTCGTGACGGTGTTCACTTTTCTAGCGTCGAAACAAAGCCGAACCTTTCCTGGCTTCCGAACTAGAACTACTGGAGAGCTCCATGGACTCTGGCTCTCCTCTATCACTCTCAATGACAACATTCGCCCTAGTTAGGCATCCATCAAATTTTGTGCTCCTGGTGAAATGGATAAAACTGTTGTTTTATCGGAGCAGCATCAAAAATATCATTCTTGTGTGTGATTAAAGGCGTTTTGCCCACGCCTAGTGACGCAAAAGATGAAAATAGCTGTTTGTTGGCTTCAAGTCGTTTCAATTTCAGCTCGAAAAGATGACAGTCAGTGTTTGAGGCAGCTAACAGACCCGGTGTCACCTCTGCAACTGCACCTAGGATATCAGAAGCCAACCAAAATAGGCGCCAGAAATCGACTCTCAAGTACAGTGCCTGAATTACGTAAAATCATAAGTTCTTGGTCTCACTACGGGAAGTGACATCCAGGTCCACATAATTATGCACGTTTGTCATGGCACCATTAGCTACCTCTACTTGCGTCTTATACTTCTTCCATTTGACCTCCGCTTCCGACAACCTCTCAAGAGCTCCCCGGCCTAGAATACTAACAGTGGCACCACTGTCTAATAGTCCTGACACGGTTCGCCCGAGCAGCTGTACTTCGGCATACGGTCTAATGTTATCTGGTACCGACACTGTAATGTAGGCCAACTTCTTTCTCTCAGCCTTGATACTTTTATTGTGTTCGCGCCACCGATTTTTTTCTAGCAGTGTGAAAATGAAGGTGTGATCACTTCTGGGGATTCCATGGCTGAGAAGAAAATCCTTTCTCTCACAGCACGACAAGTTTTTAAACGCTCATTGCTGCTCGTCATCACAGAGTTTGATGGCCGCCTCAATATCTGATACGTCGGAGACTGGACTCCCTCATCAGCAATGCCAGAAAGTTTTATCGCAAATGGTATTAATGGAACGTCAAAGAATAACGACGGATCCGACAGAAGGTCTAGTAGGTGGTCGCAATCGTAGTTATTATTCTCCAAGATGGGATTTGGGACTTTTAAGTCCAATAAGGAGGATTGTTTTTCGAAATCATCGATCTCGACTCTCAGACTGTTAGTTTTGTTATATGGACCATTTAATTGATTATGATTGTCTGGCCGCAATCGTAACAGAAGTAGCCTGTAGGAGTGTGCGGACAATCTGTGTAAAAGTGGCCCACAGTTTCAGAAAATAAATTCCGGTCTAACAGGTGCTCTGGTGTGTAGTTCCGCCGCTTCCAATTCTTGAGAGTTGTGAAAGGCTGAGTTGTCTGGCTCTACGTTTAGTGGTATGTCGTTGTGTGCCGTGCTCCGAGATAGAGAGCATACAACCTTGGCCGGGATCGAATCACTCCATCAAACACTTCGTTTCACTTAGAAATTTTAATGATCTTTTTATTTTAAATCCAGTTACAATAATCCTCGTAAAAAAAAATGTGGTTTTTTGTAGAAAAGCAAAAGATATCCAAACCTCGCAACACACGACTCGACGGTTTTAGCAAAATTTGGGAGGATTGGGCTCGCTGGCCCCAGGTACTCATGAAAGCTTTTTGTTTTTCCTTTTATCACTTTCCCACGACGTGAAAATCGTACGTGGGAAGTACAAAAAGTTTAGACTCAGTGCATATGCATGAAATCTGATATGCACTTGAGTCTTGAAAAAGTAATATTTTTAGACGATAAGAATAATTATGTGTATGTATGTACATACGATTAAATTTTATAAATTTAAAAGACCGTATGTATGTATGTATGTACATACGGTTAGATTTGATGGGTTTAGGGAAAAAACTGTATGTATGTACATGCAGGTAATTTTGGCGGAATTGATATATGTATGTATTTATTACTACATGTAGGAAAGTAAGTAAGTACTGCACGTACCGTGAGAATAGAATATGCGGCAGATAACAAAATGCAATTTATGCGAAATTGCATTTTGTTTAATCATGGGAATGCATTTTCGAATGCATTTCAAATTTTAAATGTAATAAATTTTCAATTTCGGGCAATGCGGCAATACATTGCATAGGGCAATATATTGTTGCATTGCTTTTATGGTTGTGATCTGGGTCATAGGCACCTGGGTTACAATATCCCTCCCCCCTTGGGAGAAGAAAGTTTTATTTTCTCGAGAAGAAAACTTTCTTTTTAACTAACTTAATCTTTGTTTTTGATGATTATAAGGTTACATGTGAATGATGTACTTATATACTAAGAATATACCCGCTGTTAGGTATTATTGCTGTGCAATTGTTACAGCAAGGACTGGGAGTGCTTTGTTTAGTAAAAGATCACCAGCCCTGTTTTAAAAGGTCTCTTTTACAATATAAATTCACTTTTCAACGTTAAACTTGTATTTTTCACTTGTTTATTATTACATTACACTTTTCTTTTCTATATGTAGCTTAATATTTAATTTAGAGGGAACAAGAGACCTTACCGTGGGTCGGGAGTCACTTGGTTCCTTTCCAAAATTACTACCAAAAACTGACTACCTTGGGCTAGCGACGCATCGGCTTTTTATTTGGAAATTTGGTTTCAAATTTTGAATAATCAGCTAAAGGCTGAATTATTCGTAGTGGGGCTAAAGAAGAGTTAGTATATAGTAATATTCTAACTATTTCCCCAGTTAGATGTATGAGGAAATTTTGGTTACGCCTATCGATATTGTATCGATACATAACGGCGAAAATCAATATTGCATGGCTAAACAATAATTTTAAACGATTCACCTGCATATAAGAAATTTTAAAAGCAGGCTATTGGCTAGTATTATATACATGACCAGGAACTTCATGTAGCGCCATTAAGGGGGTCAAAACATCATGCATATTACTGTTATATTTGCTTCTTGTACTTACAGTCGTTGCGTCCAAATACACCTGGTATCCTTTTGCGGTCAAGTAATAACACCTCTTTTCTTTTTCAAATAAAACACGTCTTTTCTTTTCTCATTTTTTTCTTATTTTCACTGGTATGACCTTTTACCAACACCTCTGACCTTTCACTATTTCTTATCACTTTTCAGCTTTACAAATATTTAGACGAAAAGTTTACTATTTAATAATTTTTCCAATTCCACAAAATACAACTTTCGATTTTTTCAACCGCCGAACCGCCCGAACCAAGTTTTTTATCCAATTCCGTTTTCAACTCCGTTTTCTTTTCAAAACTCGACTGCTTTTTTGAAACTCGACTGCCGCGTATAGGATTTAAAAAACAACTCGGCTGTTGCAGCTTGCAACAATAAATCCACAGGTGTCCACCTGAAAAATACAAAAGAAGGAAACAGAAATTGTTCTGAATCTAATTCTTAAAACTACCTTTTACATGGCCTTCATGCAAACATGTATGCACCAGCAATGAAAATCCCATTTCAAAACAAAAAAAAAACGCGAAATATCTATCGCAATAAATAAATAAAAAGAAAATTAAAAACACGAAATCACAAGAATGAACAGATTTCTTCCAAATGACAAATAACACAATTGTCAAATAATTGACAATTGTCAACTGTCATGTAAAACAAATTAGGAAGTGTTCTGAAATTATCACTTGAAACAAGTGACCTAAATAAGTGACCTAAACATCTTTGATCATTTTCATCGCGATCAAGAGCCCTCGTTCAGGGTAGAAAATGCATAGTTTGCATTTCCACCCTTAGAAAAATTTTCCAGAATATTTTTCGATGGACGGTGGCTTGAAAAAATGTAATTTGATGTTTTTATAAACATCAGCCACCGTCCCGTCGCTTGAAATTGCGGCGCGCGTATACATATAATGTAAATTCGCGGCGCGCATTTTTTATCGCGAAAGGTTTTTTTTTTGTGAAATGTATGTACATTCGTACATACATATTGTAATTTTCACGATAAAAAATACTGAAGGTACGATTTGCCTTTTGCTTTATTTTTTAAAGTAATTATTTCTACTGGCAACTTTTACTGAAGCCAAAATTTGCCATGGAATTATTAATTCATGGAATGTGAAGAAAATTGCTGATGCAATTTTCTTCACTGATTGAGTAGATAAGCTAGTCATGTTTTAAGCATGATTAGTTTATTGAAAATTTGTAATTTTAAATAATTATTTTATTACCCTTTTGCAGGTATGTTTTTAGGTCTATTTCAGATATATAACAATCCTTCCCCCATGAGAAAAAGAGAATTATTCTTTGAAGAGGAATAATTCTCAGGGGAAGTTGTTGTTGGTACTAATTTGGCGGTTCGGGTCTCGGTCGGTTTTCGGTTGAGCTTTACAATATTTTTGATTTAGCTTTCTATTTTTTGAAAGGTTCTTACCTTTCTTTTCTTATTGTTGGCACGGTGGGGACCTTACACAATTATTTTTAGCTAACAACTATTTTGTTTTTGTTTGTTTTCCTCACATATTTATTATTATTATTTACTATTTTATTTATTACTTTACTAGTTTAATATTAATCCTATAACAATTTCTTTATCGTTACTTAGTAGCCTGGTATTAATGTTTTTTTTTTTTTATGATCTACTTATTTTTATTTAATTTTATATTTAACTCCTTTTAAATAAGGTCCCGAAGGCAAATAAGGCCTACCTATTTTTTTAGGAAATATAGTTTAATACAATAAAAGACGTTCTGAATAACAAACTTTGCTTTATTGCATATAAAGGAATATAAAAAAATTAACATTTCTTCTCAGACTAAATATAAAAATTTAACATACAAAAAAACAAGTACTTTAGGCTTTATTATACGGGGGTAGTTTAATAAGGCCTTTAAACTTAAACTCAGAATTTCTGAAACTTAATTCTAATTAAAATTGCCTTTTGGAAAGGAACTTATTTGCTCAGTCATTAATGCCTCTAATCGCAGCCGTTGGGGCATACAAATTTATCTTTATCATTTTTAGTAAGACCAACACACTCTTCATGATAATATTTCGAACATTGTGCGCATGGTCTCATGTCAGCTACTCGATCTTGGCCACAACCATGACAGTACCAACTATCTTGCGACTTTCCAAGATTCTCTCTTTTCTTTTTCTTCGATTCTTTATCGCCCTGTTTCTTTTCTTTCGATATTCCTTCATTATTTCGGTTTTTATTTTTGGCTTTTTTCTGATCGCTCTGTTTTATTTGTCTCTCCGCTGCGTTCCTTTTAAATAGGTCCTTTGTCACCCTTTATCCTTTGTAATTTAAAGCTTTTCTTCTCGGTTTGTATTTAATGACTGACTAATCCGGTGTTGGCATTACTTCTTTGAATTGTGGGTTTTGGTTAAGGTTTATTAAAGATACTTTACCATCCTTATCTGGTGGGCAAATCTGTTCTTGTGAAGAACGAACAGGAATTGCATTCTCAACATTATCATCTTTAGAGTCAGATGATGAACTGTAAATTCGACCTGCTCTTTTTACGAAAAACCTCTGGATAAATTCGTTCAGTGATTCAGCATTGGAAGAGTCAGAACTAGTGTTGTATATTACAGGACGTCTTTTAACTTGCAATTGACTGGTGTCCTCAATTGGAGAGATCCGATGAGTTTCTTCACTTGGAGAAGCAAGCTGTTGTACTTGCAATTGACTGGTGGACGCAGTTGGAGAAATCCGACGAGTTTCTGCACTTGGAGAAGCAACAACAGCTTGCTTTCAGTTAACACAGAAGGAGCAAAAGCAATTTCTGTGTATGGCATTTGCATTTAATGGGTAAAGACCTACAGCTCTGAAGCCGCTTGTAATATGTTTGTGGGTCATACATTTGGACCACACTTTAGATAAAATTATATTGAATCTTGCTTTTGTCAATTTTTTGTCACGATGTTCATATAAATACTGTAGGTAGGACTTCTTGATCCCAGTAGTGTTCAAATGGTCTATAGCAAGCTTTATCAAGGGGTTGGAGCTCCTGTGTAGTGTTTGAAGGTAAGCAATAGAGTACTATGTCATACTTTTCGGCTTCTTCTACTATACTAAAGTCCAAATGACACTTAGCTCCATCGAATATTAAGAGACATTTAACTCTGTAGTCATGCTCCCTTTTTGGGCCATTCTTTCTCTTACCTTTAAAAAGGACCATTGGTGGAATGGAATTTCCAAGGGCGTTTACACATCCGACTATAGTTACATTTTCAGCATGTTCTGAGGCCTGCATATGTACTCTTTTGGCTCCTCGCTGAGCGATGACTATTGCCTGATTATGAACAGTAAGCCGGCAACCCTTTTCGTCCATGTTGTAAATACGCTCAGGATGATCATGTAGCTGTAGTTCATCATAAAGCTTCTCAACTTCTTTAAAATGTTCGGATACGATAACTTTGTTTAGTTTCTGGGCTCGTGCTGGGTTTAAAAATTGTGCTTTACGTTTCGTCAAAGTAGGATTTTTTTTTTTTAAACAGTGCAAGCCAGTCTCTTCCAGCGAGACGTTTTTCTTTATTGAAATTATTAGGTATGTTATACTTCTCACAAAAAACAAAAGCTTGTCTGCGAATAACTTTTGGAGTTAATGGAATGGCTATTTGTGCAAATTTAATTATTCTTTTAACAAAATCATCTTCCTGATCTTTCGATAATGTGGATTTCCTTCCTAATTCTTTCGTAATTTTCCCACTGTCAAATGATTTCTCAATGTTCATCTAGGTACACCATATCGCGCCGCTGCTTGATAGGTAGATAACTGACCTCTTTGAACTGCAGCTACAGTAGCCGATAGTCTTGAGACCACAAAGCACGCTTTTTCTTAGGGGGTGACTTATCATTGAATCTGTAATTATATAATAAACACAACTTAAAACTAATTAAAAAAAAATACATGGAAACGATAACAAGGCCTACGTGTATGGTAATAAGGCCTACCATTCTTTTCATTAGGCCTTATTAGCCGTCTGGTAAAAAAAAAACTTTCACGTTTTTAACCAATTAAGCACTTAGTAAAATAGACAACTAGTATTGTATATAGAAATCTTAAAACGTGAATAGTAACTAATTCAACAACACAAATCAAAATTGTAATGAAAAGGAATAAAAATTACCAAATTTCTTCCTAAAAATTTTATACCACTGCGCAATAACATCCAATTCGCACAAAGCTTGCTACGCAACTGAGGTCATGAGCGAAGGTAACGAACACTTCGACCGGCATGACATGTTTGCTTATTGTCTCTGCATACGAGAGAGATATCAACATGCTCATTCCATTTTAAACCTGATTTTGGCACTATAGACCTTATTACACGCTAGGCCTTATTTGCCTCAAGTACCTTATATACTTTTAATGCATTTCTTATGTACTTGATTTCAAATTATTTGTTTTTCTTTCGATTACCTCTACTGTTTGAGTAGGTACTGTATGCTATTTTATTTTTCCTATTTTATATTTATATTTAATTCTAGGGCATTTTCCTTTAATTCTATAGTAACTCTAGTTATAGTTTATTTATTGTATGCCTTTCTAATTTTATTATTTTATTTATTTTATTATTTTATTTATTTTTTCATGCCTATTTTATTTCTACCCTCCTATCTATTTTTATGTAGCATAATTCTAACGAAATTTTTCTTTAGTATTATTAATCTAATTATTTTTATTTCTATATACTTTTTGTATATACATAGTTTACCAGAGCTACTTTTTGTTTCAATTTTACATTGTTTTGATGATTCATGTTGACAGTGTCGATGTTCACACCTTTAAGGAGGATTTACATTATGATGACATCCAATTTTTACAGAAATTGTGAGGGAGATAGTACATCGTATACGGAAATTTATTTATGAGTGACGAGAGAAGCAAACGCGTCCGGAATTTTTTCCGGACGTCGATTTGTCACTGTGTGCGTGTCCGGAACCATAAAAAGACCTCAAGCCTAGGGAGTTTTTATAGTTACTGAAACTAAAACATTGTTATTGGCAATCCTAATTTGTCAATTTCGACTACTGGAGCTGCCATATTGCTGTTTTGTTACAATAATTTTATGGCATCTACATATCTGTAAGGTAAAATTATTTATCGAAATAAACAAAAGTAAGGTTTGAGTTTGTAATTAAATATTACGAAATAGAAAGTTATGAGATATAGAAAATATTGAAGTTATTTCTGAGGTAGTTTTCTGTCCACAAGCAGAGAGTAGTGTGTTCAGAGATTGACTGCAGTGGTCCTTTTCCTTTATAATTTGCTAGAATTATTCCGCCTTTGAGATAATCCGTCATGTGAACACGAACCGGGCTGGAATTATCTTCACCGGCGTTAGTTCGGTAGTGGAGTGGAATTATTTTCATGTGAGCACTTGAGTGAACTTTTTGTTTATTATATGAAATAAATATTAAATAAAAATTTCGTTATCGTACAAAATGATGATTGCAGAACTAAATTGCAGTACCACCTGATATTTTGCGAGAAATTTTTTCGATATAATCTCATCCTTTGCTTCGAACTCATTCGTGCTTTCATGCAATATTTTAAAAATTGTAAAATTTTACTTCTTTTCATGATCCGTCTTTGAATATCTACGAAAAAAACTATTAAGAACTTGAGAATTTCCAAGTAGACAGTTCGACAATATATGAGTTTTGCCATAAAAAGTAGAGGGGACTGTACGTGTGAGGTATTGCGATGATTGCTTCCGCAGCATTTAAATTTCAATAAACTATCTCCCTCACAATTTCTGTAAAAATTGGATGTCATCATAATGTAAATCCTGCTTTACACTATTTGAACCGATTTTGTTTTAGCTAGGCTTCTACATAGTTCGCCTTAAACTGGGTTGGGAAGCAGGAGTTCGCTCTTCTAAAGGAATTCCCTTGGTTGAACGTTCGGGGTTACCTTGTGATTGATTTATCTGTTGTCTCATCTTGATGACAACAGGGTGAAGATATTTTACTGCCACAACAATCATTATGGCCAGAACTAGTAGGCTCGTAAATGATAGACAGGTTGTGGACAGGATATGGGAGTTTCTACTTGATACTTTCTCTTGGTATTTGCTGATTTTGTTTTGGATCTCTTCCAATGAATATGTGCCTTTATAGACTGATTTGTGGATATCGTCTCCCGTTAAAATCTCCATTTGTACGAAATTTTGGTTTAGAGATTCGGGTAAGATTTCGGCTAGGCTCAAGTTAAATAAGGATTGAGTTAAATCTGGTAATTGTTTCGGCTGCACAATATTCAGTGGAATTTTACACCGTGGAGGTGATGAACGAGAATAGCCATGCGTTGGACTTGTTCAGTTTAATCAGATTGTTTTGCGATATATTTGTAGCAAATTTTGTGGAGATAGGAGGAGTGGATGAATGTGATTTGTTCTACTAGCCATTATGATTTTCAGGAGGGCTTTTTGTCGGTATTTGACTTCTATTATTTGGAGAAGCAGGCTCGATAGATTTTTCTTGTCTCATTTGCCTTATTGTTAACTCCTCGGCCACAATATGCAGATCGTTTATTTGGTGTGCTATTTTTTGTTGTTTGTCAATTAACATAGCCAGCGGTTTTTGAATCATTTCCAAGTTGGTTTTGACATCACTAATTTGCTGTTTCTCTAGCTCAGCTAGGGCATGTGCATTCGATTCAAGTTGTTCTAATCTGCTGTAGATTTCTTTCTCGTTATTATTGTCCATGGTGTGAAATAGGTAGTGCATTGCACTGCCTATTCCATCGAACAATAACCTAGTTTACGTTTTCCTGGAACCAATTCTTTAATGGTTCCCGTTCGTTTTTGGACACTGACTATTATAGCGTGGATGTGTTGCTGTTGTATGTTACACAGATCTACTTGGTCTGTATATTTATGCAGAGTTTATGCACTAATTGTTCTGCACGCTCTGCTAATTTTATCTGGGTATCTAGTTCATCCAAATCTATCTCGGTGAGGACATTCCAGGTGTCATGATATACCATGAAGCTTCCTAGGTCCTCGAAAAATATACCCGAGCCATTTAGCTGGGTCATTATATTGGGTTTGTCAGTGATTTCTCCTGTTGTGTATTGGATGAAGAGGGCAAATACGATGAATTGCAGCGCCATTTCTGTGGACAATTCGGAGGAAGAAAATAATCTTTTAAGTATGGTTTTACTTATTACGTGCCGTATTAAACTAAGCAGTGGAGTGACTCCACCGCAAATGTTCCTGAGGGCTGTGTTGAAGTGGGGTTTACTGGAGACTAATAAAGTAGGAAGTTAGGTCAACCTGGTTCATTTTTTTTCAACATGTTCTTACTCGAAATATGGTTTTAAACGGTTATTGTGTACCGTTACGCTACGTTTTTCAATTTTGATTGTGGTATTCACATCACTTGGTATTGCGATTACCTGATAAGGTCCTACCCAGATTTGAGAAAGCTTATGTTTTCTGCTTACATTTTTGATGAGGACGTTGTTTCCTATGTGGAAAGTTAGGGGCCGTACTGTCTTATTGTAGTACCCCTTTGAGCGCTGTTTATTTTCCAATAAGTTCTTTCGTATACTTAAATATGTGGTAATAGCTCTCATGGTTGTAAACGGGTTCGGATTTGATGGGACATCCGCTGTTAAGCCGTAAAGGCAGTCCATTGGGGTAAGTTTAGTATCCTCGTGTACACTATTATTATACACTAATGCAGCGGTTCGTAGGTATTGGCAGTGGCGAATCCAGGGGGGGGTCGTGGGGGTCATGACCCCCTCCCCCCTAAATTTGAGAAAAAATATTTAATTAATTGAGTTATTTGAAAAAATATTTTTTTTTATTTTATACTTTTTTTATTTATATAATTCAACTTAAAAAAAACTTTATTCCGAAACTTAAAAAAATAAAAATTTATTTCAATGAATGCTATTGTATGCATGTGATGTATGTGTATAGGTTTTTCTCGGAATTTGGGTTTCGGACATCAGGGAAACACTTCCCAAGCTACGAAACAGACTCCCTCGCTACCACATCAGAGCCCTAACTTAACTTAGTCCTAACTTCTGTTCGGGGCTTAGCTTAGTCGAAGGCAATCACTCTACGCCGTTTCAGGAAGCTATGATTAAGACAACTCGCACACTTTTATTTTATTTATATATATTTTTTTTTACTTTTGCTTTGTTTACAAACTTTTTCTTTCACAAACTTCCTCTTATGGTTATTTTCAGAAAACGTTTATTTTTTTTTTTTTCTTATCGCAACTTCTATTTTCTTTACCTGCTTACAATTAGTGTTCAGCCTACCGCGGCGGACGATGGTTGAAATGAAATTTGATATTTTCATAAATATCAAACCATCGTCTTGCTATCGTGCATACATTGTTGCACCCAGAATGTATTCCGCTCGCGACAATTTGCTGAAAGGAGGCTTTTTGGTGAAGACTTGATCGTTTAAATCTTCACCGAGTAAATTTTCTGCGCCCGATATGTATGTAGGTATACATATATGTACATACATATCGTATTTTTATTTTCGACAAATCTTACTGAAGGTAAGATTTGTCGTGGGGCTTTTTTCTATTGAAACGAGACTTGGGTTGAAATTTAAAACTTTTATTTGTCCCAAGTCGTTCTATGGGAAATACTTTTTGTTTTTAACTGAGGAATTTGAATCAATTGCTGATGGCAATTTCACACACTCTACACTCCTAACATTCTAAAATATTTGCAGCGTTCTTATGTAAAACCACTGACATTTAAAATATGGACTGACTACGTCCATAGAAATGCACTGCAGAAAGTGGGCTCATTTCTATATAGCGTTCTCTTTCGATCTAAGCACCAACTACTAATTCGCACGTCACATAGAAATGTGACCTAACTCAAAATTTGTCGTTTTTGAGTTAATTACACCATGAAATTGGCATATTTCTATCTTGTTTTTGCCGCTAGATAGAGATAGTATCACTTTTCTATTACTTAAGAACAGAGATATTCTTCATAGAACAGTGTGTCAGTGTCACTTTTTGACTTGTGACGATCTTTATAACAAACGTAAATATGTTTTCGACATTTTAACAGTATTATTTTAAATTGTGTCACTTTTCCACAAAACAGCAATTATTTCTTACAAATTATATTATGAGTTATGACATTTTTCCACAAAGTTCAAAGTACGGAATTTAATTCTTAAAAATCGTATTTTGAGTTGTGCCACTTAAAAAAACTTGTAAAAATATTTATTTCGCAACAAAGAAAAGCGACACAACTTAAGAGGATGCGGGATTAACGCCAACTGCGGTAACAAAATCATAAAATTTCTTTTATATAAATCTTCAGAAATATATTTACTAACAAATTTAAGAGTTCAGACTATTTTTAGCAAACAATTACTACGTTAAGCTAGAATTAATTCTATGTACAGCTTTTCGTTTTTTCGCTCTCCTGAAAAGTTGCATTTTTTGAGTTGGTCACTTTCCTATGTAACGTGCGAACTGAGAAAGGGCTGTAAACAATAAATAAATAAGTGGGTTTGTCGAAATAAATTATTTTAAATTAATTATTTGGGTTAATAGAAATTCGAGAGGTTTCACTTTTCAACTTTTCGCCAATGGATTTTTCAATGTTGGCACCGACGTATGAAATATTTTTGACACAAAAAATTGTACCCGCATGAAATAGCATATCGAGCAGTTCATATTATATATGCCAGTGTGTAAAACTGAGAAAAGTTTGGCTTGAATGACGCCTGCAGTTTGCACCCTATTCTATTAAAAAAATTAGTTTTTGTAAAAAAACAGTATACTAAAAAAGACACATCATCCGCACCGCTTAATATGTGGACTTCCTAGTACTGCGGTGGCCATGCGAACCGGCGTTGCAGGTTTTTTTTTTTTTTTTTTTTTTTTTTTTTTTTTTTTTTTTTTTTTTTTTTTGCAGCTAAACGCACGTTTTCGTAGCCGACTGCTGTTTGTTAATTTTAGTAGTGATTTCTGTGCTTCTTTATTCTACTGTAATCGTTTTCCTTTCCATTATTTCGCTGACCGGGATTTTCACAGTGCAAAAATCAAATCAAATTATATCTAATAATCAATTAATCGTGAAATTAATATTTTGATTACATTGCGAAGTGCATGAAGCTTGGTATGTCGGGTAACTCCACTTCTGCTGTTGGTGTTGAAACGCGAGGAGGCAAGAAAAGTAAGCCTATGAATTCTAAGCCGGGTATTGCTGGAGTGAGTAAGATAACGATAGCAACAACACCCACTACAATTGCACCTAAGTTTGATAGTCCAACTTTGGCTCTTGCTGAAATGACGTCCAACAACATTCCAGACACAGCTGACATGCGGACACTCCTAAGTGAGTTAAATTCTACAGTGGCTTTGATGAGAGAAGAATTTCGGTGCCAGCTGGAGGGCTTGCATAAAAAATTTACCAGTGACCTGCACAGTATGATGATGTCGTTCGAAGCTAAAGTAAACGGAAAATTTCAGGGAATCCGTACCTCTGTTGACTTGCTCGAGGCAAGACTCGACCGTTTGGAACGCGATCGCATATCATCTGATATTGTCATTAATGGAATTCCATCAACGCCTGATGAAGACCTTGTAAGCTATCTTACAAAATTTTGTGCAGCACACTATATCAGTTTACCAAAAATTGCAAACATATTTCGTGCTAGAGTTAGGAGCGGTAGTACTGATTCCTCTATAATTTTAAAGTGTTACTCGCCACATGAGGAGCATTGGGGCGAAAGAGAAAAATAGGGGACCATTGTTTGACATTGAATGATATCGGAATGAATTCGAACGCACGGATATACATACATGAGAGCTTGACCAGTCGTAATTATGCTCTGTACCGAAGCGCTTTACGTTTACGCAAGAGAGGCGTTTGGCTGCTGTCTTTACTTTGCGGGGTCTTGTTTACGCCCGTAAGAAACTGAATGATGAAGCCTGCTGCATTACTAACTGCCCTCAACAAACTTGCAGTGACTGAGGAGATCGTAAATGAATTGCTTTAAACTTTAGTCGTTGCATATATTGGTAGTAGAATTTTGGTAAATATTCTTTTGCTATATTTTATATTTAGTAATTCTATTAATTTTAATGGCATATAGTTGTTTTACCATTGAGTATCTAGACATTTGCGTATTTCATGTTATCTTCTTTTGTAAATTATTGTATGAGTTTTTTTATCTGTACCACGTTTTGTTACTGCTTTTCATTCTAACTAAATTTTCGAATTTCTATTTGAATTGGCTAGTTCTTAATTTTATGGATTTTTATTTACTAGATCCCATTTAAATGAATCTAGATTATTATAGCGATTTCAGATCTGGTAGCCTAAACACCTCGCGAATTATGCTAACAGTTTTGTCGGAACGATATGAGGGTTTGAGTATCTGTCATTTAAATGCACAAAGTTTAATGAGAAAAGTTGATGAATTTAGGAATACTTTTGGTTACTCAACTTTAGATTTAATTGGTGTGTCTGAGACATGGCTAAAACCTCATATCCCTGAGTCTATGTTCTGTTTGAATGGTTATACTTGTTTTAGGAATGATAGAATTGATAGAGTGGGTGGTGGTGTCGCAATTTTCTTAAGAAACAACCTACGTGGTCGAACCAATCGAATACATTTTTGTTGATTTTCTAGTTGATTCTGTACAAGTCGTGGTTGGTGTGATCTACAAACCCTCCACATCACAAATTTGAGTCCTTTAGAAGAATTATTCTCCCTTTTGTCCCAAACATTTAACCACATCATCATTTCCGGAGATTTCAATTGCAATTTGTTGCATGCAAACCCAAATGCTAGAACCATACTTGACCTTGTAAACTAGTTTATCTGTTGTGAACTCGATTACCCCTACACATTTCACCGAAATATCGTTCACGCTGTTAGATCTTTTTCTTGTAACTCATTCAGATTTTGTGCTATTTTACAATCAAATGGTATTGCCAGCTTTCTCCAAACATGTCCTAATTTTACTTATCTATAACATTAAACCTGGTAATAATATTGGACGAGAATTTATGTATCGGGATTTCAAAAACATTAATTTGGACATGGTGTTTGCAGAGGCGATGCATGTTGATTGGAGTGGCCTTTACAATACGGCTGATGTTGAACTGAAAATTTCATTAGTTAATGAACACCTGGCTTTTCTCTTTAATAGACATGTTCCGCTTAAAACCTTCAGTGTTCTTAACGAAAATTGCCCTTGGATTACTCCTCAGATAATTCCATTGATGAACAAACGTGATAGGGCATATAAAAGATGGAAGCGTTATCGTATTGAATCACTTAGAGACGAATATTGTCGGCTGCAAAATCTTGTTACATCTGCCAATTTAAAGTCTAAAACAAGCTATCATAGAAAAAAGTTTGATGTCAAGCTTCCAACCAAGAAACTTTGGAATAACCTGAAGAATGCTGGAATTGCGTCATCGAAGAATAGTAATATTGTGGACTTAGATTCCAATGTATTAAATACCGAGTTTGCAGCTTCTTCTACTAATTCATCTTCTGCTTGCAGTATAGACAGCCTTTTTGCCATTATCACCTTTTCAGATGGTTTCTCATTAATTAGAGCTGAAATGGATGATGTTATTGAAGCTATTTTCTCTATTAAATCCAATGCTGTTGGTCTTGATTGCATTTATCCGAAATTTATTAAACTTCTTCTCCCTTGTATTATTCACCCTCTAACTATACTATCTTACTAACCTCGTCTTACCCCCGCATCAGGAAGGGAGCAAAAATAATTCCTATAAGAAAACGAACGAAGACGGCTATTCCAGAATATAGACCTATATCTATTTTATCTTTCCTGTCCAAAGTATTTGTGCATATCTGGAAAGCAATAATTTGTTGAATCCTTATCAATCTGGCTTTAGATCTCGATATAGTTGCACGACCGCTCTCTTGAAAGTTACTGAAGACATACGGATGGAAATTGATGAAGAAAAGGCTACTGCACTTGTGCTGCTGGACTTTTCTAAGGCTTTGATAAAGTCAATCACAGGCTTTTAATTAATAAGTTGGGCAACAAGTTCAATTTTTCATTCTCTGCGTGCAAACTTGTGGCATCTTATCTCTGTAACAGAATGCAATTAGTCGAAAGCAATAATTTATCCTCAGAATTCTTGTTAACAAATAGTGGTGTACCTCAAGGTTCTATTTTGGGACCGCTGCTTTTCTCCTTTTTCATAAATGACCTGCCAAATATGATTAGATACTCTAAATTTCACCTATATGCTGACGATTTGCAACTTTATATCTCCATGCCTTTGAGGTTGATTGATGATGGTGTGGATAAACTTAATGAGGACCTCTTGGCAATCTTGAATTGGTCTAAACAAAATAACGTAGTCCTTAATCCCAATAAAAGTAATTCGATTATTATATACAAACATGCCATAGACACTTCTTGTTTTCCATCAATTTTACTCAATGGATGCCCTATCATGTACTGCGATAATGCTAGAAATCTCGGTATTATATTTAACAAAACCTTGACTTGGAATAATCAAGTGAACAGCATCACTGCTAAGATCTATGGAACCCTTCGTATGCTTTCTATATCGTCGGCCTATACTCCTCTATCTACTAGACATATGCTTGTTCGTACGCTTATTATTCCTATTATTATGTATGGTTGCGAAATTTTTGCTGGTCAGATGGACTCCACTTCAATGCGCAAGCTCAATACTGCCTTCAACTCAGCTGTTCGTTATATTTACGGAATTCGAAGATTTGACCATATCAGTGCACATGTTATTTCAGTTATTGGATGTCCTTTAGTGTCCTATCTTCAACAAAGAATATTAATCTTTTTATTCAATATCCTTAAATATAGAAAACTGGACTATCTGTATAACATTTTTAATTTTTCTCGTTCTAACCGAACTTCTACGCTAATTAGTCCACGATATACTTGTTTGATATGCTTGTCCAGGCTACCAGGCTGTGAAATCATCTTCCGCCTGCGCTCATGGGAGCACGCAGCAGAGATAAATTTATTATGGAATTAGCTAGATATATGAATTTAGGCATTTAGTTTAGTTTTATTTCATTTCCTGGTACTAACATTATGTAGGTAACTAACTGGTTGTATCTAGCTTGTAGAATTATTGATTTTCTTTTTTATGCTATTAATTGTTCTTTTTCGTTTTTTTTTTTTTCAATCATATTTTATAGCGTTATATTTAATATTACTTTAAGTAAATCTAGTAGTTAGTCTTTTTTTCTCAACCTGTGCATACTTATAAGACTATTTGTCATGTCTTAATTATATAGACTTAATTATAAATAAATTTGAATTTGATTGTTCGCAGGTATTCTATTAAGGGTCTATGTGCACGCTCTAGTGCTTCATTAGATTGTGGGTGGTATGCTGAAGTTTGTAACTTCTTTACCTTTAGAAGCTTACATACTCTTTTGAATAATTCACTGAGTAAATTTGTTCCCTGATCGGTGAGCATTCTTTTGGGTATGCGATAGCGCGTAACGATTTCATCAAAGAAAACTTGCGCTACTGTGACTGCTTCTGCATTAGGTATTGCATACCAGTCGACAAATTTTGTTAAATTATCTTGGAAGGTCAATATGTATTTGTTGAGATGTGGTCTATTCTAATGGACCTACAATATCGAGGTAAACTTTGTCGAAGGGCTGTTCTGCGATGTCCGTGATAACCATCGTCATTTTATATTGTGGAGATTCTTTCATATCTGGCACTTTGGGCATTTTCTAATGTATTTTTTAATGTCGCTAAGCATGTGTCTCCAGCAATACTTGCGTCTTATACGTTTGTAAGTTTTTATGACACCTTGATGGCCACCGAATGGAGAATCGTGATAATCTTTTAAGATTGTTTGGATCTCCGTGGGGCTCGTAATAACTTCGGGTGTCTTACCTGTACTTACTTTTTGGTCAAGTGATGCTGGGATGTGAATATCTGCCTCCATGAGTTGAATTTCGTTTTGGTCCGCTTTCGTGTGCTCTTCTGTCTCCACACGGGAGATTTTACAGTCTCTTGAGCCTTTTGCTACTGAGCTCGAGTCACGACGAAACAATGAGTGGATTTGCTTTTATTTCTTCTGTAATTTAGGGGATTATCTTCCTCCACATCTGAGTCCATCGTGTGGTGGACTAGGGCTTTTACCGTTCAGGTATTGCCTAAACTGTCTTCTTTTAATGCTTGAGGGATGCGACTGAGTGCATCGGCATTAGTGTTGTACTTCCCTGGTTTATATTCGATGTTGTAATCGAATTCGGATAGTTTGTGATGAAATCGCACCAAACGAGAAGTAGGGTCTTTCACATTGAAGGCACCTTTAAGAGGTTTATGGTCTGTATAGACCGTGAATTTCCTACCTTGAAGGTAGCACCTGAAGTTCTTTGTTGCCCAGACTATAGCCAATAACTCTTTCTCTATAGTAGAGTAGTTTCTTTCGGCTTTATTTAAAGTGCGGCTTGCATAGGCTTGCGTCCGTGGTTAGATTAAACGATTTTGAAAAATCGGTATAAATTAGCAGAGGTGGAAAAATTAAAGCATTCTTGATGCTTTGAAATGCTTCTTGGCATTTCTCTGTCCAAGTGAATTTTACATCCTTTCGGAGTAAATTCGTGATTGGACGTACAATTTTGGAGAAGTCTGGAATAAATTTTCTATAATAATTAGCAAGTCCCAAAAAGGATTGGACTTGCCTTACTGTTCGTGGAACAGGAAATGTTTGGACGCAGGCCGTCTTACTTGGGTCTGGTAGGGCTCCTTCGCTAGAACATTTATGTCCTCGGTAAACAACTTCTCTTCTTAGAAACTGGCACTTTTCTGGCTGCAGTTTCGAGTTATTCTCTCTCAACTTGTCGAAGACTTTTTCAACTTTTCGTTGTGGTCATTTAAGTTTTTGCCGTAGATGACAATATCATCTAGGTAAACAAAACATTCAAGGCCTTGTAAGCCTGTTAGTACGAAATTCATTAGGCGTTGAAATGTGGTGGGGGCTGCTTTGAGCCCGAATGGCATACGCTTGAACTCGTAGTACCCATAACTTGTGCTGAAAGCAGTTTTATGTCGATCTTTTTTGCCGACAAGAACTTGGTGATAGCCGTTGGTCAAATCGAGGGTGATGAAATACCTTGTATAACCTAATTGGTCAAGAATATCCTCAATTCGGGATAGCGGAAATGCGTCTCCAATTGTCTTTTCGTTTAATTTACGGAAGTCGACAACGACGCGCCACCTTTTTTCACCGTCTGGTCCCGCTTTCTTGGGGACAACTAGTAGAGGTGAATTCCAAGGGCTATTACTAGACTGGACTATCCCGCTGTATAGCATTTCTCTTAGCTGCTCTTTAATTACTTTCCGCTGTGTTTCAGGTAAGCAGTACATTTTTTGATTGATTGGTGCTTGATCTTGCACCAATGGAATGTTATGCGTTATCGCATTTGTATAAGTGAGCTTGTCACCTTTGAGGAAGAAGATATCGTTATACTCTTCGCAGAGTTCTGATATCGCAATTTTTTCTTCCGCGGTTAAATTAGGGTCTAGGCTGAGTTCTTGCTCTGGCCTAGAAATGCGCGGGGATTGTTTTGGGTCGTCCGGAGTCTCATAATTCGGGTATGGTTTGACTTACTCTTCCTCTTCAATTTTTTACCTGTAAGTCGATGGGATCATTTGATTCCTTTTGAGGCTTTATTTCGTTGTATTTAGAATGTTGCAGGGTAATTGCTGCCTGCTTTGTCGACGGCTGAGTTTGGTACACCTGTGTGGTCTTTGCCTTGGGTTGTGTGGGATACTCATGCGCGTCTATGCTAGTGAGTTTTGACCATGTAGCATTCTGTGTGCTGTGTGACGGTGGAGTAATATGCACCTTTAGTATAGGCTTTAGAGACTCGCTATCGTTTTTATATGGCCGCTGTTTGTTTATCAATGACTTATGCCTCGGGGTTTTGGACGGAAGAGCTATATCCACCTTTTTGGTAGGCTTTGCACACTGAGTTCCGTTTCCTTGGGTATTCGATAATTCTTTTGTATTTGGTATGGGAATGTGCGTATTTTTGTGGTCTTTTGTGTGTGTTAATGGGACTATTGTGTAGTCGTTTATTGGGTATAGCTGTAACTTTAAGCTATGTATGACTACTTGATGACTATTAGCGTTGAGAATACTAACCAGCACTAATTCTTCTCTAGATGACAGCAAACTGTTTGCCAAGAGGACTCCATCGCTTATCTCTTGCGATAAACAGAGCATTTCTTCTTGAGTTTAAAACGGGACTGGGGCAACAATTTGAGAGGGCGCAAGTATATAGATTGGTTCCTTAAAGGTAACCAATTGTTGCCTGATTTCGTCGGTCTCTTGTTCGCTCAGACAGCTCATTCTACATTCCTTGAGCTCTTTTGGAGCTTGGCAGCCAGCTTTTTTCGTTTGAGAATCCTTGAAGACACTGCAGGTGGATAGTTCAGCCTGTTTAGACTCTACCTCTTCTGCAGGTGTTCTTACTTCGACTGCTTTTTCAGAATGTAGCGTGTCCGTTTCAAACTCTAATGGTCAAGCAAATTCATCAGGATTAGTTTCCGTGCGAGGAAACCTAAGTGCCTTATTAGGACCCTCAACGTTACAGTTGGTCGCTAGGAAATCATTTCCTAAAGTCCATCATCGGAAAGGCCAGGCAAGTTCTTTTGTTTTTAAAAACGGAGTTTCCCTGGCAATTTCCCAGTGTCTTTCCGGTACCAAATGGGGTCTGAAGTGTGCATGCCTCATTGTGGTTAATTGTTTTGGGGTCTTTTATTGACCTTTTCTTTATTATACTAACCTCAGCGCCTGTGTCTACTACTAGTTTAGTTTGGCCGTTCAGGCCTATGTCCAAAGGAAGCTTTACTGTAGCGACACTATAATCGGGCTGACCTATTTTATTAGATGGGAGATTTACAGTCGAGCCGGGGAGTTTTGGGTCGACTGTACGTCGTTTCCCTGACTCCGGGCTTCCCATTTACGCTTTTGTTGGCAGTTATTCACAGCATGACCAGTTCGGCCACAAAATTCGCATTTTTTGCGCACATTATGCCCTTGTGGATCTCTAGGGCGTTGATTTAGAGGCCTACATTATTGTTGTGTGGTCTTTGAAAATTGCTATTGTTTCTTCGGCAGTCACGTATGTCATGATTATACATCTTGCAGTCACATAGTATGGTGTATTTTTGCGTTTGAGGCAATCGGCGTAGGTGTGGCCTCTTATATTACAAAAACTACAAGTCATTTTATTTAAATACTTATTTTTATTGTTTACATTAAATTTTTACTAGGAGATCTTGGCTCCTGTTTGATATACACTGGAGTGTTGGCTTGTGTGAACTGTGATGGCGGTGTGTGAATGTTTGAGTTAGTAGACATATTGCTTTGGTGAACCTGTGCGAATGGTATAATTCCAGGATTATATACACTTTGATTTGTTAGGGAGCTACTTTGATTAAATTGTGCATTATTTAGTAAACTAGCACAAGCAGAAATTGGCAATGTATCCTGCATCATATTAGTTTGAAATTGTCCTGGAGGTTGCAGGAATAGTGCACTTTACTGAAGACGCTCCATGTCAAGTGCCTTTTGTATAAGATCATCTATAGTGCCGTCTGCCATTGTCAACAGGTACTGACACATATAGGGGTTATTGACTCCTGTTTTTAGTGCGTTTCTAACGAAATCTTCTAGCTAAGTTTTTACTGCTGGTGCTACTGTGGCACCGTATTTGGACTCTGCTGCTTCATTACAGAGTGCCAGTACTTGTTTTACTCGTGCCGTGAAGGCTGTGAGCTCTTCTAGCTAAGTTTTTACAGCTAGTGCTGCTGTGGCATCGTATTTGGACTCTGCTGCTTCATTACAGAGTGCCAGCATTTGTTTTACTCGTACCGTGAAGGCTGTGAGATTTTCCAAAGGATACTGCCTTGTAGTGATTAGCTTGCTTACCAGTTCCTGGTACGTTTCTCTAGGCAGATATGTGCGATTTAGCCTTTCTTCTTTGAAAGTAGTGGGCAAATTTACAGCAAAAAGCTGATAAGCTTCGCCTCGGAGTCTGGTAGGGAAGATTTGCAAGAAAGCTGCTAACTCTTCCACCGATTTGCACTGTATCACCCTCCTAAAGCATCCTAGGAAGGTATGGAGCTCAAGGCTCAATTTTGGGTGCTGTTCTCCCGAGAATAGGGGAACGAGCTGGGCAGTTAGCTTTGCTATTTTAGCGTAATCTGCCATATTTTGATTGGAAATGTTTGACTTTGATCTTGGCACTATTGGGGAGCTAGTTTCTTCTATGCTGGTATCCAGAAGGGAATCGCCCAGCCAATTTAAAAGGATTTCACTCGCGGTGGAATCACTGACACTGTCCTCGATGGCACTTTCACTATTATTTTGGATGATATCTACCCCGAGAGAGTGCAAAAATTCTCCAAACTCTATTAAGCTCTTTTTGAACTTCTCTGTGTTAATTTTAAATTTTTCGATTGTTTCCAACCTTTCTTTTCTCGACTTTTCAATTTGTTTTTCTACTGAGTCGCACTGAATCACGGAGAGTTCGGAGGAGTTTCGCACTTTCTCTTCCAAATTCTTTAAATATAATTCTAAATTTAATGTATTTCTTACTTGGTGGGGACCTGTAAGGATTATCCCGCTCCTAAGCGTAACTCCTGCAGCTGCTGAAAGGAGTGCGCGTTGGATTTATACTTCCTTCCTTCACTCGTAGTGTTAAAATTTTGGATGTGGGCGTCTTTTATCCTGGGCTGGGATGAAACTCGCTATTTTCCCACGTAGGCACTTAAGTGCTTTGATGAGGGGGTGGTTGCGTGTTTTACAAACAGAGGCAGTTAAAGCTGTCCAACCCCGTGCGTTGGGAGCCGACAAGATTGAAATACTCCTGAAGCCAGACTCAACTTCAGGCGGAGGTTAGGGTGTCTTGCCCAGTATTCGATCCCGTCTTCAGATCCTTTTTGGTTCGCAGGATAGAGGATTTTCGAGCGCTTATACTTTGTTTGTGTAAAGTAGGCTTCCTCTATCCTACCGGCTGCGCCAATTGTTATATTTGCTTCTTGTACTTACAGTCGTTGCGTCCAAACACATCTGGTATCCTTTTGCGGTCAAGTAACAACACCTCACTGGTATGACATTTTACCAACACTTCTGGCCTTTCACTATTTCTTATCACTTTTCAGATTTACAAATATTTAGACGAAAAGTTTATTATTTAATAATTTTTCCAATTTTTTCAACTGCCGAACCGCCCGAACCAAGTTTTTTATCCAACTCCGTTTTCTTTTCAAAACTCGACTGCTTTTTTGAAACTCGACTGCCGCGTATAGGAATTAAAAAACAACTCGGCTCTTGATCATTTTTATCGCGATCAAGAGCCCTCGTTCAGGGTAGAAAATGCATAGTTTGCTGATGCAATTTTCTTCACTGATTGAGTAGATAAGCTAGTCATGTTTTAAGCATCATTAGCTTATTGAAAATTTATAATTTTAAATAATTATTTTATTACCCTTTTTCAGGTATGTTTTTAGGTCTATTTCAGATATATAACATTACACATATGTAGTATTGTTTTTTCATCATACACATTGCTCAAAGTATTTCCTATATGAGCAAGCCAGTGACAACAAAAGAAACGAGGAACAACAGAACACAATTTGTGGGTCAAACGGTAGGCACATTGCGCGTATTTCCCGACATATGATAAAACAATTAAAGCAAGCGCGCACTGGGACAGCCCAGTGCTGCTACATGGGTAGAATTGGTCTCGTGCTGAGGGGTTTGTGTCATGTAAACAATGTAGCGCGTTGCCGCTATTGTATTAAAATGGAAAAATGTAGAGTTGACAATAATTCTGATGGAATTATTGTCAATCGATACGAATGGAAAAGGTCAAGTCATTGTTACTTGAAAAAGAAAATGTTTTAGTTTTTTGTAATTCGATTATTCTTCAGAGAGAAATGGTTAATGGTTTTAAAGAAGTGTTACGAAATTTTTATAGATAATTTGCAGGGAATACTCGTATGACAATAGGTATGTATATGTATGTACGTACATATGCTTTTGGAATATGTACGTACGAAAATATATGCATGGGCGTATGTATTTTTTCTGAAATATGTATGTACGTATGTACATTAGAATTATTGGGGTTTTCGTTCATGTAATTTGATTATAGCGCTTGATTGATATGGGCGAGTAATGAATGCCGCTTAATGAGTAGCGCTTCATTACATTATTACGGAATATATGTACATATTATGATATTTTTATACCCTTGATGAAATCATAGGGGTATACTAAGTTTGTCATTTCGTTTGTAACACCTCGAAATAATGATGGTAGAGCAAAATGGATTGGACACCCATTCATAATATTAAAAGTTATTTCGATTTTTGCATGTCCGTTCGTCCGTCCGTCCGTGCGCACGATAACTCGAGAACGCGTATACTTAGAGAGCTGAAATTTTGTACACGGACTTAAAAAAAAAAAGTGAAATTAAGTTCGAAAATGAGACAAATCGGGCAACTCCTTCGTGGGGTTGCCATATAAAAATTTCGTTTTCCGCTATATATTTGGACACTGCCTGAGAACGCGTCGACGTAGAGAGCTGAAATTTCGTACATGATATTTTTACTACATTAGCAAATAAAATTTCAAAAATGTACTAAATCGGGCAACTCCTTCTTGGTGTTGCCATATAAAAATTTCTGTTTTTTACGTATACTTTGAAAACGATCAGTCCAAGACAATCCTATAAAATAGAAATACATGCGAAAAACAACTTCAAAATCAATACTTGCCTTGGGATAGGTGCAAGGTTTTGCGTTAACGTAAAGGGGTTTGTTATTTGTAATAATAATTTTGTAGTATTCTTTTTTTGTTTAGCTACTTTTGTTTTTGGTTGGCTGTGATATTTATCGTGTACCCGAGTATTATTGTGTCCGGATCACCGGGATATATGTGTTGTATGTTTTCCCGGGATGGATGGGGCCACTTCGGGTGGTTTGGCACGCCTATGGGCGGCGTAGTTTGCCTCTATGGGGTGGCCCACCAGTCGCCGACACGTACCACCAATTTCTTATTATATCCAGAGTATAGAAAGGTAAGTAGTTACTTTTGATAATTGTTTTACTGAACTTGTGGGATTTTTAGTTTTTTTTCTTTCTTTTTTTTCACTTTAGGTGGATATGCTGTGATTGTCGGGGAATCGTATTCACTTCCCATCAACCCATGGGTATCCGGTCCCGTTTCTATTGCGAGTGAGGCAATTTGGGACGTCTAGTACTCTATGTTATACCCACATTATATATCTTTCTATTATGGTACGCTTAAGTTTTTTTCTTCTTTTTAAATCATTTCCCCTTTTTATGTTTTCCTTTTTTTTTAAATAAATATTTCAATTTAAAAATGAGTTGTTCTTATTTATTATTGTTGTTTATTTTTGCCTCTATTTTTTGTATGGTGGTTTCTTTTGTCGTTTGCTTGTGTTTTTGTTTTTGATTGGGGTCCTGAATCATTGGATATATTTATATAGTATGTGTATTTTGTGTATTGAGAGAGAACGACACAAAAAAAAAGAGGAAAAAAAATTAAAATTATTGTCCTCCTATATATTGGTTAAATTGGTTAATTCGTTTTAGAGAATCTGATACAAATGTCATATCTTTATGTGCTTTATTGTAATATTACTGGGGAATCTAATAGGAAAGGTGTTGTTGAGAAGGAAAAAAAATGTTCACATATAAAATTTAAAAGGAATTACATTATTATATATGCATATAGTGGTGAACTAACGTCAATCGTAAGTAAATAACATTAATAACGTAATTATAATTTAGCGAATTTGTAGCTAACTAATTTATCTTATTTATTTATTCGCTCAAATATTTTGGTATATTTATTTTTACAATTGTTACTTATTTATTATATATATAAAATTATATGGTGTCCTTCTATATAATTTTTTCGATGCTATTAGATTTAGATTTAGATTTGTGAAGGGGTGTATAGGCGTTAGCCTTGCAATCACTGCGACCTGAAAGATCTATTGTGAGTCCCCGTTGAATTTGCTCCATTTATATGTTTAGACTGTTAATAAAGTCTAGAACCATTCTGGGTTTGAGGTTCCATATGTAACTTGGTGGAGGAAAAGCATGTTCAAGGTGGAGTAATCTCCACCTGGCCAATGCTTCGCAGTTGCAGAGCAAGTGCTTTGAGATTCCGTGATCATCCTGACAGAAGCGGCAGGATGAAGTCTCAGCCAAACCCAGCTTATTTAGGTGATACCTCAAGGGGCAATGGCCTGAGAAGACCTCAGTGATAAACTTTTTTGCCTGACGCAGTCCTTGTAGCCTTTCCCAAGGCAGGGATTTTTGTTTATTCTCCCAGTTATTTAGGGTAGCTCTGAGGTAACATTTTGATGCTATATTTATTTAAAATCTCTATTTTTTTTATATTTATTATTATTTTTTTTTTTTTTTTATTATACCATGTATATATATATTTCTTTATCCTTAATCGTTTTTGGATATTTACATTTTCCTTTACATGCAATTACACACATATACAAGTGCATATGCAATAGAATGTGTGGGTATTATTTGTCTCTTAGACTATTTTCTAGTGGGAATGAAAAAATCTTGACAAAAAGAAATATTTTTCATAAAGAAAAAAAAATTTGTATTGTTCCTTTAAATTTCTTTTTTTCCTCATTTGGTCTTTGAGAGGGGAGGTGTTAAGGACTTAAGGGATGGAAAAGGTTGCTGTCTCAGTTTTTTGTCCGTTATTGTTTGATTGGTTCATATTTTCCCATTGGATGCAAGAGTTCATGGATATTTTAATATTAATTTGGGGCAGGAGTTATATTGAAGTTTGATATTCTTGGTGCCGCGGTACGCACATTTTCTAGTTGATGTTCAGCAAATATTTCGTTTGATTTGCGATCCTTTGGTTTACAGGTATATAAATAGAATAGTTGTCACTAATGCTAATGTCGAATATGATAGTGCATAGTGATGGACATGATGTTTATTAATTGAGTTCAGAGGATTTGATTCTTGCAGTCTTTGAATATGGAGGGATTGTAGGAGTTTTTCCAGATCCTCGTCGTTCGCAATGTTAATGTGGTTCGTTATTATATGCATTTCTGTTCTCGAAGGCGTCATATTTGCCATTATATTTGAAATGTTTGCGGTTGGTATGAAATGGGAATTATATTTTGATATTTTTACATTATGTCCGTGCAAGATGAATAATAACAGCCTGGATAGATGTATATTATTCCAGTTCCTTGCAGGGTTCGTGAACTAATGGAATCTTCACAAATGATGTCCATATGAAAGGATTCTTTAATGAGCCATGCAATTTGGTTCGATAATTGTATCATATAGTAGTTCTGATTTGAAGTCAAAATTTTACAATTTGATGTAATAGTTCCTTTTTTATTAAACTGATTTCACATTGATTTAGTCCAGTGTTTTGTATTTAAGGTAGGGGTAAAATTTTACAATAAAAATATGTATGGTCCAATATTGCGCAATTTTGGATATCCTGAAGTGTTAATTCGATATAGTGCTCACGATTGTAATCGATTAATATATATTCTTTTGATGGTTTGATATATACGAATGAACCGTTAATGATTGTCGGTAATGGCATTACTTTAAATATTTGGTAAGTTCTATAATTATTTTGTTGTTAAAAATATTTGCAGATATTGTGCTTAGTTTGTAGATTTGTGAAAATACATCACAGAATTTGGTAGTTCCTGCCTAATCTTTGATAGAAGTTCTTCGAATCCGTACAGGAGCTCGCGGGGAGTATAATTTGTACTCGAGTGAGAGGTGGTATTATAGACAAACATGGCGTATGGAATCCATGTACCCCAATCTTGAGCATCTTTCGCTACATAAGATCTGAGTTATTCTGCTAAAGTTCTATGACTTCTCTCCAATGCACCATTTGTTTGAGGGTGATATGGAGTATTGACTATCAGAACCAGCTTAATACAAGCTCGCTGCATGGATACGTTTAATAAATAAACGGTCAACAATACATGCGTTTCATCATTTAGTCGGTGTTAGTACTAGTATGTTACACTAAACATAGACCGAACACCGGATAAAATGACATGCAACATAGAACAAGACAATTTAAAAAAGTTAAATAAAACAAAATTAAATATTAAATAGGCGTTTTTTTAAAACATGCTTAGGGACGTTAACAACAAAATTCTCAGCCATATTATTGACAGTAATACACATGCGATTAATAGGTTCATACATGCTAAAGTTAGATCTTGAGGAGTGAAGATGCAACAGAGGTAGCCGTCTCAAATTGTGGCTACTATCACGGAAAGAAATTTTGTTAAGTAACAATAGAGAATCAATATTTGCGTTTAAGAGTTGATGCACAAATATTACATCGGCAACCAAGCGACGTTTCTCAAGCGAGTGCATATTCAAAAGCTTCAAGCGATCCTTATAGGGTGGAAGAATTAAAGAATTATTCCAGGGTACATGCCTGAGAGCAAATCGTAGGAAGTTCCGTTGAACAGACTCGATACGGTCAATGTGTGTACCGTAAAATGGAGACCAGACCTGGCTAGCATACTCAAGAAGTGGTCTCACAAAGCAAATGTACAAACGAAATGTTATGGTAGGATTTGAAAACTCTCGGGACCAACTTTTTATAAAGCCCAGCATAGAACTACTCTTTGAAGCCATGTAGTTTATATGGGAGATAAAATTAAATTTGTGGTCACATTTGACACCCAAGTCACAGACAGAGTCCACACGGCGAATCGAGGAATCTGAGAACTCATAATCATAAGTGATTGGTGTCTGATTCCTATGGAAAGTCATAACTTTACATTTGTCGATATTGAGTACCAAATTATTGCTCTTGCACCAGTTGTAAAAATTTTGAAGGTCACCCTGTACCTGTTCACAATCGTTAACAGATTTAATCTGAGCGAAAACCTTAACATCGTCAGCATAAATCAAGACTTTACAGTACCTCACAACAGAGACAATGTCGTCAATAGACAGAATAAAAAATAGAGATGGAATGGCGGAATAAGATTTGGTATGTTCTGTTATCTAAATAAGACTCCATCCATTTTAGAAATATTGGGGGAAACCCATATTTTTCCATTTTAAACAGTATCACGGAGTGAGATAACTTGTCGAACGCCTTACTAAAGTCTGTATAAATACAATCTGTCTGATAGCCTTTTGCAAACCCGCAAATGATATCCGAGACAAATTCCAACAAACTAGTGGTTGTAGAATAATTTGGGCATGCAAGATAATTTTGCAATAGGTCTATAGTTAGAAATTTCATTTTTACTACCTTTTTTGTGGATAGGTATGATAAAGGGGTTTTTCCATAGCTGCGGGAAACAACCACAATCGAGCGATTTTTGGAAGATAATTCTCAGCTGAGCTACCAGGGCGAAGCAGCATGACTTAAAAAAGGCTGGAGGGATCCCATCAGGACCTGTTGTGAAGTCATTTGGAAGCCTATTAATATGATCGAGTATATCCTCTTCTGAAATTGAAGGGATAGTGAATGAAACGTTATGGGAATCGTTCATATGACTGAAGTTGCTATTTTGAGGATGAAAATTTGACGAGGCAAAGGCATTGTCAAAAAATGAAGCAAACATATCGCAAATTTCAGACGAATCATCACTAGCAGAATCGTTGTACTTCATGGTATTGGGGTAGGTGTCCGTTTATTTCTTCATATTAATAAACTTAAAAAAAGATGCGTGAGTCACTAAATAACTTTGTACGCATCCTTTGAACATACTCATCATAAAGTGTAGAAGAAAGTTCTCTGAACTCATGATGTGAGGAAGTTGTTGTGAGCTATACAGGGCCGGCTCTATCATATGAGCAGAGTGTGCACTTGAACAGGGCGCTGTAATCAGAGGGCGCCAAAAATACCACATTGTAAAAAGAATTAAACACCTGAAATTATAAATTCGCACAACGCTTACAAACTTTACAGTAAAAAAAATCTCACGGAACAGTTTTTAAAATGTGCTTTTACCGCAACCCTACATCAAATAAAACGCAAAAGAAATTTCATCCACAAATCGAGTACATACACAAATCAACTTTCAATTTTCTTCGCATTTCAAAAAGCATTCTGTTCAAAATCAAAGTTTGCTCCTTCTCATGAACGAATTATTAGTACCAACAGGGGCGACAAAGCTTTTTATGGGAAGAAAATAATTTGAATTCTGTTCAAAATACAAACATACTCATATGGCATTGCATGTAGCTTTCTTCCACTTCTCGGTTACTTGAACCATTGTGTATTGAGAAGTACATAATACGGAAGCACAGAAGTGTATTAGATAGTAATGGAAGCACAGGGAAATTTTGTAATTTTTAATACTTTTTAAATATGTTTAACCTCGAAATTTCCAAAATTTGTTATAAAATTGGCCGCTACTTTGAAAATTACTAATAAAAATTTGCATTTTAATAGATAAGGTTAGACCAAATTATTAAATTTTATATATGTTGCCATCAACCATCACCATAAGGTTTAGTGAACATCCTATGTTTTCACCATACCATGGACAAATATTTTTGTTATTGCTGTTGTTATTTCTCTGTGACTATACTTTTCTATACCCAAGAATTGAACTTTGGTGAGTTGCAATGCGAAGGAAAAGCACATCATTTGTAACTTTGTGCAGATTTGTCATTTCTACACACTTCAAATCAAAATCATGCTCATATCAGAGTGCTTCCATATGTGTACTTACTAAGAAATTTAAGACGCGTTTACAATTTGGACCTTTTGTAATTTGGCGATTGCACTCAACTCTCCCATTGTAAGTGCGCCTGCGTGGGTCGTGGGATTTGGATTTTTCTTGCAGATTCTAAACTTTTACATGTGTGAAAGAGAACTTCTGTGTGGCAATTTCATTTTTGGTGTCAAGTCAACAAGTGCGTTTTTAAGTGAATATTTAGTGGTTTTTTTTAGAATTCAGTTGAAATTATAGTTATTGTTTTGTTTAAAACATATACATATATATATCTTTAGACAATTTTGTGGTTTTCTTTTTGTTTTAAATGTTAGGCGCGGGTGTAAAAAGAAAACCTTCCGGCGCAGAAAATAGAAAGCGTTGTAAGCTTCAAAAGCTTGAAGATGGAGTGCAGGCAGGTAGGCTAAATAGATTTTTATCTAATCCAAGCAGTTCAGAAATTGAAATTTTAACTGTAGCTCCCAAAAATTCCCCGGTACATACATAGTAAGGGTTTTCCAATAAGAGGTGTTATTTTGATATTCAAAGAAAAATGCCATTTTTTGAGATAAATGATCGGATCTTTATTTCATTATAAAGAGGAAGGTATGCCGTTAATAATGGAAAATAACATCAGCCAAATGACCACCACGACCACGCCTACAGGACCATATCCTTTTCATGAAATTTTCCATAACCAAATCGCAAAGTGGCTGCCCTATGTCCTCGATAGCCTCACGAATTGCATCTTTGAGGTCTTGAATCAACGCTGGGCTGTTGGCGTAGACCTTCTCTTTCACGTGGCCCCAAAGGAAGAAGTCGCAAGGTGTTAAGTCATAAGATCTCGGTGGCCAATTGTGATCACCTCTTCGAGAGATAACACGGTCCGGAAACTTTTCCCGTAAAAGATCAATGGTTTCGTTGCTTGTATGGCACGTAGCGCCGTTTTGTTGAAAGTAAACGTTGTCCAGATCAATACCATCCAATTCCGGCCATAAAAAATCATTAATCATCTGTCGATAGCGCAATACATTCACCGTAACTGTTGCTCCAGCCCCATTTTCGAAAAAGTAGCTATAGGTTTTATTCTTCACATCACTAACTTGTCCCGACAGCTCGAATTTTTCTACCAATTTCTGTATTGCGGTCCGAAAAGGTGCTTCACGACGACCCAAAAATGTTCGAGTTTTACGAACCGTCCTGCCACATTTTCACCATTTTTATAGTGAATTTTAATAATTTCAATGCGTTGTTGAATCGTGTATCGTTCCATTTTTATTAATGGCGTAGTTTCTACTTGTCAAATGTCAAAAAATGACAGCTCCAAAAGTGACACCTACCGAAATAGCGAGCTAATTAAAATAACAGCTCTTATTGGAAAACCCTTTATGTTGGTGCCCAGAAGGTACGAACAATTTAGTAAAAGCGCCAGAGGGCCAAAATGTGGGATCCAATAACTTATCCTGCTCATCCACGGACACCGTTAGAACAAAAGATGCAACAGGTTTAGAGGATTTACTAATTTTTCGACAAGATATACCACAAGAAATACCATCTGTTGCAATATTCTTGGACTTCAAATACTTCAATATGTCCTCGCACATCGTTTCTGGAGAGAAACGGGTGACAAAAACACTCGAAGGTTTAGGTACCGTCCTCAAAGAGGCACCAATCCCATTTCCTAGAGAGGACCAGATGAAGTATCATTCGATACTGTGGAATGCTCCCTCACTTCAGCTACAGAAGCAGATGTAACGAGAGCCAGATTGGGGGCTATGTTGGCGTCTTCGGCAGTTCCTCTGCTTTTTGGCTGGTTTACTACTATGTGCATTAGGTACCGGACGGTTAGAGTCTACTCCTTGCTGCACGAGAGGTGATGGTTGAGAGTCAGACAATTCCTTATATGAGTCTCGAGTTTTCGGAAACAGAAGATACCCAAGACCCGATATCACCTTCAACACGACTTAAACTACGCCGAACGTCGTCGATTACTGGGATAAGTAACGTGCTGTTGGAATTCTGAGGCGCAGATGATGAGTCTTTGGCAAATACTCCATTAACATCAACCAGTGGGTCAGACAAATTTTGAACCTTTAAAGATAGGTTATGAGACTTTTCAAGGAGTGTGTCTGAATTCGTGCTCAATACATCCACAAGTTTCAACAGCTTATCAATTTTACCATTTAAAACATTAATGTCATCGGAAAATACTTCGAGACCAGTCCAGTTCATAGATAAGCTATTAAATTTATCAGCAACTGAACGGTAGAGAAAGAGTCAAGACGTTCAGTAAAGCTTTTTAAAAACCTTAATGTGTGGCAGGGCTTTATATCCGAGCATTCGCTGCAGGTTGTAAGTCCAGGAGTAGGAGCTCTGGAGCTCCGCTTCAAGCAAGAAGCGTGGAAAGATTTACCACATATACCGTCACAAGCCACCACGTCCTCTGATTTCTCTAAAGAGCAGACTTTACAAGTCGCCATTCTCAGTGACGGCGATTGAAATAAAAAAAAAATTGAGCCTTTTGATCTTTAGCAGTTTAGATACCTCGGCGAACATGCAGTCTATGAGGTTAGATCCCTCATCTGTTAGGATACTTTCTGGAATGCCATGTCGACAAAATATTGTTGTCGTGAAGGCTTCCGTAATGTCTTAGATTCAGTGTTGACTATGGGGATAGCCTCAGAGAATTTGGAAAGGTCACTTGTAATGTAAGGATGTATTTATTTCCAGAATTGGAAATTAGGAGAGGTCCTACAACATCTAGGTACACTCTTTCAAAAGGTTTTGAGCTTATGCTTGAGATTTTCATAGGAATCTTAGGATTTCTGGATACTTTGTTTAGTTGATAAATTTTGTGGGTCTAATACAGGGAAGGAGATAATTACCTGATTTAACTGATTTGCTTCTGTGTATGAGCAGATCTCAGTTAAAATCTTTTCGAGGTCTGATCTATCTCTTGGTGATCGGCAAGGTAGATTGACTTTTGAGATGATTACTGTGGAGTCTTTCTTCTTAAAGAAATTCAGTTCGTTTTCTAGTAGTGGAGGTTTGTCTGAAAGTTTTAGTTTAGACTTTAGTACTCTTTCAAGTTCTGTATCTTGCATTTGCAAGATGAAATATTTGGGATTAACATTTTTAGTAGAAAGTAATGGGAAATTGGTCTCAGTTATTGATACTGAGGAATTCTTTACCAGTGATTGATCTGGATTTGGAGTAGTAGTATTTTTTTTGGATGAATTTAAATTCTCCTGTGCTTTGGCTTGCTTTCTGGTTACCACATATACATAGGTGATGGATTCCGTTAGTTTTTCGGAATTTTCTGGGATAGCTCTACTGAGAGCGTCTGCATTTGTTTTCAGCTTTCCAGGTTTATGGACTATTTTATAGTCATATTCCTCAAGACGTATTCTCCATCTCATTAGTCTTGAGGAATGATCCTTTAGATTCATCAGCCATACTAATGGTTTATGGTCAGTTATGATGGCAAACTGTCTACCATAAACGTATGGCCTGAATTGCTCAACTGCGAAAATAATTGGCAAAAGCTCCTTTTCAATTGTTGAGTAACGAGTGTCTGCACCATTGAGAACTTGACTCACATAGGCGATTGGATGATCTCCGTGATCATCTACTTGGGAAAGAACTGCTCCGATGGCGTAGTCACTGGGATCGGAGGGACAAAAAATTCTTTGTCGAAATCCGGATAGGATAAAATTGGTGCTGATATTAATTCGCAAAATATTTCATCACAAATTGCATCGAACTTGAAAGGTGTGTCCTTCTTCAGAAGGGTAGTAAGGGGTTTTGAAATTTTAGAAAAATTAGGAATAAAGCAGCGATAATAGCCGACGAAACCAAGGAGCTTTGATATCCTTATCTTTCTTGGGTCTAGGATAAGATTGAACTGACTTAATTTTTGCCGGATCTGGCTTGACTCCATTTTCAATAATGATGTGCCCTAGATACATTATTTCCTTTCTTAGGAAATGGCACTTGTCGGGTTATAGTTTTAAATTGAAATTCCTAAGGCATTTGCGAGCCTAGTATTATGGTCTTTAAGATTGTATCCATGAACTACAATATCGTCCATGTATACAAAACAGTAAATACCCTGGAGTCCGGAAAGGACGTTGTTCATGGCACGTTGGAAGGTTGCGGGTGCACCTTTTAATCCAAATGGCATACGGTTAAACTCGTAATGACCATAAGGAGTGCTAAACGCAGTTTTTGCTCTATCCTTCTCGTCCATGCGAATTTGGTGGAATCCACTGGCGAGGTCTAGCGTCGTGAAATATTTGGACTTACCCAATTGATCTAATATGTCTGTAATATTAGGTAATAGGTAAGCGTCGCCAATAGTAATGTCATTTACTCGGCGGAAATCTACAACGACTCGCCATTTTTTGTTCCCATGCTCATCCGGCTTTTTGGAAACTAGAAGTAGGGGAGAATTCCACGGGCTATTTGAAGGTCTTATTATGTCCAAATCCAACATTTCGTTTATTTGCCGCATTATTTCTTTCCGGCTTGTTTATGGAAGTCTGTACGGTTTAGGGTATATTTGAGGGTTATTCGGGACTGTTTCGATTTTGTGCTCGGTTGCATTTACCTTTGTTAGGAAATCCCCTTCTAAGTAGAAGAGATCGTTGAAATCTTTAGAAAATATTCCGAATACTCTCGGCCTCCTCCAAATTACAGTAGTCCAATTTTATCAGGGTGTGCAGTTTTTTTATTCTGCTCCTTATTGGATCTCTGTTGGAATCAGGAGAGATGCAATCGAAGTAGTTGAGGTTATGACATTCTGGATTCATGTCATGAATTGCCAGTTCGACGTCCTGCTCATTCGTGTTGAGGGCTAGGACTTTTGCCATTCCTTGTGATGGGTTGACTATAGTATTACCTAAGAACATCCCTGGTTTTACATCTTTTTTAAAATATACGGATTCCGTAGTTGACGAAGTTGGGATTTGAATTATGGATTCAGAGCGACCGGGAATTGTAATAATTGTGTTGCGCCTTTTATCCGATTCTTTTTGGTTTTCATTGGACTCGAGAATAGATTTCATTGTTTGTGAAATATTTGATTTAGGGTGCTCTTCACGTTTGGTGTTTAATACCGGTGAAGTAGTGGGTAACCTGCTTTTATTAACACCTGTATTATTTTTATTGGGTAATAGTTTTCTTTCTGTATACAGAAGATTTCTTGCTTCAGACTTCTTGTCCGTGTTATCATATCTGAGATATGTATTTGGATAATCTGAGCGATATTGCTCTATGGGATAGGATGAATGACATTGCTTCACCTCTAAGGAAATGTAATTGTTTTTATAATTGATACAAGCGTTGTATTTGAACAAGATGTCGTGGACAATTAGGCCGTCATATGCTAAGGCTGAGTTTTCCCCTACTACTACACCGTATTTTGCATAAAGATTTGGGTCTTAAGGCTTATAAAGTTCAGTTAACACAAGAACTCAAGCCGGCCGATCATCAACAACGTTGAATCTTTGCTGATTGGGTCCTTGAAATGCATGAAAATGATCCGGAATTCCATCGAAAACTCATCTTGAGTGATGAGGCCCATTTCCACCTCGATGGCTTCGTCAACAAGCAAAATTGTCGCATCTGGGGCTCGGAAAACCCAAGAGTTATTGTTGAAAAACCTCTCTATCTCCTTTTCGAAAATGAGGCTGGAGCAACAGTTACGGTGAATGGATTGCGCTATCGACAGATGATTAATAATTTTTTATGGCCGGAATTGGATGGTATTGATCTGGACAACGTTTACTTTCAACAAGACGGCGCTATGTGCCATACAAGCAACGAAACCATTGATCTTTTACGGGAAAGGTTTCCGGACCGTGTTATCTCTCGAAGAGGTGATCACAATTGGCCACCGAGATCTTGTGACTTAACACCTTGCGACTTCTTCCTTTGGGGCCACGTGAAAGAGAATTTCTACGCCAACAGCCCAGCGTCGATTCAAGACCTCAAAGATGGAATTCGTGAGGCTATCGAGGACATAGGGCAGCCACTTTGCGATTTGGTTATGGAAAATTTCATGAAAAGGATATGATCCTGTAGGTGTGGTCGTGGTGGTCATTTGGCTGATGTTATTTTCCATTATTAACGGCATATCTTTCTCTTTATAATGAAATAAAGATCCGATCATTTATCTCAAAAAATGGCATTTTTTCTTTGAATATCAAAATAACACCTCTTATTGGAAAACCCTTTATTTGAAAGGGATGTTCTATTTTAAATTCTTCGTTGGATATATTTGACATTTTTGCCAATATTAATCCTTCTGTAGTTATAGATTCCGTAAATAAAGTATTTATTTTGCAGATTGCATCTTTATAATAAGTGCTGCCTGCTCTCAGTGTATTGAACTTTATGAGATTAATTTCTGCTCCTGTGTCTACGAGGAGCTTTGTTTCTTTATTCGAACATACATTGGTAGATACGGAAATAGTAATGGAATTTGGGCTGATAATAATTGGTATTTTCAGCGTTATATGATCATTTAATAATTCTGAAGTATCTAATTTAAATTTGTGTGGATGTCGGCTTTTGTTTGGATTTGCGAGGGGCTGCCGACCAATTCCTCTCGCCTTGATTTGTTTTCCGAGTGTGTTAAGAATATTCCCGGATTTTGTATTTGTTTTTTATTTGTCCCTGTTTCATTTTGGGGTTGCATTGTTGAAGAAGGGGGATTTTTTCTATAATTAAAATTTGGGACCTGGTTGAATTTGACCTGTTTTTGAAGTGGTATTTTAATATTGGGAATTTCTGTTTGATTTCTGGAGTTTTGATTAACCGGATTTGTATTTTGTTTATAAAAACTTCCACGGTTAGCCATTCTTGCCCTGCATACTTCCAGGGTATGTCCTAATTTATGACAATACCTGCATGTAGGGGTGGAGTTGGTGAAGGTATCACCGTGTTTAGTAGGATTGCCTTTGCTTAGATTGTTGGGGAAGTTGTTTTGTGGAGTTGGATTTGTGCGCATCTTTTGTGGACAATTTGGTGCTAAATGACCCTGTGCCCTGCATTTATAACAAAAAGGGTTCTGCACTTGTACTGATTGAGCTGTGCGTAAAAAATTTGTTGCCCTTGATTCCAGACGTAATGCTTGGTCACCAATATATGACATTATTGGTTTTAATGATCTATTTTCGTGGAGCTTTGCTAATGTTTGTAGTTGTTCGCTAATTAATCCGCCTTCAATTGCTCTAATAGCTTGTTTTTCATTATCTTTGACGAATCTTCAATGTTTTTTGAAGATTTAGATAACTAAAAATGAATCGAAAAAATAGACGAGATAACGAAATAAACTATTGAAAATTCTGATTACAAAACGATTTATTTCAGTAGAATTTAATTGCTGTTTCAGAGTACAATAATGGCGATATAATGTAAAAAAAAGGTACAATAGGTTGTTGCTACGATGGCGATACAATGACAAGTTTAGTACGATAAGTTCAAGAATTCTACATAGGCATTGCCAATACAAATTATTTAATTAGAATCGTGACTAAGTTTACTTTATGGCTCGATTCAAATTTAAAATATATTATGGATCTAAAATCTATCAATCTTTAATGAGAGAGCTCAGAAGTAGTTTATCTGTTGTATATGAATGAGTGGCTTCATTTAATTGAGCATATGTTATATTTATTCGCTGGAGGAATTCTTTGACAGACTCTCCTCTTCTTTGGCTCGTATTTGTAAGCTTTGATTGTAGTACCGATTTTTCTAATTTTTCTCCGAATGTTTGGAGTAGTATTTGCTTTAAATCTGACCACCTACTTGTATCATTGTAGGCATCTCCAAAAAGCTTACTTTTAATTATTGAAAACAAGGTTGTTGGGTCAGTATTGGGATAAAGCAGATTGATGTCACGATGTGACGAGCTTGTGAAGATCCTTTAGATCTCCGTTGAAATTTGGTATAAATGATTTAATTTCTGATAAGGAAATATGTGAATGGGGTTTACTTTCGGTGCTTTCATTATGAAAGTGTGATGAGTTATTTTGGTTTTCCTTTTGATAAGTATGGAAGTGGGTATCTAGCTGTTCTTGGATTGCAATTACAGCTTCTTCATATTCTGCTTCTGTTTTATAGAAAACATCTTCGGAGAAATATTTGTTTTCTAAATCTTGTGACGTAAATTGCGTTTGGAATGTGTTATTAAGTTCCCCGAATTCTACCCAATGTTTATTTAGAATATTTAGTTTTTGTTCTAAATATGTTTTGCTTACTGTAGGTAGGATATCGGGGTTTAATGACTGTATCACTCGTGTAAATAATTTAACTTTGATATTTAGACTTCTGAGTGTACTTTCATTTTTTGGCTCTCTTTTTTCTTTGTTGGTTTCTGTATCCTTTGTGTTCATTTGAATTCTCCACGAAGCTCTGGGTGATGGAATATGGAAAGGGTTTTGCTGAGTTGTAACACTTTCTGAGATTGATTTTATTCTTTCGGAAAGTGTTACTTTCGTTAGCTTGTACCAGTCCAAAGTTTTGTCTGAACACGATTCTTTGAAATAATCGTGATCCTCCGTGAGGTCTTCATGTTTAATTATTTGTTTTTCGGTTATCTCGAAGGCGCTCCATATTTGTTCGAGTTGTTGGAGTTTATTGTTTACGAAGGTTGCTGTTCGCCTCACTTTACCGGCTCTGTGATAGTCCGCTAAGATTTGCCTAATTTAACTGGTTTTCTCTATTTGGGAAAGAATTGGTTTCTTCAGTCATGACTGATTTGTAAAGTAACAGACGGAAAAATTTGTACAGATGCGGTATAGAGTTTTTTAATATTAGGAATGTCCGTTTCGAGCTTCGATTTGGTTGATCTGAGGGGAACTATAGACGATGTGACAAAATGGTATTTAATAGTTAACAAGAAAAAAGCTAGAATTGGTCTAAGACCAATTCTTATGATACCCTAGATGAATGCCCTTATGAAATTTCGCATTGTCACCCTTCTGTGCAAGTTTGATTTTTGAAGTGGTTTTTCGCATATATTTCTAGAACGGTTCGTCGCACCGAAGAAATGATTATAACCAATTTTATAGAATTTCGTATTCTGAAGAAGTTTTTAGTACAATAAAAATGTCTTGGACTTGTCGTTTCCGCAGTATTTGTAAAAAACCTAAATTTTTATATGGCAACACCAAGAAGGAGTTGCCCGATTTAGTCCATTTTTTACATTTCATTTGTTAATGTAGTAAAAACATCATGTACGAAATATCAGCTCTCTACGTCGACGCGTTCTCAGGCAGTGTCCAAATATATAGCGGAAAACGAAATTTTTATATGGCAACCCCACGAAGGAGTTGCCCGATTTGTCTCATTTTGGAACTTAATTTTACTTTTTTTTTTAAGTCCATGTACAAAATTTCAGCTCTCTAAGTATACACGTTCTCGAGTTATCGTGCGCACGGACGGACGGACGGACATGCAAAAATCAAAATAACTTTTAATATTATGCGTGAGTGTCCAATCCATTTTGCTCTACCATCATTATTTCGAGGTGTTACAAACGGAATGACAAACTTAGTATACCCTATATAGTTTCATAACTTGTTTTTCAGTTGATGTTTTGCTCTTTACCCAAATAGACCGCTGTTGGGAAGCTAATTACGTAATAATTTCAACATGAGTTCTAAGGATACTACAAACCTTCTAAAACTTACGGACGAAAGTCGTAAAGAATATTCATATAAGGCTCAGTCTGCATCTATGAAATCGATGCTTTCTAGAAATAAAGAAGAAAGTTTTTCATCTAAAAACGAGTCGGTTGTCCCCTACCAACAGCTCGAAAAATCAGGATATTCCAGTAAAGATCGCAAAAAGTAAAGACGGAGAGATGTTATTTATGAAAATGGTGCACAAGGAATCTTCTAAAGCCATCTTGGTCTAAAGGCATAAGGAATATTCTTTATATAAGGATCAGTCTATATTTTTGAAATCTTGGTTTTCCTGAACTAAAGAAAAAAACTTTCGATTTAAGCTATAATGTAATTAAAACAAATTATTTGAATAAATGGCATTATAACCATAATACAATTTTTATTTACAATGCATATTTTAGTCTATACGTAATATATTTTCTTCGGCACACGTCGGCTTAAGAGTGATAATTGAAGCAAGAATGATTATTGCTCACATCGGGTGTCGCTTTCAAGCAAATTTTTTGTTTGCAGATTAAGTGAACCTACTTTCATTATGTAATCCATAGGTATCACTTTTGATCTATATCATGAAGCTTTCTTATTATAATATGTGATTTTTTCAGATGTGGCTGCTCAAACCACTTTCAGGCTAGGCTAACACGGTCATGCCATTACACATTATCACTAAAAATTTGGTGAAAAGTCTCTTACTGTATCCATAAAAATTTTACTACTCATCTAAGTCAACATATCATACTCTATTAGTATTGTAGCGCATCAAATACCAATCAATCAAATATTTTCAATAAAATATTTTCATCAAATTCACACGCTCTAAAAACAACAAAAAACTTTGAAATCAAAAGAATGAGAACAAGCATGCAAAAACATAATCACATTTATTATGATTCATGCATAATTTCCATTCATGAAAATTATTGTAATGGCAAGGGCAATGCACCTCAGTGCGACACACGCCAGTTTGCTGACACGGCATTTCACACCATTCATGCATTACACTGACCTCAGTGAACTCGAATGTGGGAAATGTTGTGAATGTGCAACATGGCCAAATTTTAATTTGGAAATATTGATTGCGCTACTCCGGGTGAATAATCTATATTGCAATAAATTAACTAATTGGTAGATTTATACACTAGGAAGGGGTAGCGATTAAATATATATATATAGAACTTGATTCGAAATAAAGACAGTACGTTTTAGAGAAGAAAAGTGTTTTGATATCAATTCCTCTCTCTAATAACTTCGGCAGTCTTTGACGCCATAAATCGTGCGAATATCGGCTGAGCTTTCTCGCCTGCACTCCAGAATTAATTTCGGCTGAGCAATCTCGCCCACTACGAAAGGCAGTCTCTGGCACCAATAGCCACTCATAGACAAGGAGAAACGTTGCACCACATCCATCCACGGGATAATCATTACATGGCGACCCTGCACCACGAACCAAGAAGCATACGAGACCAACTGAAAGAAGAATTGGAAAGAAACCCTAAGGCTGGACCAAAACCGCTAACAATCGAGGAATACAGAGCAAGAAGAGCCAAGCAGCAGGAGAAGCAAAATCAGCAAGAAGAACAAGAAAGACAACAGCGAAAACAGCGACCAAAGAGAACGAGGGCAGGAAAAGCAGTCAAACATAGACGGAATATCGCGGACCTATATCGGCTGGCAAGCCTGTCAGTAACAAAAAAGGAAAAAAATTACTTCCTCGAGACGATACGCTTGAACAATCAAGAATACAAGAAGATAAATAATGGGAGGAAAGGAGTCCAAACCAACGAATATCGTGGCAAACAACGCAGCAACAGCAACGACCACAAATTTATTTGTCAGCACCTTTGAGGACCACATCTCAGACATCAAATACTTATTAAGTACCATTATTTCAATTATTGTTGTAGTCATTATTTACAATTATATGAAAAAGAAAATTAATTCAATAATAAATAAAAAGGTCAGCAAAACAATACAGGTATAAGATGATATGTACATAAATAAATAAATAAATAAACAAGTATAATGCACATTAAGTCGTAGTTGTATAATGAATAAATTGAAAACCACAATAAAAGAATTAGAAAGAATATTAGACAATTTTAAGAAAACTCCATACAGAGAATATAGTGCAGAAAATCTGTTAATGAAAAGAAATAAAACAGATGAGCTAAAAGTTGAATTCAGAGAGATATACGGTGGACTGTCAAAAGAAGATAAACAGATCAGCCAACCAATAAAAGATAAATTTCAGGTGATATACGAAGAAGTAGAGACACATATCAAGAACAAGACAAAAGAAATATTAACAGAAGAAGGAGACAACGACGAGAGAAACACTAGTGATTTAAGGGATAAAAATACAAAAAACTCTGAAAGTGCAAAATTTGACAAAATGGCTTTGTTTGACATGCCATTAACAATGAAAGTGGTAACTGAGTTCGATGGAGATCCAAAGAATCTAACAAACTTCATTAATCTCATAGAATTCCTTCATGATTCAATAGAAAGTGCAGATGAAAAGAAAAAGCTAATCAACTTCGTGATTAAAACAAAAATTTCACAAAAGGTACGTAACAAAATCTGCAACGAACCGACACCAACATCACTGTCAGAACTTAAAACATTGTTCCAAAAGATATGCAGAACTAACAGGAATCCTCTCAAAATTCAAACTGAACTAGCCAAGAGCTACCAAGGTGAAAGACAAGTGCAAGACTTTGCTAACAAGATTGAATCGCTGGCAGCAGAACTAAACAACATCCAAATAATCGAACAAGGAGAAGAGAACCGGCAAATAATTGCTAAATTAAATGATCAGCTAGCACTAAATGCTTTTAAGTCAGGCTTAAGAGAACCATTTAAAACCACAGTATTTGCCGCACAACCCAAAACCTTATCAGCCGCTGTACAACTTGCGACAGAGATTGACACTGAGAACAGACAATCAGGAAACATCCTAAGATTCTCTTCACACCCAACACGATTCACAGACTACAATCGCAATCGAAACTTTCACCAGAACAACAACAGAAGAGGACACAACTTCCAAGCATACAGAAACACGCAAGGGAACCAATACAGTGATAGATATAATCACCAAAATCAAGCAAGAAGGAACATCTACATCCCATCAAGACAAAACCACAATCAAAATACAACACATTTTAACAATGTACGCACACAAAATAGAATTCCAGAAACACGGAATCAGAATCGTCCATTTTTTAGACGAATAAATGTATTGAATTCGGGAAACGGACAAGGAGTCCCCGAAACACAGCTTTCAGGGGACAACGAATATCAAACGAACAATGCATAAAGATGCATAAATTCATGGTCAAAAACCTGACCAACTATGTAAATATAAAAGGCGATGCAACATCAAGGAATGCATCATGGTTCATAGATACGGGAGCGGATATATCAGTAATTAAGAAAAATAGCTTAATAGATCACTTAGAATTAAGAGAAGAATCCTGCAGAATAACAGGAGTAACAGAAGGTGAAATTAAAACAATTGGAACATTAAACATGAAATTTGAGGTCGAAGGAGACATAATAGAACACAAATTACATGTCGTAGAAGATAATTTCCCAATCTCTACGGATGGATTAATTGGACTAGACTTTTTGACCAAATTCGGATGCAAACTCGACTATGAACAATTCATTCTAACAATTTGCACAGAAAATAACAACATTGAGATACCAATCATGACTAGGATCCCAGAAGTAAAAACCATCACAATTCCAGCAAGATCGCAAATATATCAAGCAATGGATATAAAAGTAAACGAAGACAGCATAGTTGTGAGCCAAGAACTCCAGCATGGAATTTTTATTGCAAATGCCATTATACCAACAAAAGGGATCGTTCACGTTAAACTGCTCAATACACTGGAGCAGGACATCAGTATCGAACCACCACAACTGAAAATTGTGCCTCTAACAGAATACCATTTCATAAGGAAGGTGAAATCAATAGAAAACGACAACGAGACACGTTTCGAAAAATTAAAAAAGGAATTGAATATAAATAACCTAGATGAAAGAGCAAAAGACTCACTGTTTGAAATATGCAGAAACTATTCAGATATATTCCATCTAACGGGTGATACACTAACAATGAATAATTTCTACACGCAAAGGATAAGTATGACAGATCACATCCCAATCTACATAAAGAAGTACCGCTTGCCACAAGTGCAGAGCGATGAAATAAACAAACAGGTAGATCAGTTACTGGAAGAGGACATCATAGAACCCTCGACAAGCCCATACAACGCCCCTTTACTAGTAGTTCCAAAAAAGGGAACTAAAGATGAAAATAAATGGAGGATGGTAGTCGATTTTCGACAATTAAACAAAAAGATAATGGATGACAAATTCCCGTTAACCAGACTCGAAGACATCCTAGACAATCTGGGGAGAGCAAAATACTTCTCAACCCTAGACCTAACAAGTTCTTTTCACCAGATCGGATTACACCCACAATCACGACCTGTAACTGCCTTTTCGACCAACAAAGGTCACTATCAATTCAAAAGATTACCTTTTGGATTAAAGATCTCCACTAACAGCTTCCAAAGAATGCTTACAGTAGCTCTAGCAGGTTTAGATGCCGAGACATTTTTATATGTCGACGACATAATAATCTTTGGATGCAGCTTGCAACACCACAACAGAAACTTATGCAGAACTTTCGACCGATTGCGTCAATATAACCTAAAATTAAACCCACAAAAATGCAACTTCTTGCAAACAGAAGTGATTTACTTAGGCCACCTAATCACTAACATGGGAGTAAAAACAGACCCCGCAAAATTCGATACGGTGACCAATTATCCAAAACCCACAAATGCAGATGAAGCAAAAAGATTTACGGCCTTCTGTAACTACTACAGAAGATTCGTACCAAACTTTGCATCCATAGCCAAACCCTTAAATCTTTTAGCCCGCAAGGACACACCCTTCATCTGGACAGAGGAATGTCAAAAAGCTTTTGACACCTTGAAACAGAAATTAACCAACCCACCCATATTACAATATCCAGACTTTTCAAAACAATTTGTCTTAACGACAGACGCATCAAATTTTGCATTAGGCGCAATTTTATCTCAAGGAGAAATAGGCAAAGACCTACCCATTTCCTACGCAAGCAGAACCCTAGATAAACACGAACTTAAGAAACCAATCATAGAAAAAGAACTTCTCGGAATCTACTGGGCAATAAAACACTTCAGACCATACCTTTATGGAAGAAGATTCACAGTCGTGACTGATCACAGACCTCTAGTAAGTTTGTTTACACACAAAGATCCATCATCAAAGATGACAAGAATCCGTTTAGAACTATCTGAATATGACTTCGACATAATATACAAAAAGGGTTTACTGAATACAAATGCAGACGCACTATCCAGGATAAAGCTTAACTCGGATATGCTTAAAGAAATGATACCAACAGCGCAAATTAAAATAACAACGAGGAATAGATCAAAGGAAGCAAAAGAATCAGAAGCATGCGAAAAACTTGGAGATATTAAAAGTGTCGATGAATCGTCAGGCCAACTTTTCATCTACGAATGCACTTCAATCTCCGAAATAAGAAACGTAAAACAATTAAAATTCATAAAGATAAAGGAGGACGTCCAAAGAAGAAAGTATAATAAAAAGAAGAGTATACTCATATCAAAAAATGAAGTTGCGATCGAGTACTGCGATAATCTGAATCTGAACTTAGGATCGATATTGGAGAAGCTTACTCACGCGATGATTGACAACGGAATTCAAACGCTAGCAATCTCAAAAGAAGAAGAAATATTTAAAAAAGTCGACATAGAAGAATTTAAGAAGAAGTTTAATGATCTGCAGAAGGGAATTAAAATAAAAGAAAAGAAAAGTTTGCGCATGATAATATTTAAACCACCAAGAAGGATACTAAACAAGGAAGAACAATTAAGCATAATCAAACAATTTCATGACACTCCATACACAGGTGGACATTCAGGAGTCAAACGCACAATTAATAAGATTAAACAAAGATTCTGTTGGAAAAATCTCAGCAAAATGGTCAAAACTTACGTAAATAACTGTGAGAAATGTAAGTGCAATAAAATAATAAGGAACACCAAAGAAAGAATGATAGAAACTAACACACCAAGTCAAAGTTTCGAAATATTAGAAGTTGACACAGTAGGACCCATTAAACAAAGTAAATTCTACAGATACATCCTGACATGTCAATGTCAACTAACAAAATATGTAGAAGCATTCCCCATGGAGAATAAAGAGGCCAAAACAGTCGCAAAGATATTAGTCGAAAGAATAATCTTGAAATATGGAACCTTCAAAATCCTAAAAACGGACCTAGGCACCGAATTTGTCAACCAATTAATCTCAGAGGTATGCAAAATTTTCAAAATAGACCAAGTCACCTCAACTCCGTTTCACCACGAAACTCTGGGTGCAATTGAAAGGAATCATCGTGTACTGAACGAATACATATTATCAATAGCTCAGAATGGCGAATGGGATGAATGGTTACCCTATTACACATTCTGCTACAATATCACACCTCACTCCGAAACCAAAATTTCACCACACGAACTAATATTCGGCAAATTAGCATCGCTTCCAGACACATTAGATCAAAACAGGACAGATCCGATCTACAATCTAGAAGACTATTCAAAAGAACTAAAGTTCCGACTACAAGAAAGTCAAAGAATAGCCAAAGCACTATTGGAGAATTCTAAAAAGAAAAGAAGCGAAAATCTTAGCATAATTACTAACCCACTAAAAATTAAGATAGGAGATAAAGTACTGTTAAAAGTAGGAAATAAGAGAAAGAATGAACCCCCATATAAAGGGCCATACATTGTAATTGATACGAATAACGTTAACACTAAGATAAAGATAGATAAAATAATAAAAGAAGTACATAATAATCGGCTAAAAAAAAATTTAAGGTTCACCATAAGTAGCATGTAACAATCGAATTGGCTGTATAGATAAGAATTAGATAAAATATACGAATCATTTCATTAGGAGTATTAGATAGAAAACTACACTATAAGATTAAAACAAAAATTTTCCTTTAATAAAGCAAAATTTTTTTTTCCATAAGAGGAGGGATGTAGCGCATCAAATACCAATCAATCAAATATTTTCAATAAAATATTTTCATCAAATTCACACGCTCTAAAAACAACAAAAAACTTTGAAATCAAAAGAATGAGAACAAGCATGCAAAAACATAATCACATTTATTATGATTCATGCATAATTTCCATTCATGAAAATTATTGTAATGGCAAGGGCAATGCACCTCAGTGCGACACACGCCAGTTTGCTGACACGGCATTTCACACCATTCATGCATTACACTGACCTCAGTGAACTCGAATGTGGGAAATGTTGTGAATGTGCAACATGGCCAAATTTTAATTTGGAAATATTGATTGCGCTACTCCGGGTGAATAATCTATATTGCAATAAATTAACTAATTGGTAGATTTATACACTAGGAAGGGGTAGCGATTAAATATATATATATAGAACTTGATTCGAAATAAAGACAGTACGTTTTAGAGAAGAAAAGTGTTTTGATATCAATTCCTCTCTCTAATAACTTCGGCAGTCTTTGACGCCATAAATCGTGCGAATATCGGCTGAGCTTTCTCGCCTGCACTCCAGAATTAATTTCGGCTGAGCAATCTCGCCCACTACGAAAGGCAGTCTCTGGCACCAATAGCCACTCATAGACAAGGAGAAACGTTGCACCACATCCATCCACGGGATAATCATTACAGTATCCAAGAAAGAATTTTTTGGGATATCTCCGGTATATAGCAAAAATAAATTTGAATTATATGAGGAAAAAACACTCCTATACAAGCCCAGGAGGAAAAATAAATAAAAATATTACTCTTTTTTTTTATTCTGAGTTTATATGAGAAGAGATCAGTTTGATCTATTTTCAAGCGTCTGCAGCAGGCAGAAAACCAAGCTGCACCGATGAGTGTGAGCTTTCTGCTGACATGAAACGCTTCTTCTTCTTCCTTTTCTTCTTTATTTTTCAGCCCACTGCGTGGCGTATACAGGTTCGATTCGCTTCGAATGAATCTGTTTCTTTAACCCATTCGTACACTAAGTTATCGGGCGAAAAAAATAATATTTTTTACTAAATCGTAGTAAAAATAGTCGAAATAAATCATTTTTGCAAAATTTTGTTTTAGAGAATAACGTGTTTTGGAGTTTTGGAGATGTACATTTTAATGTACATTGGTTATCAGATGATATTGAAATTTTTTTTTACAATATTGGAGACCCAGAAAAAAAAATAATAATAAAGTTAGTTAAAAAAAACATTTTTTGATAACAAAAAGCAATGTATTTTATTACATTTTTTTAAACTTCAACACAAAATAAAGAATTCATGTAAAGTATAACAAAAGTAAAAATAGTGAAATTAATAATAATTCGGATACGTCCTAGATGCAGCTATTATAATTAAATAAAAAAAGATGTAAATGACTTTTTATATTTTTCAATAGGTATCTATGAAAAGCCTCGAAGAAATTTCTCTCCTTCGTAATGCACAAGTGCACATTACATTTTCCGCATTAAAAATGAGTTCTTCCTCATTTTGCATCTCTTGGCTTCTTTTTTCCCATCATGAAAGGGGATATGGTCAAGTTTATCGAATTGCACATCCCTTGTTGGTCTTTGTTCGTTAGATCTCTTTGCCGTTCTTGCGCACGGACCCGGTGAATTATTACTACTAGATGGTCGACCTGTAAAATAAAAAACTAAAACAGGAGGAATCATTTGCTTATTATAATTATTTACCTCGTTTTACATTGCACCTCTCCTGCCCGGAGTATAATAAATTATTAGCCACTTCCAATCTAAAATGCAGAAGGTCCAATATCTCATTATTTGGTGTGGAGTTTGCTCGTTCTTGATTTCTGTACTCTGTCCAATTGGAGGCGATAGCAAAGTCCAGAAAATGTGTGAACATCCGAAGTGTCCACTTTTTCGATTTAATAAAAACTCGATCCTCCCATTCCCATGTTATACAGCTGGACTATTTCGGGTCTGCTAATATTTTCATATATCTTACTTTCCTTATTCCATCTTTGTGCAGAATTTTCTCTTCCGATACCAACAAAATTCGATGCGAGATGTACTGGTTTATTATCCTGCCATTTCACAACTACGATATTACCATTTCTGCTGACAACCTGAAACGTTGTAAACAAATTATCAAAAATAACTGATGTCCTTCAGTTGACAATCTTTCGCAAAGTTTGATGACGACTGACGCTCCAAAGCCATATTTGTCTAAGGTACTTGTTGGCAGCCCAGTTGGTTGCCCCTGGTATAGGAAAAAGTCATAGGGAATACCTGATTTTCCGGTAAGCACATAAACTTTGATGCCCCATGGATTTGGCTTCCCTTTTATATATTGTTTTGTTGACAATCGGCCGGTATATGGTATAATTTGCTCGTCAACGGATAGCACCTCTTCAACTCGAACTTGAAGACATCGATTTCTTACAGCTTCTACGACTGGCCGAACTTTGAAAAATTTGTCTTTATTATCTGCTGGAATTTCCAAATTATTTACGCAATGTAAATTGTTTCGCAACTGACAAAATCTGTTCATTGTCATGTTGTTTCTAAAGGCTTGAATGCCTAGAGCGGAGTCCCAATATAGACGTAGTCTTGGCAGCTTCAAAGACCCTATTAAAATGTGCAAGCCAAACAACTTTTTTATTTCTTTTTTGTCAGTGGGCTTGACGTTGCTGATATTGCCTTGCTGTACATAGAGGTTTGTATGAAATGTAAATGTTTCATAAAGTTCATCGTTAAAATACTGCGCAAAATACGCAGACGGTGATTTTTTTATATATTTATTTGCCCTGTTCAGTTCCTCCTGGGTTCGCACTGTATTGGCGTCTACGCCACTGAATATTTGCTTTGGGTGTAAGTTCTATTGCTGTTTCAGTAGTAACTTCTAAAGCAACATTTTGATGGACGATTGTATGATCAATATCGCCGCTTACAGTTATACCAGCACCTACTGGTAAAACATCATCCTCAACGTGTTCATCTTTACAGCCCACTCTTACACATTGAGCTATATTAGTATTTACAATGATATCGCCTAAATCAAACTCCGAGCTTGCATATGCGTGAACGGAAATTTCATCGTCGAACTCCAAATCTGAGTCGTTTAACAATTCGTACATTTCCTTGCTTTTCAGAGATCTTGAGGAAGCCATTTTTACAATAAAACTGTAAATGTATGCAATTTTAAGAAGAACTGTGTTAAACTTTAGAAGTGTATGACGAATTTCTAAGAATTTTAAACATATTCAAATCTATTGCTACGGTTTACACAATACTACGACTTTTTTTAAAAAACGTAACACAATAATTTATAACCATTGTACAATGTACATTTAAAAGTATATGTACATTAAAATGTACAATATAGTTCATACCGGAGATATCCCAAAAAATTCTTTCTTGGACAAAATTAAGTTTAACCCGGTAAAAAGTCCAAAAGAGTAATCTTTATATCTATTAGTATCATCCTACATTGATATCATAGTTCATCAAAGCTTTACATTTAACCCAACCAAAAAGAAATTTTATTGACAATAAAAAAACAATTTTTCATAAAACCTAAGGCTTTTCAATACACACACACACACACACACCTACATCGAAAGTTTTCTGATACGGCTTTAATTTCCATTACTTCATATTTCTTAACATCCCAAGCAGCCGTGGTCTATTTTTAGATATCGAATATCATAGCATGATCACTCTTGTTTATAAAAGATTTTTAGTCCACAACTTACGTTATAGTTGTTGTTGTATTTTTTTTTCAGCAAAAGAAATTTTCAATTATAACTTCCACTATTCTAAGACATCATATCATACAGATTCATATCAGTTGTTGTTGTTTTCAGCTAAAGAAATTGGGAATCTTACATAAATCGCTCAATTTGTTTACTTTACTCGGCTGCTGTGCGAATTTGTTTACATTATTCGCATTTGTTTACCTTACTGGACTGTGCGAATTTGTTTATGCAAGGTATCAAATTAGAAGCATTGCACCTGAAGAGTAAAATCAGGCATTTACTAATCTCCATTACTTATCTAAGTCAACATATCTACCTACATTCACCCCAATCAGCTTCGCCTGATCTATTTTTAGATATATGATCACATGGTATAATCTTGTTTATAAAGGACACCTACAGATTAATATCATCAAATCTTTAATCCACAACTTAGGTTATAGTTGTTGTTGTTGTTTTTTATGTTTGTAAGCTACTAATATTAATTATACCTGAAAAGGCAAGATCGCTAATATCTCGAAACCCATAGCCTGTGGAGGATTTCTAATGAAATTTTTGTCCACCGCTAGAACTAAGATCTCCACTGACACCTTCTAAAATCTATTGGCATGAACAAAAATATTCTAGAGTTAACTTGAATTATTACTAATACTAATTACACTAATTCACTTAAGGAGTTTCACAACATTTCTTATCAACATAAATACACAGCTGCACACATCCACCCACGCCTTAGGTAACGTTTCCTCAGCCACCAAGTAGCCCAGCCCAATATACCACAGCCACTCATACTAAAGTAAACAACTGAAACCAAACTCAAGCTGACAAGTATACAGCCCCGATATAAATTCGCTTAAGGTATTTCACATCATTACTTGATACACATAAGCCGCACACATTCTACCCAAGGCTTGGTACAGGTAACGTAGCCCAATCCAACACATCCAAAACCCTCGAGAATACTTCACAAGCCATGAAACAGACTCCCTCCCTACCACATGCGAGGCCCAACGGAGTCCTTACATTCTAAAATATTTGCGTGTTCTTATGTAAAACTGACAAAAGTTTAATTTGAATAGCTCCTCCGCCTTAAACTACTATTCATACAGAAAAATGGTATTGTGATAATTTTAAGCTTGCTTTCTTATCTTCCGAACCGTAATAAAACTTTCATACCTTTCCTAACAAAATTATTTAAAAAAATTAATCTTAACCAAATGACTACGATTTCTCAAACAAAAATTCTCAGCTGAGTAATCATTGTAATGCCGCTGTGCCGTCATGGCATGCCGTGGGCTGATGATATGGAATGTAGCTGCCTACAGATTCGGACTCCGGCTGCACATACACACATGCAATTATCACTCAGCTGAGAGGTATTGAGCGTTAAATGGTAAGGTTACTTTGTAATCAAAACTATTTTATTATTTTGTTAAGTAAGGTATATGGGAAGTGTAGCCTCTGGGAAGGTAAGGAACTAAGCTTTAAATTACTGAAAGACTATTTTCCTGTATGGATAGTAGTTTAAGCTCTGTGGCATACATAAAGCCAATGTTTAGCAATTTTCCATAAGCATCAATATAGAACATTTCAGAAAACGGACTCCGAACGCATACATATAGATTTCTGTTTCATGGCTTGGGAAGCATTCTCGAGGGTTTTGACACATCCCAGACAATCCTTGTCATAGTATCAGATATTGCCACTAAAGCTCTGAGTCAACCTCCAGTACCCAGACACAGGAGGGGGCACCTCAAGGTCAAATTGTAGCCTCCAAGACCAGATAAAACTTAACCAGCAACCTCCACCAATAAAGTTTCCCACCCCTTCACAAATATTTAGAGCTACGATCTCCGAGATGAAAAATAATTGAACTCTAGAAACAAAATCGAAAACCTTTGCTATTTCCCTATGCTGGAGAGTGCTGAAAGTGATCTCGTATCCCCAAAGTGATCTCGTATCCCCAAAACTCGAGATGAAAAATAGGCGAACTCCCGCAATAAAATCGAAATCCTATGCTATTTCCCTATGCCGGAGAGTGCTAAAAGTGATCTCGTATCCCCAAAGTGATCTCGTATCCCCAAGCGCGAGATGACCAACATATGTAGTACCGGCTAATGCTCAAGAAATAGTGTTTGCATTCAAAGAGAAACTGTGACTTTTCAATGTACGCACCCCCCAAGACCCAATAATAATAATAATTTGCTAAGAAAACATCAAGCCAAGGTGATATCATGTTGTGAAATTCGAATGATATCTACAACTTCCCCGCTAAGAAAACTTATTTAGGCGCAGCACTTGAAGACAGCAAAACCAGGATGACGTCATTCTGATATCTACAACTTCCCCTTAATAAATCGTCAAGCAAGAAAACAGGGTGGTAGTACCTGCTAATGCCGCTAGGGAACCTTACTTTCCCTCGAGGTGAACAACATATGAAGTACCGGCTAATGCCGCTAGGGAACCTTACTCAAGAAATGGTGTTTGCACTCGAAAGGCCAACTGTGACTTTTCAATATAAGCACCCCCCCTAAATCCAAGCCAAGGTGATGTCATGTTGTGAAATTCGAATGTTGCTGATATTTACAACTTCCCCGCTAAGAACACTTATTTAGGTGCAGCATTTGGAAACAACAAAAACCATGATGACGTCATACGTGATATCTACAACTTCCCCGCTAATAGAAGAAAGAAAAAAACAGCCTAGGCGTAACATTTAATGTTTGACACCCAGAACTCTCACTGACATCTTCTAGAATCTGTTCATGGTGATGTCATGTTGTGAAATTCGAATGATGCTGATTATTACAACTTCCCTTCTAATGAGAATTACGCATCACACCACATTACTAATTGCCAATTAGCTAATGACCAACCAAGCTGCTAATTGCCAATTAGTAATTATATAATTGCCAATTGGCTAATTGTTTGAACAAATGTCGCTAATATCTCGAAAACCAAAGCCCGTAGAGGATTTCTGATGAAAATTTCGTTCCACCTCCCACCCACACCGCCAAGAATCCATTTCCATGAGCAAAAATAACTTGAATTATTAATACGCTAATATCTCGAGGATTTCTGATGAAAATTTCATTACCCCCCCTCCCTATCTTTAGTATCCCCCCACATACCCTCCATCTAGAATCCATTGGCATGAACAAAAATTTCCTGCTTTTAACTTTAATTATTACTAATCTTAATTCAAAACCAGGCGCAACACTTGAAAACAACAAAAGTGAAGCAAAAAACTTCCCAACACCGTAGCATGCTGCCACGTGTGGGACAAAAGTGAAGCAAAAAACTTTTCCCATCCAAGAGAACCGTACCACACATCCAAGAAAGCCGTAATACCGGAGCATGCTGGTAGTATCGGCTAATGCCGTTAGGGTGCTGTCAAGACCAAATGACACATCCACACACATCCAAGAAAACCGTAGTACCGGAGCATGCTGGTAGTACCGACTAATGCCGCTAGGGCGCAGTCAAACCAAATGATACATCCAAGACATAAGCCAGTCAAAGCTCAATCGTGTAGAGGATATCTGATACAAAATCATAATAAAAAGCCCACATTTAGGGGCACCACACATCCAAGAAAACCGGAGTATGCTAGTAGTATCGGCTAATGCCGCTAGGGCGCAGTTAAGACCAAATGACACATCCAAGGCTCAATTGTGTATCCAAGACATAAACCGTCCAAGAACCAATATAAACCAATAAAGTCAAGACACAAACCCACATTTAGCATGGACTCAAACCACCCAGAGACGGTGACGCCATCTGTGGCGAAATCTTGGAAGCTAAAACAGTGAGCCAGAATCCGCATAGCGTAACTACTAATATTCTATTTGTATCATTACAGGTTGACTTCATGGCTATTTCATTGTCGGCTATTAGTAGTAGATAATCGGGTTCCAACAACAGTACTTCTTCTTCTATGGTTTTCTCTATTAATTTACAATGTGCTTCAACATTATTTAAAATATTTGGAATGCATGTGTCAAATCTATTGTCCTTTGACTCGCTTTCTTTGCAATATCTTATTCTTTCTATTATTAAGCATGGCTCGTCCATGTATTGATGTTTATACTCATTTATTAAGAGGAAAGGGGATTGCAAATTTATGGTGAAGCTGCTATTAATTGACAATTCTTTCAAGTGGAAAAATGAAAATGTGTCAGGATAAAAAGTAGGGATGTTTATTACGAAAATTATATTTGAAGCATTGTAATACGCTTGTAGTTCCAATAACTCGTATGTTTCCATCGGATATGACTTCTACTACTTGATTTCTCAAATTATTATGTATGTCGATTAACTCTTCAGGGTGAAGAATATGTTTTGATATTACATTTAATTTAGCTAAGACTATTGATTCCGAAATTTCTTTCAAATGCTCGTTTAATAAATCTATATCATAAATTAATTGATTGAAATACTGGTTGATATAAAACATTTCGTCAAGATTTGCTATTTTATTTTGAAAACTGATGATATATTCCCCTAAATTTTCTTGCTGTTTATTTATATGTTCTGTAATGGTATTGAATCGTTCGGTCATATTTTCATTAATTCCGATTTGTCTTTTTATTTCATTATTCAAATCGTGTTCGTTAAACTTAAGTGCTTCTAATTGTTTATTTATTTCAATGCAATCGTTGTTATCCATGTTACCGGTTATTGTTTTAATTACGGTCCCTAGACCGTCAATCAATCCTCTTTTTACCTTGTATTTTGGTTTTATTAGTTCTAAATTATTAGCCAATATATCGTATTTTTTCCTGAGAGTTGTAATTGTTGGGAAGTATTTTTCGTTTTTCACTTCATGAATGAAACTTTCCATATTTTTATAAATCAAATCAACATTCTCTTCATATGCCGTTACGTTAATTATATGTACCAACCTTGAATATTCCTTAATTATCTTGGCGTTTTTTAATTTTAATGGCAACAATCCCTGATTATTACCAAGATCGTGAATCTCTAGCTTCTGTTCGGTGGAGAGCCCAATGAACCTGAAAGTTTACGTTTACTTTTAATCTTTTGCTTATGTACCTTTCTTCTGTTAGTATGTACAGTAATTTTATTGTTACTTGTTACTTTATGCTCACTAAATCTAGGGGCTAACTTGTTTCTTCTATCATCTAATTCAAAAATCCTTTCGTTTGGTTCGAAATCCGGAGGGTCCTTTCGTGTTTTATTAAACCTATCTATAGTTTTCTGTTTATAATTGAGACTACGCTGATGGACTAATTTAGCCAACGTTTCATACTGTTTTGTATGTTCTCTTAAGTAATCTTCTTCTGATCTCGGGGATTCCTCAGTAGGGAATGGTTTGGACTGATTATAATGTCCGGTTATCAATTCAAACGGGGTTAGTTTAGTGACTGAATGAATAGAGTTATTGTCTTTTATTGTTTTCGCTATAAATAGTTCTTACTATTTCGGTTAGTGTTGAGTGAAACCTTTCTACTGGTGAATTACCTGTAGAGTTCTTTGCACATGTTGTGTGAAGATTTATACTGTATATTTTAAGGAAGTCTCTGAATAATGTAGAGACAAACTCGGCGCATTTATCGGTTAGGATACTTTTGGGTACACCGTGATGCAACAAGAAGTGCTTAAGTGATTTGATAAGGTTAATACTATTTCTGGCAGTAAGGAGATAGACGCTAGCGAATTTACTAAATTTGTCGATTATCGTTAAGAAATTTTCCTTATGAACAGAATAGACATTTAAATGTAAAATTTCCAGGGGTTTACTGGGTGTTTCTGTTAATTCGTATTTTAAAGGTTGCCTATTTCGTTCGTATTTGTATTTTTGACATGTATCGCAATTATTTATTATTTTAGTTATTTTATTTTTCATTTTAGATGCTCGAAAGTTTCCAGTATACCTCTGTGAATAGATTTTTTATGATAATCGTTTATAATCTTTTCCTGTACATCGACTTCTACAACATCTTGTACTTTAACATTACAACGTACGATTTTCATTCGACTATTAGAGAAATATTTTGATTAAATTAGTTGAATAATTTTAAACATATTATCATTTGTTAGGATTCCAGTTGTTTTTTTCGGGTTTATGTGTTTCTTAAAAATATCTATCATCACTGCTTCTTCGTTCATATCTCCACGTTTAATAGTGAGTCTACGCTTGGTATTGAAAGGAATGTCAATCGACGTGTGAGGTTTGTTTGAGTTCTCTATGTTCTCCAGTATTATCTGTTCGGTAATGGAAACGACTTTATAGCCTTTATCTTATCGGGATTGGGTTTAACCCCATCAGGACTGACTATGTGTCCGAGAAAAGAAATTTTCTGTGAGATTCGGTAGATGATATCTGTCATCAACTGTTTTTTCATTAAGTTTCCGATAATCCACTACTAGTCGCCATTTTTGAATGCCACTGGCATCAGACTTTTTTGGGACTATCCAAATAGGTGAGGACCAAGGGGAAAAACTAGGTCGAATGATACCTTGGTCTAGTAATTTATTAATTTGTTTATGAACCTCTTCCTTGTGTATCTCTGGAAATCTCTAAGATTTAGTATAAATTGGCAGGTTGTCTTTTGTTTGAATACTGTGCTTAATTTGATTGGTGAATGACAAATTTTGTCCTTCTTTGAAGAAAACATCCTCAAATTGTTTGCATAGTTTTAATATAGATGTCTGTTCTTCATCATTCAAATGATCTACTCGTATTAAATCCCGTATATCCGAATCCATGCTGCTCTTATCTTGACTGATCAAGAAGTTATGTATTTCTTGAAACTGACTTTGATCTAATGGATGTACCTTTATTGGTTGTTCTTTGAAGGATGATTGTGAGGAGTTTGAGAAATTTATTACCTCTATAAGCGAGTACCAATCCTTCGCTTGATATATTCCATCTAAAATCATAAGATTATTTTTTATGATTGTCGGTCTCATAAGTATGCTACCTGACTGTGCATCCACTGGTAAATTAACAATCATTTTACTACGTGGAGGAACTTCATAAATTTTCGACACATAGTTTGGTTTATAGATCAAAGTTATTGTGACACTTTTAGTTTCTAGAACTGATCTATTAAAATCTAATTTTATTCCTAATTCTTTCATTATTTCTAATCCGATTAACCCGTCGAAGTAATTATGGAATTTAAATAAGAGAAATGATAATTTCTTATTTGTCTTAAGTTCTTCCATCCCATTGAGAGTAAATTTTTTATCTATAAAATGGGTATTGAAGAGTTTTTATTTCTACAGGGTTTATCTTTTCAATAAGATTAGGGTTAACAAGCTCAGGCCTAATAAACGACCTATTACTACCGGTGTCTATGAGGAATTTTAATAGGGTATTATCAACGGATCGAATGTGAATCTAGGGTAAAAGGAAGGACTGGTGGCTGTTTATATCGAGATATCCAATTTGATCTCCGGGGCGATTTACCCAAAATTTCGATCATCGATTTCATTATTTGAATTTTGCTGATCCCAATTGTCTAAGTTTGGGTAGTAGTCTGCAGAGCAATAATTAACTTCGCTGGGTAAATTCACTTGACTTTCTTCTAATTGCTGTGGTTGTGTAGAAGATGTGTTTTTATTCCCTGATTCAACATTATACAGTTCCTCTGCAATAAATTTTGGAAAAGGGGTTGGTCTGGAGAAATTGTGATTATTATTAGGTCGAGTAGGAAATTTGTTTGTGTTTAGATTAGTATTTCCACTTGAAGTATCCATAGGCTCTGGGCGTGAATTAAAATTTTGATGATTTGCTTGGGAATTTGTATTCTGATGGAAAAAATTAGGCCGGAATTTTTGCTGTGATGACTGAGACTGGAATCTTGAAGTCTGATATGAATTAAATTTTGGAGACTGGTAAGAAAAATTTCTCGGAGGGTGATTCGTGAAAGGTCTTGGAGGCGAATTATAAATAGGCTTTATTTGATTTATTTTGTTATGAGTTCTGTATGGGGCAGAGGGTTTTATTGGGACCGAATTTTTTACATAGTAAGTATTTTGCTCCTGGAAGCAGTAGTTTAGCGCTTCGCATAACTTACTCGGTCTCATTGCTCTTATGGTGGAACCGAAAGGTTCTCTAAGTCCACATAAAAATGTATTAAGGCACATTTCTTCATATAATTCTTGTTTGGCTTTTATCACATTTTTATCTTTTTCATGAACTTTTATATGATTCACCATAGTAGAAAGAATATCGATAATTTTTGAATAAAACTGCTCGACCGTGTCCTGACCTTGACGTAACAAATGTAAATCGCGAATTAAACTAGTTTCATTTCGTTTATCAGAATAATGAACTATTAAATTATTTTTAATTTCTTCCCATTTAACAGGCGTCCCATACATATTAAGGACTTCGTGTGCCTGTCCAATTATTTTATTTCTAATTGCTCGTAGAATTAACGTAGCGTAATTCGTACCATCTATTGATGTCATTAGCCCCAAGATCTCTTCAACATTTTCTATAAAATCGTAGTGTTCTAGGTTTTCCATCAAACGAAGGTAAGTCTTTTACTGCGTCTGGAATTCTGAGGTTATTGAAAAGTTGATTAATATCTGTATTAGCCACAGTTTTAGTTAATGTTTCACCGGAATTCTCTAGATTTTTTAATTCAAAATTTCTTATATTAGAATCACTTAAACTTAACGAACAAATACCGTTAACCGCGATATCTACAAGATTTTCTATTTCGTTTTCAGCACTTTTATCAAATTTAATTGGATTTTCTATTATTAATTCGCTCACTTTTTCTAATTCACTAATTTCACTAGAATATTTTTCTGGGTAACTACCGTAAACACCGTAAACCGCGGCAGATTCGCAACCATTAATCTTATTATCTAATTCGTCTTCTGAGTTTGATTCTTCTCCTGTTATATTGGTTTTATAATAAAAGTTAATTGCCTTGAGCTATGAATCTCTTCGTTTTATTGGATGGGACATAAGGAATAAAAATGAGTAATAAAAATCAAATAGGACTTACCATACAAAAATAATAAGATTTCTAAATTCCATTTCAAACTTTTTTTTTCCAAACATACCAGAGATGATGATGAATATTATTTGAAGGTATTGTGGTGATTCGCTCGGTTGAATAGGTTCTCCAAAAGCCACAGGATAAAAATCCACCACTGTTAATTGTTCGAATGTGCTTTGAATCCAGTGTTATCAGGCTAATTCACAAAATGTCGATATTCTCTCGACACCAAATAATTAATTCCACAGAAAACTACTGTTTAATTAAATTTTCGGAACTTAGCAACACGACAACGATTTTCTTTTTTTTTCTTTTTGGATCCTACCGATTGCGCCAGTTATTTTCCAAACGATTATTCAACACAAAAAATAAAATAAATAATAACACCAACTTTTAAGCTTTTAATATTTATTCAAAAGAACCGCAAATACAAATTTAGCTTTCCGACTACACCTCGGTCAAGAACAGAATCAAACTAACTTTACCTTTTTAAGCTTTTCGTCACTTTACTGTATAAAAATGATTACATGGGAACTTTGAAATGAATTTAATGCAACATGATATTCCTAGACTGTGAGAAAGTGCAAAGTCGTTGCAATTTAGGTTTTGTGAGAAAATGCAAGTGTAATTACGTTAAAGAATTAATTTAGGAAATGAGGTAAGTGATTTATGAGGAAGGTGTAGCGGATGTAATCTAATACAGTTGATTATAACGTTGAGGATATAACTCACGCAGTGTGGCGTGCTGTCCCCAGTATACTCTGGTGTATGTTGGTTTACTCATTCATCAGGGTGATGAAAAATGTGGGATTTTCATGTGAAGCGTATGCGGATGACATCCCTCTGCTCAGCATGGCTTCTGCCTGTGCCTTTATGCAACGAAGCCTCACTATTTTTGAGGACTGGTGCACCCTGATATGACAGTGAACCATGATAAGACAGTGAACCCAATAAAGACCAGCTTGATGCTCTTCTCCAGAAGACGTAACCTTGGGTACTTTGTTCTTCGAAAGCTATTTGCAGATACTTTGCAACTCTCTCCCCATGTTAAGCACCTTGGGGTCTATCTTGACTCGAAGCTGACGTGGGGACTGCACGTAGAGGAAAAAGTTAATGCGGTTATGAGGGTCTACGCTCAATGCAGGAGAATTTTTCACTGTACATGGAGCATAGGACCAAGGATTGTGCACTGGATGTACATCTCGATCGTCAGACCCATGCGCACATATGCCTCTTGTGTCTGGTGGCAAAGGCTTGCCTGTTTGGGAATTACGGGCTCCATGCGATCTACGGCCATTGCTGCTCTTCAAGTCTTACTTACCCTGCCACCCCTGGACTTGTCATTCAGATGCCAAAAGGGCCGTGTGCAGTTTGCGCTCATGAACGTAGAGGAAAAAGTTAATGCGGTTATGAGGGTCGACGCTCAATGCAGGAGAATTTTTCACTGTACATGGAGCATAGGACCAAGGATTGTGCACTGGATGTACATCTCGATCGTCAGACCCATGCGCACATATGCCTCTTGTGTATGGTGGCCGAGGACGCTGTTGGGGACTGCGATCTGGAAGCTGGCAGGTCAGCAAAGGCTTGCCTGTTTGGGAATTACGGGCTCCATGCGATCTACGGCCACTGCCGCTCATTCAGATGCCAAAAGGGCCGTGTGCAGATTGCGCTCATGGGGATGTTGAGAGGATGGGGCTGGACTGGCTCTTCTCATTGCTCTTTGGCGTATGGGCTGGACCTAGAAAACCCTCTGGTTAGTATGACACGAGAGATGCGATGGTACCAGAGCTTCATTTTGGGCGTCGCTTCTCTGTGAGCTTTCCTATAAGGGAATCGTGGGCCGAGGGAATTACCTTATCGGGTCTCCTCCGGTCCGCCCTAAAAGTTTTTACCGACGGCTCTCTCACCGACGAGGGAGCCGGGGCGGGCGTCTACTTCTCTGAACCTTACATTGGCATGGAGTACTCACTTGGAAGACAGATCACTGAAATCTTCGCCATCGCATTGGTAGCGAAGATAGCCTTTGATAAGCAAATCAATGGGAAGGACATTGCTATCCCTTCGGATAGTCAGACAGTCTTCATGGCTCTGAATGGCCCTCGGATAACATCTAAGTTACTGGGGATGCAGGTCGTCTGTGAATAAGTTGTATATCCACAACAAGGTGTGGGTTCCTGGTCACAAGGGGATCATAAGGAATAAAAGGGCTGACTTTTTAGCTAAGGCTGGTTCTGATTCTCAGTAACTCGGACCGGAGCCCGCCGTAGGCGGATGTTCATAGGAAGTAGCAACAGAGATGGGAGAACCTGAGTACTTGCAAGTGTACAAAACTATTTCCTGATTAGCCCAATAGGAATATCTCTGATTCTCTCATGGGGCTCTGAAGTAAACATCTCATCTAACAAGGATGGCAGTTGTTGGCAGCCCTGAGTATCTGTCCTGCCAGGAATGTCGGCCTGAGACAACCGAAAACTTTTTGTGTGCATGTCCGGCCTTCGCCCGGAACAGGCTGAATACTCTAGGTTCTACTCACCAAGATCTGATGCGTTTTATTAAAAGGACAGGAAGGTTTTGGTAATAGGGCACAGCACAATGGGCCGCTCTGGCCTCCGTGCTTGGGATCTCTCGTCTCCTGCTTTTAAAAAAAAATCGAGAAGTTGAGATTTTACAAGCTACTTCCGCATCTTCATCATCAAAGCGACCTTTTGCTCACAAATATTACTACACAACGTCGGAAAAGATCGAAGAGTCGAGCTTTTACAAGCTACTCCCTCATCTTCATCGATAAAACATACCTACCTATCACACCAGGCAGACTTCAACTTATCAACGATGTTATGATAAAATGGATGGAATATTTTGTTTATCAAATGACGTATCTATTTTTATCGCCTGCTCTTAGCTTAGATCATATAATAAACAGGATAGGCCATGCTGTGTAAAATTCGTGTACGTGTGATAAGAATTTTTTTTTGTAGACACAGGTGGGAAATGACAAGAGGGCTGAGTTTCGTAGTGATTTTTCCTTAAAGAAGTGATACTTACTAATAGTGACAAAGAGTAGTGAGTAGGGAGTCTTGAATTATGGTGAAAGAGTGTGACGTGCTGTGTTGCAGAAATAACCAGGCAAGTTTAATTTTTTCAACAATAAATTAAAGTGTTTTAAATAAAATATATGTGAAGTACTTATAAAAACAAGTAAAAAAGCTAGAATTTGTCTAAGACCAATTCTTATGATACCCTAGATGAATGCCCGTATTAAATTTCGTATGGTCACCGATCTATGCGAGTTTGATTTTTGAAGTGGTTTTTCGCATATATTTCTAGAACAGTTTGTCGCACAGAAAAAATGGTAATAACCAATTTTATAGGATTTCGTATTCTGCAGAAGTTTTTAGTACAATAAAAATGTCCTGGACTGATCGTTTTCAAAGTATACGTAAAAAACCGAAATTTTTATATGGCAACACCAAGAAGGAGTTGCCCGATTTAGTCCATTTTTGACATTTTATTTGCTAATGTAGTAAAAACATCATGTACGAAATTCCAGCTCTCTACGTCGATGCGTTCTCAGGCAGTGTCCAAATATATAGCAGAAAACGAAATTTTTATATGGCAACGCCAGGAAGGAGTTGCCCGATTTGTCTCATTTTCGAACTTAATTTTACTTTTTTTTTTAAAGTCCGTGTACAAAATTTCAGCTCTTTAAGTATACGCGTTCTCGAGTTATCGTGCACACAAACGGACGGACGGACGGACGGACATGCAAAAATCGAAATAACTTTTAATATTATGAATGGGTGTCCAATCCATTTTGCTCTACCATCATTATTTCGAGGTGTTACAAACGGAATGACAAACTTAGTATACCCCCAAGATTTCATCTAGGGTATAATAAACAGCCGTGGCAAAAAATTTAACATTTGCCAATGCCGATTTGTTTGTTTTGTTTACAATGGAATTGTCATTGTTGGTTGACGGAAGGTTTGGGGTTATTTATATGAAGTCAGCCATATAAAGGCAACGACAAGAAATATTATCAGCAAATAAATTTGGCACTAGGAAATTTTTTAAAAACACAAAAAGCTATAAAAATATTATAAAAATAAGAATTAATTAAAAAATTTTGCGATATAATGGGACCTCTTCTATTGAGTTTATTCAATACTCAATAAAGTGTGAACCACTAAATTATGTGCCCGCTCTGAAAATATCTTAGTTTACGACTTCCATGACTAAACAAACACATCGATGCGATTCTACTACATCAAGAAAAATGCTTAAGTTTTTCTTCCTCATAGCCTATCCTGTTTGTTATATGATCTAAGGCTCTTAGTCTATCATCGAAAGCATCCACCCCATACATCCTTTTCTTTTAGACTTTGGGGGTGCAGAAAAGGAACATAGAATTGTTCAATTGTTAAAATGATATATTTTGGAACATTATCTATTTACATTAATGAAAAAAAAACTTTTTTATACAATCTTGCAAAAGAGCTTAAATTGAAAGAATTAACAATTTTTCTCGACATTTAAAAAGAAAAAAAAACTAAGAGACGCTTATCTACGGTTAAGACCAATAAAAATGTAAGCGAACTTGTATTTCCTTCTACTTTACAATTAACAAAAGCATTCGCATAAATTGTTTAGTTTATTAAAGAAAAAAAAAAAGTAATCCTTAATATTTTAAAAGTGAACATAGATGACTTCTTAAAGAAAATAAAAAAATAAAAATATCAAGTGCGAGAGATTTGATCTAAGTTTTTGATTTTTTTTAATCAGATTGCAAGAGCACGAGAAGTGTAAGTAAATTATGTAAACATTACGTATCTAACTATTTGATAAAAATACAATATATATATTAATAAAAATTAAAATTAACAAAATAACCGTATTTTAACGCTTTGAAATGTTTTATTACCTTTCTGTACTCAGGTTGTTGAAAATTCAAAAATGTGTGAATATTGTGAAGTTTATCATGTGACGAGGGGGGTTATTGAGCAAAAAATCAAAATGTTTTTATTACAATATTAAAATTATTTAAAATTTAAATGACAAAACACAATTGGGTGGCTGTAAACAGGATAACAATCAGTGCTTTTCAGCTTTGGCTAAAGATACAGATAATCGTTTTCGTAATTGATTTGAGGACGTATTACCTGCTCCGCCTGCTAGAAGAACTGCTAATGATTTTCTGCGGGCTGGAAGATTTTTTGGTAGATCTGATGATGGTGCACTTCTTCGTCGCGGAGGAGAACCTGTGAAAAGGGTAATTCAATATTAACATATAGATAAAATGAAAATTAAACCTAAATTATGTACGAAATGTAAACAATTATTGTAAGTATTCTTATGGTATTTGAGTGGAAATATTGAGAAATATTAAAATCAACATAATTCAAGGATGAGATTGATCATAAACGCCAGTATGTTTGTGTTGTATTTTTTGACTATTTAAATTTGTGAAGCTTTCAAGAGTTTTGCTAATAAGGATTGGCAACAAAAGTTTTGGAAATTTTATATTATTCTCTCAAATCCCCTAAAGGATTTCTGTCCAAGTCCTTCCATTCTGTTCTATTTCTATATTTGTTGTATTCTTACTCCTTATTTTCCCACTTTTCGGTTTCCCTGCGGATTCCATTCTAATGCCTGTCGGGCGATTGCTTGCGTAGATCTTCTGAGTGTGTGCTCTATCAATTTCCATTTTCTTTGCCTTATCTGGATCTTGATGAGTGATTAGCCACCGCTCTGTATTCGCGATTCGTCCTGGCCAGAAATATCTTGCATCTCTTGGATTTTGTTCATTGTACTTTTCTTGACAAGTCAAGTTTCATTTCCATATATGTAGTAGTATCTACTTTCCGCAGGAGTTGAATATTATAAGTTTTGTGCCCATTGCGAGGTGCGGGCACTCTAGACTGTTTTGCTTTTCTCAGCCTTTCACCAATGTCTTCTTGAATTCTGACACTTCCTTTTCAGGGGTACTGTTGATAGCAATGCGGCTGATATTTGTGGTTTTTGTTCTCTTGTTCTACATGTAGCTGAATGAATGGCCTAATATTACGATGTCGTCTGTGTACTTATAGTCGGGTTGTTAGCGTCCATTCTTCTTATATGTGCTGAGTTTGTATTTCGCATCACTTGTCTAGTATGGTGATAAATAGCAGGAGAAAGTACTGGGCATCCTTGTTATACACCTGCTGTTTCAGTCTTTGGATCGCTCAGTGCAGTAATGTTGATTTGGCGTGAAGTAATCACGTGTGTTATCTCTGTGGTATTCCTAGCTCGCAATATTCCAATATTGTTCCACGATTTAATATGTCGAATGCTCTTTCGAAGTCAACGTATCTAATTTACAATAGTGTTCAATTTTGATGTTTGTTCTATAATGACTTCATTTCACACTAGTACTACAGGGTGTTAAGAGGTAAAAATTGCGACATAACGAGTTGACAGTGGAGGCCTTGAGGGCAGCTTGACTGTTCGAGAGGATATTGATGGTTGAGCCATTTATGGCTCTTTTAATGCAGGTATTGGCACATTCTATTATGGCCAATACCGCGCCTTGAAATACGGTAGGAGTAGAGCCCAGAGCCTTTGATATATGGCATTTGGAGCCGTATACACCCAGTCCGACTCCATTGTTCGTTTTTGAACCGTCTATATACCTTACCATCGATCCTTCTTGGAAGAACGGTTTAATGGGACGCCATTGCTGTCGGTATCCCAGAACCACTTGGAATGGTATTATAAAATCCACCCTGGGTGTAATTAGATGATAATGTCGTCATTTGCTAAAAACATATCTGTTTTTGGATACTTAAATGACCAACCATATCTCCTGGCTTTAACTGTTCCTCCCTTTGCACTCTAATAGCACTGGAGATCGCTTCGTCTTTCACCTGCAAATGTAGGGGTGAAAGGTTTATTAAGGTTTAAGGTTTATTAAGCCGTTGGATTTTTTGAAGCAGAGCCTCAGCGGTTTTTTAATTTAAGTTTGGCCACCATTCGAGGGCCAAATAGGTGACCATGGGTCTAACAACCGTGGTGTATATCCAGTACATCATTTTTGACTTCAGACCCCATTTTCTGCCAATGAAGAGACGACACGTGTAGAGAGATCGCACCGCTCTATCCGTCACTCTGGACAGAGGCGAATTCGAGGTAAGTTTCTTATCTAGAGTTACCCCCAGGTATTTCACTTCGTCTGAAAATATCAATTTCGTGTTATCAAGAAGAGGAGACGTTAGTGAAAGCTTCAATCTTCTTGTAAACGGAACGATAACCGTCTTATTGGGATTTATGCTAAGGACTTTATTTAAACACCAAGTGCGGACTTTGGATAGTGCATTTTGAATGAGGTCGGATATGACTTGATCATGCTTGCCCCGTATTATGACTAGTAGGTCATCCGCGTAGCCTTGTACATTAAAACCTGACTTGGTCAGTTTCTCTAGCAGGTCATCTATTACGATCGACCACAGGAGTGGAGAGAGAACTCCTCCTTGTGGGCAGCCTTTTGCTGCGGTGATCGTGATTGAACAGTTCCCCAGAGTTGTGGTTATTCTCCTGCTTCTAAGCATGGAGTCTATCCAGTTTACCGTGGAGGGCTCAAAGCCTTTATACTCCGCAGCTGATTTAATTGCATCAAAGGAAGTGTTATCGAAGGTTCCTTCTATGTCCTACCTCTTTTGCTTCGAGAGCTTTTTCGAGGTCGGATAATGTGTGAATGGCAGTCTCGGTAGACTTGCCAGCTTGATAAGCGCACTGCCTAGAATGAAAAGGTGATTTAATGAAAATTTCACTTGAAATGTGTAAGTCTTGGATTTTTTTCATGGACTTAAGTAAGAATGCGGAGAGACTGATGGGTCGGAATGATTTGGCTAGACAAGTATGTAGCCCTTTTTTCTGCTTTGGGTATAAATACCACCCTGACGTCTCTCCAACATTGGAGAACGTACCCTAGATCGTAACTGGCTCGAAAAAATTTTTGTAGTGAAAAGAGTATTTCTTCAACACTTTGCTGTAGTAGGGCGGGAAAGATGCCGTCCCCTCCAGCCGATTTAAAGGGCTTAAATGTGCCAATGACCCATCTAACCTTGTTAGGAGTGAAGATTCTGCCAGCAAGGCTCTTGCTGATGTTAGATACCCTGGCAGTCTTAATGCGTTTAAGAGGAATCTTATATCTTATGTTGTTTACTTCCTATTTCTTTTTTTTCTTCGACTGAGTCCACATGAAGTTATGCATAAGTAGATCTTAATTTCATATTTTCTGTAATTAGTGCTAAGTAATCTTCTGGATGTTGACTTAGTGTATACTCTTTCTGCTTCTTCATATTATATTTATATTAATTTTTAGTCTTATCTCTTTGAACTTTCCAGAATGTAATTTTTCTTAAACTATTTCTATTGGTACTAGTATAAGATATGTATCTCTTGTACCTTTATATGAATTTATGAAAAATAATAATAATCTGCATAATCTGCGAAATTTTTTATCTGATCTCAATTTGAAGAATTAATTTCACTTTAATCCCCAATAACTGGGGCCACACATCCTTCGTAACTAGTGTCTTTCAGGTCGTCAAATACACTAGTGTGGATATTATTACTTTAAGCAATTGACCTTAAATGGTCTGACATTGAAAAGATAACTCAACTCTAATCGATCAACAACTCTTACATTTCTGCCCATATGACTTCTTCTCTTATAATGGAACCTTTTATTCGCAAAAATTTGGTTTGCCAATGCGAAATCCACTTTCAAGTGTTTTGGCCAACTTAACAGTGGATATGATACTGTCAACCGCTCTTATCCTTCAGTTGACCAGCCGCTTATATGTTGGCGATGTAATACCCGCAGTACATGAACACAAGATCAATGACACTATAAATACACCTTTAATAATATACAGGACAAAATAAGACAACAATAAAATAATTTTCTAGCATATGATAATAATATCTATATAAAAATAAGCTTAGGATCATTACAACGTACAGTAAACCATTTTAATCTAAAAGAATACTTAATTTATCTTTCCAGCCACATTCCACGAAGATTAACGTGGCAATAACTTGACTATAGCTAGTCAACATCAAGGAAATGTCTATCCTCAAATGTTTTAAGTGATTGCAACAGCTCCCTTCCACAGAGGGCTTAAGCGCATCAGATCCTGATAAGAAAGGGTTTTTAGCTAATTTATAGATAGAAGGGCAGACCTTAGAGTATCCAGCCTGCTCCGGGCGAAGGCCGGACACACAAAAGTGTTCGGTTCTCTCAGGCTCTCCTTCTAGGCAGGACAGACACTCAGAGCTGTCAACTACTCCCATCCTTGTTAGTTGAGCGTGAAGTGAGCGGTGGCCGGTGATGATGCCAACCACAGTTCTACATTGTTTCCTTTCGAGCCCCATAAGAAAATCGGAGATATTCCTATTGGGCCCATCAAGAAACAGTTTTGTGCACCTGCAAGTATTCAGGTTTCCTCTCTGCTGATGCTTCCTATGAATATCCGTTTTGATGAGAGACTCGACACTCGAGATGGCATGTTCTTCCCCTTGGTTTGCATATCAAGGGCTATCTTCGCTGCCATTGCGATGGCGAAGACCTCAGCCTGGAAGACAGTGGTGTGTCTTTCAAGTAAGTAATCCATCCCTCGTCAGTGAGAGCCGTCGATAAAATTTTTTAGAGCTGACCGGAGGAAACCCGATAGCACTTCCTTCAGTCCACGATTCCCTTACAGGAAAGCTCACAGAGAAGCGACACCCAAAACGAAGCTCTGGTACCATCGCATCTCGTGGCCAGAGGGTTTTCCAGGTTCAGCCCATATGCCAAAGAGTAATGAGAAGAGCCAGTCCAACCGTCCTCCCAACATCCCCATGAACGCAAACTGCACACGGCCCTTTTGGCATCTACCTGAATGGCAAGATCTAGGGGTGGTAGGTTAAGTAAGACCTCAAGAGCAGCAGTGGTTGTAGATCGCATGGAGCCCGTAATTTCCAAGCAGGCAAACCTTTGCAGATTCGCTAGGTTCCGGATCGCAGTCCCCACAAACGTCCTCGTCCACCATACACAGGAGGCATATATGAGCATGGGTCTGACAATCCTCTGTTTTGTGCCCCATGTACAGCCAAAGACCCTAATAGCCGCATTAACTTTTTCCTCTACGTGCAATTATCACGTCGGCTGCTAGTCAAGGTAGACTCCAAGGTGCTTAACATGGGGAGAGAGCTGCAAAGTATGTCCAAATAGCTTTGGAAGAGCAAAGTACCCAAGCTTACGTTTTCTGGAAAAGAGCACCAAGCTGGTCTTTGTTGGATTCACTGTCATATCATGACGGGCGCAACAGTCCTCAACAATATTGAGGAATTGCTGCATAAAGGCACAGGCATCAGTAATGCTGTGCCTGGAAATGAGCAGAGGGATGTCATCCGCATACACTTCACATGAAAATCCCACGTGATGGGCAAGTCAACCAACATACACCAGAGTACTGGGGAAAGCACGCCAGCCTCTGCGCAGCCTCTCTCTACTAGCACACTGAGAGAGGTTCGGTAGTCTCAACATTTGGTCGATCCATCACCCTACAGTGCGGTCAACACTATGTCGACGAGCTGCCTCACATAGCGACTCGGAGATGGCCCTGCCACAAGCGCTGTCGATGTCCAGAAAGGCTCCCAAGGCAAACAGCCCACGATCCAGTCCTCGCTCAATGACAGTAACCACGAGTGGAGAACCGTCGCAGTAGATCTGCTCCTAAGGCTACCCCCTTGATATATTCATCCACAAGCCTCTCCAGGCACTTCAAAAGGAATGAGGAGAGGCTTATGGTTCGAGAACTCTTCGGGTCCATGTATGAAGCCTTACCAGGCTTCGGGTCGAAGACAACCCTCACCTTCCTCAATACCTCAAGGACATATCCGAAGGCGATACATGTGAAAATAGAGTCGATGTATGGAGCTAGCACAACGCTCACTGCCTTAAGAAGGACAGGCAGAATACCGTCTGGATCCGGGGCTTTAAAAGCCGAGAAATTGAAATTGATCATATCACCTTCTCGACATCAACTACCTTGGCAGCAGTGTACCAGTCACCACTAATACAGAGAGGTAGGGGATGTTCGTCATACAACTGCAGATCTTCTTCAAGCCTCCCCCTTCGATACCGTAAAGGAGCCATCTGGCCTTATCAGAACACTCAGTCTTGCCGACGCGTCACTCCTGACAGCCTTGAGCAGCCTAACCGGTTCACGATAGTTTTTCTAATAAGGCTCTTGTAGTTACTTTGAGTCTTGCGATAGAACTGCCAGTCCATCTCCGAACCAGTCCTCCTGGCCTTATTCAAGCCTTCTGGAAGCGTTATGGAGTTTACTAAGACTGCTGATCCACCATGGCATAGGCTTCCTTCCTATATCCGTGTTCAAGCACACAGTTATCGCATTTGAAACCTAATGAATGGTAATAAGTCAAATGTTCAAGCACACAGTTATCGTACTTGAAACTTGCTTATTTATAAAAATTCCCGACACAATTATCACACCTGAAACTTTGAACACCTTTTTTAAATATTTATTGCACTAGCTTAGTTACACATATTGTTTGGTTAAAATTTACTTTGGAGAATCAAAGTTTTTAAGTTGCTCCAGTTTCTTGCTACTTATCTTTGTCGTTAATATAGCAACTATGTACGTCGGCTTAGATTGTCTGGACTGATGCCCGAAGACCGGTGCGGCGTTGACATTTCTCCGCGTCTTGAAATGTGCCATTTCAACAAAGTTTTGGATTTAACATGACATAAAGGAACAAAATATGATTAATAGTTTTTTTTTTTAGACCTTTGTAGGATTTGTTTCCCCTTCCTTTGGAGACTCGAATGTCAACGGGATCCGCGTAATATATTCCTACATGCGTAAAAGGTCGAGTAATCGATATTCGTGGTTGCGGTAAATTTCCCATTAGTTGTTTGTTAGGTAGCGCGGTCTCGCGAAAACATTTCAGGCATTTATAAACGTGATGCCGTAATGCATCGTCTTCTAAGAAATGACAGCATTAACTGAGTGCCTCTATGCAATGTCACCTGTCAGCTTGATGAATCAATAGCTTTGTTAGGTGGTGTTTGCTGGAGAGAATTACTGGGTGTCGTTCAGAAAACTTTAAATTTGCTTCTTGGAGACGGCCCCCCACTCTCATCAGTTCATTTTTGTCCAGAAACGGACTTAGAGAAAGAAGTCGTTTTTTCCATGGAAGAAGTTTATCTCCATGTAGGCGCCGTTTTTCGTCTTTATACATTTCTGACTGTGCACATTTTAATAATTTTTGTAGTGCAACCTGCCTTTCAATTTCTTTTTTCGGTTTAGATCCTCTGCTATTATTTATGAATCGATAGCAGTAGGCTGTTATTCTAATTAACCTGTTTAGTGATGAAAATCTGCTCATCATTGTGCACTCTCCCTTGCCAGTCTGCATAAAAAAGGTAACATTCCTCTTCTCTTCACTCGTTTGTTGTAGATCAACAGTAATTTTTATTGGCCATTCAGTCGATGGTTTCTGAAGCCACTGTGTTCCATTCCACCAGAGTGAATTCATGGCGAGTGCTTTTGAAGATATTCCTCGAGACGCGCAGTCTGCAGGATTTTCTCCTAAAACTACATGACGCCATATTTCACGATTTAATGTCGGTGTTATTTCTGTAACCCTATTAGCGACAAATGATTTCCACCGATTCGGTTGGGTACAAATCCAAGAGAGGACGATAATTGAATCCGTCCACGCATGCATGGAAACTATATTTTGATCTAAGCACTTTAGAACATTTTTAAAGAGCTTTGCGAGTAAGACTGCTCCACAGAGCTCTAAACGAGGAAGTGATATCTCTTTCAGTGGTGCTACTCTAGTTTTGGATGTAAGAAGGCAGACGTTAGTATGCGTGGAATCAATTATTCTAACATACAATACGGCTGCGTATGCCCTTTGTGAAGCATCACAGAATCCATGCAGTTCGCATGGTATTTTCCTAGTAGTGATGAGCCATCGAGGAATTTTAATTTGTTCTAGCAGTTGTAGTTCCTTTCTATATATCAGTCAGTTTTGCATAATATCTCCAGGATCCTCTTCATCCCATGTTAGACCCTTCAGCCATAATCTTTGCATGCTGTTATGATAGTAGGTGCGAGCCATCCCAGTGGATCAAATAGTCGCGCGATGTCCGAAAGAATTCTCCTTTTGTTAATGAACCTTAAGGGTAGAAGATTCACTTTGAAATGAAATGAATCGTTTGCTCGATTCCAGATAATGCCTAATGTTTTAATTGTCAGATCTATATCAATAGATAGAGGTAGGTTGCATTCTAAATCGCTTATAGGAATTCCTTGTAGAGCTTCGGTACAATTGCTTAACCATTTCCTAAGCTAAAAACCTCCTGCTATAGTGAGATTATTTAATTGCTTCTGTAACTCAACAGCATCCGGTAGTGTGTCTGCGCCAGACATTAAGTCATCTACATAGAAATCGAAAATTGGAAATTGGAAACTTGTCTGACTCATCTTTAGCCAACTGTTGTAATGTTCTTATTGCCAAAAAAGAAGCTGATGATGTTCCAAATGTTACAGTCTTCAATTTGTACTCCTATATTTCTTCATCGGGATGGAATCTCTAAAGAATTCTCTGAAAATCGGCATGTTCCTTGATTAGTTTTATTTGCCGATACATTTTAGCAATATCTGCTGTGAATGCTATTCTGTATGTACGCCATCGCAAAAGAATTTGCATCAACTAATCTTAAATAGTAGGTCCGACTAAAAGTTCGTCATTGAGTGACTTTCCTGATGATGTCTTGCATGAAGCATATTTAGTAGTACAGCTGCCTTCCTTAACAACTCCATGATATGGTAAGTACGAGCATGTGTAATAAATATCATTGTCAGTTTTGATTACGTGATCCAACTCTGTAGTCGTGACTACTTCCATGTGTCCCATTTCAATATATTCGCGAAGGCAGGCATTATGTTGTTTTAATAAAAGCAGTTTTCTTTCAATTTTTTTTCTAAAAGTAGAGATATCTTTTAAACGCAAGGTCTCCTGATTTTCTCAAAGATTTACTTTGCCCTGATGGGTCTGAGAACGGTAAGCTTACTGTATAAGTTCCATTCTCTGAATCCCTTTGGTGCGTTTTCTGATACATCTCCTCACATCTAAGTTCGGCCTGAGACATTATTCTGTCTGATTTTAACTCCTCAATCTCCCAAAATCTTCTAAGGCTCAGATCGAGATCACATTGGCTGTGCATTGTAATGATGTTTCCTGTAGTACTGTGGATTTTAGACGGACCTGACAATATCCAACCAAGCGTAGTTTGTTGTGCAATAGGGGAACCTGGAGGGCCTTTTATCATACCATTTAAAAGTATATCGGGATATACGTCCGCGCCTAGCAGAATATCAACCTTCCCCGGCTTCCAGTATGTTGGGTCGGCTAATGGAAGTTTAGTAAGATGATTCCAATTTTGATTTGCAATGGCGTGAATTGGTAATAAACTCGTGATTGAAGATATCACCACTAAGTTCACCTGCAGATTCTGTGCTATATCAGTATGAGGATATAGATTTAAACTAATAAGTCCAAGAGACTTAAGAGGCTGACTGCTACTGAGTCCACTGATAGACGGACAGGTTGCTTTTCAATTTGAGTTTTTGAACGGCATCTTCAGATATAAAAGATGCTTGGGATCCTTGATCAATAAGGGCTCTCAGAGTATAAACATGTCCTGATGAAGAACGAGCATTTACCAATCTTGTTGCTAAGAGTATGCACTTGGAATTAGATTCAGATGTATAGTAGATCTGAACATTGTAGCTTGATCGTTTAGCTTCAGCGAGGTTCATGTAATTCATTTGTACCTGGTAAGTTTAGGGATGTGTCCTGCGTTGTTGTATGTATGTTAGAAGGCTTTGTGATATGCAAGAGCACATGGTGTTTCAACCCACATACATAACATTTACAAGAGCTTGCGCAATAATTAGTTTGATGTCGTTGGCAAAGACAATTGAAGCAAAGACCTTTACTTTCGGCCAGTTCATGCGTCTGTGGGGTTTTTAATTTAAGAAATTCTGGACATTGTCTGACGGAATGGGACTTTTTGCATATGGACAAGCAAAGATGTTTGTCACATGGAATGACTTGTTGTTGAATTTACAATTGATAGCAGTTTGCTGTTTAAAAGGAGATTCAGAAATTCTTTCCAAGGTATGAAAGCGTCCCTCTAGGAACTCTTGAAGCTGTTGGATGGTCAATAATTCTTTACATCCTTCGTGTTTTAATTCCCAGAGTTGATACGTCTTTTGAGGAAGTTTCTTAATAGTGATATACACTATTATTGGATCTCAGGAATAAGTTTTAATGTTCATGTTTTTTAATGAATGTACACATTCTTTCGAAGTATCGAGTAATCTTTTCAATAATTGCGAATTTTCTTTGCTTGTAGGTGGTTGACTTAGTAGAAGCGTTAGCTGAGCATCAACTAAAACTTTCTTGTTCTCGTACCTATCAAATAGAGTTTGCCAAGCGATATCATAATTAGCATCCGTTATGCTTAAGTGTCGCAGTATTTGCTCTGCTTCGCCTGATAAATTGCATTTCAGATAGTGTAACTTCTGCACATTGGTTAAAGAAGACTTCTCATGGACTAGAGCCGTGAAAAGGTCTTTAAATGAATTCCACGAAAGATAGGACACGCTAATTATCGTAGGAAGTTTTAAGTCACATTGAGCTGTATTGATAGTAGAGTTACTAACCGTAGTATTATTTATTGCAGGGCTATTTTTTGTATTATTTTGCTTGACGAGTTCTAAAGCCTCTGAAACAGTGGCGAGGCGTGCCTATCTGAGCAGGGTGTTCAGGATTGAACAATAATGGGAAATTAATATATAAGTTCGCTCCAATAAAAACTAAAATTAACATTAAACTGTAGTGCACTCATATTTTTAAAAGACAACGAAATATGCCTTAGGCGAATCTCTTAAAGAAAAAGTAATATATGAAAAAGAAATGGCGAAGCTTATGTTACTTTTCACGAACGGTTAAAGAAACTAATGTGAACATTTCATACATTACTGTAATCACAACTCATTTATAAATGAATTCCATACGAAGTCATACAGGAATTTTATAAGAAAAGTACAAAAGTCCTGTGTGACTTCCTCGTAAAATTTTTCTTTTTGCTTTCATTTTTTGAGGAGATGATTTTCAACTGATATAAGGTCTAAGCTCGACAGTCTTTCTTGTCCCATACAGTTCCTTAAATATGTTTTTATTCGCTTTAATGTTGAAAATGATTTTTCAGCACTAGCTGTGCCAGTAGGAATTGTAAATATTAAGCAAGCAAGCTTATTGACTTCAGAAAAAGTTGATTGAAGCTCATTTTGCGTAATATATTTTAAAATTTCGCTGACCAACGAATTTCTGAAACCATTAGAATTATAGGTCACAATTAACTCATTGTTTCATTTTGAAAAATCAAAGAACTGGCCATACGAATTCTTAATAGAATTAAGTACATAGGATGGAAAACTTTGTGAATAACTAACAAATTTTTTGTTATTCACCAATTCAATAAACACAAGCTCCTTCATACTTTCAAATCTAATACACATTTCGCTAGAAACGGTATCCATTATCTCAAAAAGTAAAATTTTGTATTGTGCATTTGGTTTATCTACATTTTGTAAGCGCCGTCGTTATTGAGGTAGACCAACCAATGCTGCGGTTTCGTCGAAAACTATTAGAAAATTACCTCTCATACTTCGAATATGTGACACTGTTTCATGAATTTTTTCGTTGCAGTAACAAATATCCGTGATTTTACTCTGCAGGATGTTTACTGAAATATCAATGAAAGCAAATATTTTTGCAAAAGTAATTTATTTAATAAATGTAGAAAACCTCCGGAAGATAAAATGGTTTCCTTGCCTCATTTTTCTGGTTCGGATATTATTTTCTCAAAAAACTCGATAATGACAAACAGTGTTCAAAATTCTGGAATTTGCCGAACAACGTGTTGGAGCAAGTTGTGGAAACTTTATTTTAACATGTTTATAGAAAGCCTGAGTCGTAACCCCCGGAATATAATACAAGCCATGAAGACGCTGAAGGCACAGACACATTAAAAGGCCTTAACGGGCCAGCTACAGCCAAGCAGTAAGAGCTCACTCGCACTGTTTTTGTATAGTCGTCATGGAGGAAAAACTAAAGCATCATTTTATACAGGTCCTAAAGCCTAAAGCTGTCGCTCCCACAGAAAAATTAAGTGAAAACAAATTGCGGCCGAATATGTTTTCTTTCCATTAGTTAAAAAAAAGATAGCATGTAGAACAAATATATGGAAATTATAGCATTTGAAGAAAATAGAAGCTACTTTTATATGAAAAACTCTTGCAGTAAGACAAGGCAAAACGTCTGTGATGTTCGCTTGCTAACAGGCCCGCTACTCTCTTTTTCAGACTTTATTCATGGCTTATATATTCCGGGGGTTACGCCTGAGTCCTCTTTGTAGAGTGTGCAAAAAATGAGGCAATGCTAGACTAGTGCCAAAGAAAAGTTTACTGGGCAAAATAAACTCTACGCACTTCGATAAAAACAAATTTAAGCGATTAGCAGAGCAATGAATGAAAGCTTCGTTAGGGTAAAGTTCCCTTACCTTAGCTTGTGTTTAATTAGATACACTTCGAAAAAAGTGAAAATAATATTGAACATAAAAGTAAATAGAAAATTAATTTCACAAATTAAATATTTGACAGTCAATTAAATAAGATCACGAAAGAAAAAAAAGGAAAACAAAAAGACAAAATACAAAATCGCCGTTGATGGATCGGATTTAAAAGTATCTCGAATAGAGTCGTGTCATTGCCCACCTTCTTCATTCTTCCAGGGTCATGTTGAATGCTCAGCAAAATTGATTAGTAAATTTCGCCTGACCAACAATAATGAATCGATATTTTCGATTCATTTTGCTTGAATAAATGAGGGCGAGCAATGCACTTTACTAGATTGCTGCTACTGCTGATTGCGCTGGAGCGTTGAGCGTGTCTTTCCGGAACAGCTTGTGTGCCATTCAAATTTCCTGCCATTACCGCGCTATTAAATTGTGCCCAAAATTAAAACAATTTGAAGAAGCCAAATAAAGAACATGGCTTGAAATTGCATCTATCCTAAAATCAATGAAAAATAAAAATCTTTTCTGTACATGCCCATGCCTATCCCCTAATCGAATAATAGTGGACATTTGTGATAAAAAAATAAAATAAAATAAAAATAAATCATTTTGTGTACCTTTAAGTAGGGAATCAATACGAAAATGATTTTACAGAGTCTCGTCGTATGTGGAAATAATATTTAATAATTCAATATAATTTCCACGATTTACAGACTACACTGACTTATCATGGCCTCGAAAAGATAACACCCGAATGCCCATAAAACATACAACGTCGGTGAGACGTTCTCGTTGTGACGATTTATAGAAATTTTCTTTTGCTGATCCGAAATTACATCAATTTTAACTTGACCAAAGGTTTTAAAAGCTAGCATACAATTCATATGTGCCAAGCTGTATCGTAACACTAGCTCTCAAATGACTGAAATCAGAATAGCCACCTTGTGACCAAACCGATTTTTCCTTGTCTGAGGCTAAACGCAAACAGGGCCAACAAAAGAGTTTATTAAGTTATATTTCATATGGTAATGGAATATTTAAAAAAAAAATCAAATCTAATATCATTGGGAAAACTTCCAGTGAAAGCTCATATCACTTAACCCCAAGTTTCTTAATATCATTGGAAAATGGAATTACATATATGAATCTATTCTCTTCACCCAATTAATATGAAAGAAGTGAAGATGCATCCGATATATTTACGTACACTTTCAGCACAATTGATAGATTTAAGTAATATAAAATGTTTACCCGCCATGGATTATGTGGAAAGGTTACATAATTACCAATTTGTTTTCTGTTGGAGAAAATGCCATTTTCAACATTTTATTTCAATCTAGAAATAATGCTAGTAATCCATACAATCCAATCAACTGTGAAAATCAAAGGAAGTCCATTATTATTTTGTATTTTTTTAACGATAAATCTTTCAGGTAGATTGTTTTAATACCGACCTGATTTTCCCTAAATAACATTTAAGATGACGAATTAAATTTATCTTTATGTTTAGAAAGTAAAATTGTACTTAATTTAACATTTTAAATGGTCCAGTAGAATAAATTTACAAACAAATTGAAGCTTAATTTTTCTCATATAGGGAGTCGATTTACATAACATCATTCACAGAAAATAGCGAATCTATGGTACGTCACAGTCATAATTTGTTTGTCTGTATACCATGTTTGGTGGTAACATGTGATGTAAGCAATGCAAATGAATGAGGGCTGGAGAACTTAGAAGTTAGTCAAAATGAAGATTCTCGCAAATCTGTATATTCCTTAGTGTTCAAATATATTTGTGCACACCCGTCATAAACAATGTATGAGGGCTGGAGAACTTACGAATTTGGCCAGAATGAATATTTCTGTTCCGTGCATTCTGGCATATCTATATTCACCTTAGCGTTCAGATCATAATGTGAACGGCCGTCATAAGCAACGCAAAGGCATGAGGGCTGGGGAACTTACAGAATGAATATTTCTGCTTCTTGCATTCTCGCAAGCTTGTATTCTCCTCAGTGTTCACATAAATTTGTGCACACCCGTCATAAGCAATGTAAAGGCATGAGCGCTGGAGAATTTACGAATTTAGTCAGAATGAATATATCTGTTCCGTGCATTCTGGCATATTTATACTCCCCTTAGCGTTCAGATCTTAATGTGAACCGCCTTCATAAGCAACGCAAAGGCATGGGGGCTGGGGAACTTACTACAAATTAGACAGAATGAATATTTCTGCTCCTTGCATTCTCGCAAGCTTGTATTCTCCTCAGTGTTCACATAGATTTGTGCACACCCGTCGTAAGCAATGCACAGTCATGAGCGCTTGAGAACTTATGACTTTGATCAGAATAAAAATTTCTGTTCCATGCATTCTGGCATATTTATATTCCCCTTAGCGTTCAGATCTTAATATGAACGCAACGCAATGGCATGAAGTCTGGGGAACTACGAGTATGTCAGAATGAATTTTTCTGTTCCTTGCATTCTCGAATATTATTTGTATAGGAATTTAATGGCATAATATGAGGGCTGGGAAACCAGAAAAAGATTCGATAGAATGATTTTTTTTTTAATATTATGTGGAGAAAATATGCGTTTACGTTGGGTCTTGGGTGTTCAGTGAACACCTTGAACTCTTTGACGCCTCGCCACTGATCTGAAATCTTTCCTAATGAAAGGTAATAAGTCTCTTCTAATTTTTCGTTCTTGCTAATATCTTCGTCAGTAGCTATCTCCACAATTTCCATATGGTTAGCTGTAAAGTCTGACCAAATGTTCTATATTCTATTATTACGACCATTTAAATATCTCAATGTATGCTTACTTGTATCATTTTTATCGTAATTTTTTAGAAATGTATTAAATATTGATTTCTGTTTGAGTAATAGGATCCGGCTCTTGAAGGACCAAATGTTCAAGCACACAGTTATCGCACTTGAAACCTAATGAATGGTAATAAGTCAAATGTTCAAGCATGCAGTTATCGTATACTTGAAACTTGCTTATTTATAAATCGCACCTGACCACCTTTTTTAAATACATATTGCACTAGCTTAGTTCCATTTACTTACAATAAAATAAATAAATCGCTAACCAAATTTTCAAATTTACTTCTTCAGCACTTGACTAGAATACCCCATTCATTAAATTCTACTGTTTTTTTTTTTTTTTTTACAATGCACAGATTGTTTGATTAAAATTTACTTTGGAGAATCAAAGTTTATAAGTTGCTCCAGTTTCTTGCTACTTATCTTTGTCGTTAATATAGCAACTATGTACGTCGGCTTAGATTGCCTGGACTGATGCCCGAAGGCCGGTGCGGCGTTGGGACAGGAAGCTTCGAAAGCCTCAGTCACTGCGGACTGAAGCTTTCCTACCACCTTTTCCAAGGCGATAATACTCCTTATTCGTCCAGCCGGAGAGGCGAGCGTGGATGCCAGTTCCCTATGGTATCTTCCCCAATCAGTCCGCTTCGGTTCAACCTCAATGAGGTCCGCACCCATACAGAATTCAATGCAGCGGTGATCAGAAAGAGACTCCTCTTGCGATACTCTCCAGCCGGAGAACAGGTGAAAAGCTTCAAAGGACGCAAAAGTCACATCAATGACTTCTTGTCTTCGGTTGGTAGCAAAGGTTGGTTCATTGCCCTGATTTAGTAGAACCAGGTCCGCAAAAGTTATGAAATCCAGCAGTTGCTCACCCCGATAGTCATTGTCTGAGCTGCCCCAGACAATGTGATGAGCGTTGGCGCCACAACCATCCAAGACACCAAGCAGATTAGACCTCGCAACTTCATCCTTCTTGATGGAGAGCTTGATCGATGTAGTGTCTCTGTTGCACAGATGTGACAGTAAGGTCACCACAACGTCTTTTGTCGCAACAACACAAGCCCTAGGAGTAGAGCACGTGGTGTCATACAGGATTTAAACGCCTTGCGCCTCCGTTAGACCGCGGATACGGTCTTTCCAGACCCAAGGCTGCTGTACAAGCACCATTTTTTGTTGTTGGAGTCTTGTACTCAAGTCAACAAGGCAACGTCCCAACAAACCTGACGCCGACTTGTTGTGTTGCAGGTTAATCTGGGTGAAGAGAAGTCCACTCATATGGATTTTTTCCCTACGCCCTTCCTCTTCGTAAGCAAGGATTCGTTCCTCTTTGCAGTGCTCAGTTTACCGACGCCAGGAGGCTCACTACCACTCTCCACTACCTGTCTAGCCGGACCACCGACCACCAGCGAAGAGGGAGAAGGAGAATGCCCAGGAACAGCATTAGCCATCTCCCTCTCTTCCCCTCCGCTCAACCAACTCTCCTGCATCGGAGGTCCCGCTTCAGCTACCACCATCAGCGCCTTTCGACTCTGAGGTTACAACATCAGCTAGCCCGCCCGAGTTAAGTTGCCCTGACCCATCAGGAGCATGAATGCTCTCCATGAGAGTCACGCCGCCGTCATAAGTCAAGCTCCTCTGCTGGAGGAGATTTTCCATGGATGTCGTGATTTGAGGGATAAAATTCTCCGATTCCTCAGACATCCATGGATGTCTTATTATCTAAAAGAGCCATATTGGGTCCCACGAGCTGCGGAGAAAGACTGTAACCCACGGCAGAGCTCCGCATTACCGTAGGAAAGCTAATTAAAACTGGAGGTCGCCTGGTATCCAGAGTTCGCATACTAGTGACTGAGCCCCCTTCAGCCACGCAACCCGCGACGTATGCAATTACACCTTGGCTTGGGCTGGAAGCAGTTTTTAGCCAACTAATCAGTGTCAAGCCCACCAAACAGCTGTTATCACCTCGCACTACGTGGAAGTAGCTGCGCCCAAGCTATGTAACACCTTCACATCACCCACTTCTGGGCTGACAGAATAGCAGGATCCCTTACTCACAGAGAAGATAACTCTGTTTGATGTTAGTCAAAGCGAGGTCACAGATGGCTTACTGACATACACCCTTTGTTGTTGCATGTTAAGAGAATTATCAATCGCCACGACAATAATATGATCTACTCTACAATAATTAGATTACTTACACATTGCACATTGCAACATAGATCAAACCTCCTAAAAAAACAACGAATTTACCAACATCAATACCATCGAGACAATTTTGACCAGGCACATGTGCATTATATTGCATATTGAAAATAATAGGCGAAAGTAGAAGATCAAAGAGGCTTGCTAGATAGTAAGTAATAACGACAGAGTGGTCAATATGAGACGAGACATGGAATGTTTATATCCTACGTACCCCTTACATACTGCATTCAATGATATGGATTTACTGGACATTCATACTGATCATATTTTCTGCCCCGTACCATTGGGACAAAGATTTATGAGGACATTGATTAGACGAGCGACATGAAATAAAAGGGGATATAGAGAAAGAAAACTCAATTTAAAGTAAAATTATTTGTTTGATGTTGACATTTACAATGTGAACTAAAATTCTATGGTAGTCTAATGGTTTAGACACAAACCAACTTAATGCAATTAAACCGAAGTTCCCCTATCTCGCTTTCCTTTTCAATATTAATACTCATTCAACCTTAAATAAAGAGAAGAATTAACATATATTTCGTAAATTACAGATTATCCAAGTCATATATCTGAGATAGCTTCTGCTGTTATTTATCCAACTCACCAATTTCATCAACATCGATCTACATTAAAACAGCTAGCAGCAATATTGAACTAAAAACATCGCAACAACTTTGGACTGAAGTCTGTTTTGGTTTGTGGTGCCGACCACTATAAAAGGGCCAGCAGACCACGTACATTCCTCGTTTATACGTTCTGATTGCCTTGCATTGGAAAGCATTCTTGGCCGGACTTTGGACTGCCAAGCATTTCCTATTGCTGTTGTGTGTCGCCTCGCGTTGAGAGGCATTCTTGGTTGGACCTTGGATCACCAAGCATTCATATTCTCCCTCTCTCTTGCTTTGAGTTGAAAGGTATTTTTAACTGGGCTTTGAGCCGCTAAGCACTCACCTTTTTCCTCTCTCTCTCTCTCTCTCTCTCTCTCTCATTCCTTGTGTTGAAAGGCTATCTTGGCTGGGCTCTGGATCGCCAAGCATTTCTATTTCTGCCTTGAGTTGAAAGACATTCTTGGTTGGGTTCTGGACTGCCAAGCATATCCTCGTATTCTTATTAACTTTATTATTATTATACTTTTAGTATCTCAGACCTGAATCTAATTCTTATATCTGCATTTATATTTACATTAAGACCTCAGACCTGAACAGTGTACCTAATTGAATTGATATAATAAATTCCTACAAGAGCTGATTCATCTTTTATTTAAAGACCTGTCATTTACGGATTACTGAATGTTAGAGCTACATGCAGCTCAGACAGTACTCGACTTCATATTAAGGTTTATTGTGAAGTATATATAGGTCGTATTTCCACAAATTGTTGCCACGGTATTGTAATTTAAATTGTGTATTTTTGTAGCTAAACTTCCTTTTATCTTATTTATTACATCTATTTGCATTATTATTGCATTATTTATTTATTTATTTTGATATACTGCCTCATTTCTTGTGGGTTTCAGGTAAAGTACACAAAATAAAACGCGCATGCAGCGGTTGTAATAATTTCCCTACTCTTATTGATATGACATTTTTACAGTCTGTAGTTTTAGTATTGTAGTTTATTTATTTGGTTTTTGTGTGCGAATAATTTTAATATACATAAATTTTTCCTCTTTTTATAAAAACAAGTTATGTTAACGACATTTTTGGAAAAAAAATAAGGTCAAATTAAAAAAAAATGGTAAGAAAATCCGAAATTTTTAGTTTAGACCGCAATAACTCTAGAGGGGAGAGGCGTACGGGGCTAGTTGAGCAGTCGCTAGAAATGCCATGAAGTTGTGAATACACGGCACGGTGATCGTGTGCCCTGTACTTTTTAAGATACAGGGTGTTTTGTGAAAACCTAACATAATTTCTTCATCACCCTGTAACTCCGAAACGGTTGATATGCCCCCCCCCCCCCTGCCATACAATTTTCTTTTGTCTAGGTGAGTAGTATCACTTCTCGCTCTATGGACCACCATGGAGGAAACACCCCGTATATAATCGAAAATGTCTGTCGAAAGTCCCCTGCAGCAAAAATTTGTTTTTTTCTGAGATCTTCGCTATAAGCACAGACAAGAAATACCACACCTATACTAAAAAGTGATGTATGAGAGGAGCTCGCAGCAAACCTCAATAACTCACTGATCTCGGCTAAATATATCATGGGTACAAATATAAATTTTTATAAAAATTTGTTCAATGGGCAATCCCACACGAGTATTCTTGATGCACTATGCAAACAGGTTTTATAAGGAAGAGGTAAAAGAAGCAAATAATATCTCTACATTTTGGAGCGATATTTCTTTGCCTCTTTTACCTCTTCCCTATAAAACTTGTTTTCATACTGCATTCGACAAAATAGACAATGTAGAGACAAAAATTCATTTTTTTCTTAGAACTTTAATTGACCATATTTCTTCATAATATATATAATAACTTTACGAAATTAAACGAGATGAGGTTTACTTACGAAAAATTGATATTTTTAGCCTAAATATATATCACCTAAGAGTTATTATCTTAATATTTAATGTTTTCAATATTAAAAAGTGGTAAGAGTGAAAAAATTAACAAGTGGAAGTTGATTTAATTGAAGATTTGTGCTTTCTATTAATTCGCAATACCATTTTTATTCCATTTTAATTTTTACATTGCACTTTTAATCATCTAGTAATAATTTAATTGTTTGGACACATCGCGTTCTTACGGAATGAGTGATTCTTAGCGCACTATTCTTACGGAAAATTGGATATTTAAACTGCTCCTCTCACACGAGTTAAAGTTAATTTGTGTACGCCTGTTAAAGGCCGCGTTCGCCTTACGTAAGTAAATGTAATTACGTATACTTCTATTGTAGTTCAGCCTATTGATGGCTGCCTGGGCAGATATACATTTTTATGCATGCAGATAGCCTTTCATTTTTTCGTAGAAACTTACTGAACCTTTTTCTCCTGCCGACAATAGTCGAAATGAAATTCATGATAATTATCCAGATCGGAACAGAAATGCCACGTTCCAATATAAATGCCACGTTCCAATATAAAATCAGCGATACTGATGTTTGGATTCCTTCAATTTCTTAGAAAATTACAGAAAATGTTTCGGCAGAATTTTTATTCACTTTCGTGGCCAAATGGAGTTATTTTTAGATACATTACTTTCATATTGCCATTGTCGGTCTCCACAAATTCATAAAAATTTCCAATAAATTTCTTAGAAGAAATTGAGGGTATTCTCCACATCAGGTTGAGGCATCGTTGATTTGGTGGCTTGCTTACCCTTTGGTCACCTGGTCAAGTCGAGGCATCGTCGATATTATGTTCGGGCGAGGCGTTACTTTAGTTTTAATTGCCAAGTCTGTCTATGTTGCTAGTTTGCCTATGCTATTGATATACATATTCTAGCAAATGGCGGGCAAGATAATAAAGAACCCAAGTAAAAGCCCTTCTGGAGCCAAAACCAGAAGATGCATAAGCACCTTTCCCTATCTATGAGTAATAACATCGACATCTCAAGGAAACTGAATGCTTGAAAAAGTGTGCATAAATTCGAACGAGTATAGCTAGGTTTCTTGCTGGCATAAATTAGGGTTTAGGTAGCAAGTGACGAAGTAAGCCTGTATATGATGTGTTGCAGTTTTTGCTTTGGAGAAAAGACTTGCCATAGGCATTGATTTTATACATATAGATATGCCACCAAATCTGTTACCTCTTCTCGACAGATGGCCTTACATGTACCAAATTAGAAAATAGAGCCGAAATTTTTACCGAATTACTGAAATCATTTTTACAGATGGCGCCATCTATTAGAAAAAATTGTAAAATATGAGGATATTGTTATCTTCGATAACAAATGTTTTTTCTTCTTCCCTATCTAACAATGTCTAGGAATGTGGAAAAAATGTAAAAAAGGAATTCAAAGGAATTTCAAATTTTTTCTCAATAAATTTGCTTTTTATGAGATATATATTGTTACGTGCAATAGAAAGAGACAACTGGTGACATCTACTGGCAATGTGGCAATGGAGAAGTAAACGACTTTAGGTTCGGAGAATTGATTATGGTATCTACAGGAAGGTTCAGGAATAGAATGAATAGAACAGTCAAGAAGCTTCTGGAAAATAGAACACTCGAGAATAATCTGGAGAGTTTCTAGGGTATAAATATAACAGATGTCATAGCCAGAAGAAGAGTCTTGTCTTAGACGTTGCAGTGTTAACAAGCGAAAGTAATAACGTGCGGAAGTGTTGTAATTAGATTGCGATAATTGAAAGTACAGTAATAAGCGATAATTAAAGTGTAGTTGATTAATTGAAAGTTTGTGAATTGTTAAGATTAGAGTTAAATAAAGAACTTGTATATTAAATATTTAATATTGTGTTTTAAATAACGAACCTAAAAAGCCACGCTCGCAACAACTGGTGTCAGAAGTGAAATAAATTCGCGAAATAAAGTGGTGGCAATTGACATAAAAATTAAACTGTGATTAATTTTGTGAAATTGTGTTAAATTTTGAAAGTTCTGGAAAATAATTTATATTCAACTTTAAGTGAATTACTAAAGTAATGGGGCGAAAATTCGAGGAGCTTCGAACGCAGGATTTGAAAGTGGAGTTAGGGAACCGGTCATTACAAACGACAGGTGCAAAGAAAGTGCTGGTCGAGCGACTCAGACAAGCTTTGATAGAAGAAGGAAAGAATCCTGAAACATTTGTTTTCGAAGAGAACTTGGAAGAAACCGAAGTTGAAGAAGAGCCTACAATGAAAATGGAACAGCTTTTGAGTGCTTTAATGAGCAAAATGGAAGCCCGTTTTGATGAACAAAAGAATTCTCTCGAGGAACAAAAGAATTCTCTAGAGGACCAAAAGAAATCTATGGAAGCCCGTTTTGATGAACAGAAGAATTCCAATGAGGAACAAAAGAATTCTCTGGAATCCCGTTTAGATGATCAAAAGAATGCTTTTGAGGAACAAAAGAATTCTCTGGAATCCCGTTTAGATGAGCAAAAGAAATCTATGGAAACGCGCTTGGACGAACAAAAGAGTTCTCTGGAGAATTGTCTAGAAATTCGTTTGGAGGATCAGAAAAATTTTCTAAAAAGTTCTTTAGAAGAACAAAATTTGAAAATTGAAGGAATTGAGTACGAATTTCAACAAAAGGTTTCGGAAGTTCAACAAAATGTCACCGAGCAACTTGAAAACGTTAAAGCAGATCTGGAAAGAATAAGGCATCGTCAGCCTCTAAACGTAGCAGCTGAAATATCTGGCGCAGGTAGAATGAAACCTCCAATATTTGATGGACAAAATTCGTGGCATATCTTCAAGAGACAATTCGAGGCAGCTTCAGAGGTAAATGGATGGAATGATGAAGACGAAGCTATAGCTCTGGTGTTAGCACTTCGAGCTCCTGCGTCAGAACTCTTACAAACTGTGCCAATTGAAAATCAACGTGATTACTCTTCATTAGTACAGGCGATAGAATTACGTTACGGAGATGAGCACATGCAGCAAGTATATCGCCTACAGTTGCGCAACAGGATTCAAAAGCATGGCGAATCACTACAACAATTGCAGGCTGATGTGGAAAGATTAGCGCATCTTTCATACTCCAGCGTAAATGCGGATTTCCTTAATGAAGTGGCTACGGAGGCATTTGTGAACGCTATTGTAGATCAAAATTTACAACAAGCGTTAAGGCTAGCGGGAAAGAAATCAACAGCAGAAGCACTAGCCTATGCATTAGCGTATGAGTCCGCAAGACAAGCTTCACGGAGTGCAGTACGAGTAAGAGAAATTTCAGTGGAAGAATGTACTTGTAACAGAGTGCAATCATCACAGAGCCCGCCTTCACGTGGTGTCCTTCGATGCTGGAATTGTAATAGATCAGGGCACCTTCAAAGAGACTGCAGAAAACGTCGACGAGTGGAATTACCTGAAGAAGGGAAAAAAGAATGCCAAAGATGTCGAGCCAGGGAACAAGCTATTCGTGGAGAGACTAGATATCAAGCAGCGACTAGTCGCATCAGCTCTCCTGTTGAGCAATCGGAAAACTAGTAAAAACCAACTTTGTGGGGCAGAAGTTGGTTGGTGGAATCGGCAGCCCCGAAGTCATCATTCAAGTAGGCCAGTTGCAGAGAAATAATAGCAGTCTTATTATATATGGAAGTGTAGGAAAAAATGACTGCGCAGTCACTATCGATACTGGAGCTGCAAGATCAATTATTAGAACAGATCTTGTTAAGAACAAATGGCTTCATAATACCACCAAATATCTACTAAGAACAGCAACTGGAGAAGCAGCACGGGTGTTTGGAGAAATAACTTTAGATGTTCAACTAGGCGAACTACTATTTCCTCACACTTTCCTGGTTTCAGACATAATGGATGAATGCATTCTTGGAATAGATTTCATGACCACATACAAAATAAATCTGGATGTCGGAGAGCGGACTCTCAAATATGGGAACATAGAAATTCCTATGAAACTAGGAGAAGGAGCAGATCATCCTGTGAAAGTAAGGACGATGGTCTGCGAAAATATAACTCTTTCGCCGTGCTCCGAGACACTAATATGGACAAAGCTTACTGATGACATCGGGACCTGCAGATTCTATCTGGTGGAGCCTAACCCCACAAAAGTCACATCGAGCATCATTGTGGGGAAGACTTTAGTGAAGGCAGAAGGTGTAACATTAATACCAGTCAGAGTGCTTAACACATCCGAAAATGAGGTACAACTAAAAGAAGGTGCTATAATTGGAAATTGTGAACCCGTTTACCAAATCGTCAATTTGGGTAATGGTAGTAATGTCAAGGAGACAAAAACTATACCAGCTACTACCCAACAGGTTCAGAAACTTCTTTCGTCCAGTGCCTTAAGTAAACAACAACACAACGATGCCAAAGAGGTAATCGATGAATTTTCGGAACTATTTGCAATGAATGATGATGACTATGGTAAAACAAATCTTGTCCAGCATCGGATCGATACAGGAGAGTCCAGGCCCATTCGACAGACACCACGAAGATTGCCATTATCCAAACAACCAGAAGTTGCAGACATGATGAACTCTATGAAGAATCAAGGCATAATAGAGGAATCTAACAGCCCTTGGACATCGCCGGTTGTCCTTGTTAGGAAAAAGGATGGCAGCACCCGATTCTGTGTAGATTACCGCCAACTAAATAACGTGACGAGAAAAGATAGCTATCCATTACCAAGGATTGATGACACGTTGGATACCCTTTCCGGAGCGCAATGGTTTTCCACGCTGGATTTAAAGAGTGGTTACTGGCAAGTGGAAATACATCCCGAGGACCGAGAGAAAACTGCTTTCTCAGTTGGCAGTGGCTTATGGCAATTCAAAGTAATGCCATTTGGGTTATGTAATGCTCCAGCCACATTCGAACGACTAATGGAATGTGTTCTACGTGGTTTAACCTGGAAAACATGTCTTGTCTACTTGGATGACATAATAGTTATCGGAAGGACCTTCAAGGAACATAAAAACAACTTACGGGACGTACTTCAAAGACTCAAAGATGCAAAATTGAAGCTCAGTGCGAGTAAATGTGCTCTATTCAAAGATGAAGTTAAATATTTAGGGCACATAGTTTCATCACAAGGAGTAAGAACCGATCCAGAGAAGATAGAAGCCGTCAAAAATTGGCCAGTTCCAAAGGACAAACACCAATTACGGAGTTTTCTTTTGGTTTAGCTACCTACTACAGGCGATTCGTGAAAGGTTTTGCAGATATAGCAAGAAGCCTACATCAACTTACAGAAAAGGGAAGGCCGTTCATATGGTCGGATAAATGCAACGAAAGTTTTGAAAATTTGAAGCAACAGCTCTGTGAAGCTCCAGTACTTCATTATCCAAAGCTGGGAAAAACATTTATATTAGACACTGATGCCAGCAATGAAGGTATTGGTGCAGTGCTTTCGCAGGAGGAGAATGGTCAAGAAGTTCCAGTAGCTTACTATAGCAAAGCACTTTCAAAGCCAGAGAAAAATTATTGTGCTACAAGAAAAGAGCTACTTGCTATTGTAAGTTCAACAAAACATTTTCATAAATATCTCTACGGGCAGAAATTCATCCTTCGCACCGACCATGCAGCACTTAAATGGCTTCTGCAGTTTAAGAACCCTGAGGGACAAGTCGCGAGATGGATAGAGCGACTCCAGGCTTATGATCTTGAGATCCAACACCGAAGAGGTCGTATCCATGGAAATGCAGACGCCCTTTCACGACGTCCATGCAAACTTGAATGTAAACATTGCGCACGGGTGGAAGAAAAAGAAACAACAGCAACTATACAGTTGGTAACCGTGGAACCATCTACAGGTTGGGACAACGAGGACCTGAGAACAGCACAACGAGAAGATCCGGACATTTCACCTATTCTCGCTTGGAAAGAAGATATGGAAAGACCAGACTGGAAGGATATTTCGGAACGGAGTGAGAAGCTGAAAAGTTACTGGGCTCAATGGAACTCTCTTCATGTTGAATGTGGTATATTAAAACGCAAATGGGAAGCACCTAACGGCGAATATTTCCGAATCCAGATAGTCGTGCCAGCATCAAACGTCAAAGATGTTCTAGAAGAAATGCACGGTGGAACCTCTGGAGGACATTTGGGAGTGAACAAAACAATTTCCAAAATACGGGAAAGGTTTTATTGGCTACATATGCGAGAAGATGTGGAGGAGTGGTGCCGCAGATGCACTGTCTGCGCTGCTTGCAAAGGACCGCAACACAGAAGCAGAGGTGAAATGCATAAGTATAATGTCGGAGCCCCCTTTGAAAGGATAGCTGTAGACATCGCTGGACCTTTTCCTGAAACGGATGGCGGTAACCGTTATATTTTAGTTGCCATTGACTATTTCAGTAAATGGCCTGAAGCTTATGCAATCCCTAATCAAGAGGCAGCCACAGTTGCGGAACAAATAATAACGAATTGGGTCAGTAGGTTTGGAGTGCCTCACGAACTTCATTCGGACCAAGGACGGAACTTCGAATCGCGGACTTTCCAGGAGATGTGTAAAATGTTGGGAATAAGAAAAACTAGAACAACTCCTCTACATCCACAATCTGATGGCATGGTAGAGCGCTTCAACAGAACATTGATCGAGCATCTAAAGAAAGTAGTTGACTATCATCAACGCGATTGGGATCGACACATTCCTATATTCCTAATGGCTTATAGATCAGCTATTCATAGTACTACCGGACAAACCCCAGCTAAAGTCATATTCGGAAGAGAGATGAGTTTACCTAGCGACCTCAAATTCGGTACCCCCAGAGGTGAACAAGTTACCAGAAGACTACGTATCGGAGCTCAAACAACAATTAGCTGATGTGCACGAGGCCACGAGGACGAAATTAGCAACAAATACTGATCGGATGAAGACCCGCTATGACCTACGTGCTAATTCCGCAGGATTTAATGAAGGTGATCTTGTTTGGCTCTACAATCCGAGACGACGTAAGGGACGTTCTCCAAAATTGCAACAACACTGGGAAGGACCGTATTCAGTAGTAACTAGAATTAATGACGTGGTATACAGGATTCAGCGTGGCACAAGAGGCAAGCATAAAATTGTTCATTTGGACCGCTTGTGTCAATACTACGAGCATCAAGACCGTGGACCACCTGTTGTTCGGGACGAACAAACTTAAGAAGGGGCAGTGTTACGTGCAATAGAAAGAGACAACTGGTGACATCTACTGGCAATGTGGCAATGGAGAAGTAAACGACTTTAGGTTCGGAGAATTGATTATGGTATCTACAGGAAGGTTCAGGAATAGAATGAATAGAACAGTCAAGAAGCTTCTGGAAAATAGAACACTCGAGAATAATCTGGAGAGTTTCTAGGGTATAAATATAACAGTTGTCATAGCCAGAAGAAGAGTCTTGTCTTAGACGTTGCAGTGTTAACAAGCGAAAGTAATAACGTGCGGAAGTGTTGTAATTAGATTGCGATAATTGAAAGTACAGTAATAAGCGATAATTAAAGTGTAGTTGATTAATTGAAAGTTTGTGAATTGTTAAGATTAGAGTTAAATAAAGAACTTGTATATTAAATATTTAATATTGTGTTTTAAATAACGAACCTAAAAAGCCACGCTCGCAACAATATGTATATAGAGAAGTACTTCGTAAGAGATTTTTATGTTGAATTTTGTATTCCTTCTGTTCTACAAGAAATTATTATTTAAATAAATGCATATGTAATTTAATACATATTTCATGGCTTATTCTAATTTCAAAATCGCGTCAATTTTGCAATGCCTCCTTTCAGCCAGCGCGTCAACAGTTTCGTTTCGCAGTAGATAGTTGTAGATCATTAAAAATTCTTACATATAGTAGGAGAGCTAACAGCGCCACCAACTCAATAGGCATGCGGCCCATCTGTTTGGTGAAAGGGGTTGCGTTTACCTGTGTCCATTCCGTTCCACAGGTAAAAATAACAGTTTTCAAAATGATTTTAGTTCGATTTTTTTTTTCTTTTTTATTAGTTTTTATAAACATATTGTTACGTGCAATAGAAAGAGCAAACTGGTGACAATGGAGAGTAAACAATTCTCTCGAGGAGCAAAAGAATTCTCTGGAATCCCGTTTAGATGAGCAAAAGAAATCTATGGAAACCCGTCTGAACGAGCAAAAGAATGCTTTTGAGGAACAAAAGAATTTTCTGCAGAATTGTCTAGAAACTTGTATGGAGGAACAGAAGAATTTTCTGAAAAGTTCATTAGACGAACAAAAATTGAAGAAATCCAGCAGGAAGTGTTGGAAGTTCGACAACAAGTATCTGGAGTACAACAAAATGTCACGGAACAGCTTGATAACTTTAAAGCAGATCTGGAAAGAATAAAGAATCGTAAGCCTCCAAACGTAACAGCTGAAATATCCGGTGCAGGTAGAATGAAACCTACAATATTTGATGGACAAAATTCGTGGCATATCTTCAAGAGACAATTCGAGGCAGCTTCAGAGGTAAATGGATGGAATGATGAAGACAAAGCTATAGCTCTGGTGTTAGCACTTCGAGGTCCTGCGTCAGAACTCTTACAAACTGTACCGATTGAAAATCAACGTAATTACTCTTCATTAATACAGGCGATAGAATTAGGTTACGGAGATGAGCACATGCAGCAAGTATATCGTCTACAGTTGCGCAACAGGATTCAAAAACATGGCGAATCACTACAACAACTGCAGGCAGATGTAGAAAGATTAGCGCATCTATCATACTCCAGCGTGAATGCGGATTTTCTCAATGAAGTGGCGACGGAGGCATTTGTGAACGCTATTGCAGATCAAAATTTTCAACAAGCATTAAGGCTAGCAGGAAAGAAATCAACAGCAGAAGCACTAGCCTATGCATTAGCGTATGAATCCGCCAGACAAGCTTCACGGAGTGCAGTACGAGTAAGAGAAATTTCAGTGGAAGAATGTACTTGTAACAGAGTGCAATCATCACAGAGCACGCCTTCACGTAGTGTCCTTCGATGCTGGAATTGTAATAGATCAGGGCACCTTCAAAGAGACTGCAGAAAACATCGACGATTGGAATCACCTGAAGAAGGGAAAGAAGAATGCCAAAGATGTCAAGCCAGGGAACAAGCTATTCGTGGAGAGACTAGATATCAAGCCGCGACTAGTGGCATCAGCTCTCCTGTTGAGCAGTCGGAAAACTAGTAAAAACCAACTTTGTGGGGCAGAAGTTGATTGGTAGAATCGACAGCCCCGAAGTCATCATTCAAGTAGGTCAGTTACAGAGAAATAATAGCAGTCTTGTTATATATGGAAATGTAGGAAAAAATGACTGCGCAGTCACTATCGATACTGGAGCTTCAAGATCAATTATTAGAGCAGATCTTGTTAAGAACAAATGGCTTCACAACACCCCAAATATCTACTAAGAACAGCAACTGGAGCAGCAGCACAGGTGTTTGGAGAAATAACTTTAGATGTTCAACTAGGCGAATTACTATTTCCTCACATTTTCCTGTTTTCAGACATAATGGATGAATGCATTCTTGGAATAGATTTCATGACCACATACAAAATAAATCTGGATGTCGGAGAGCGGATTCTCAAATACGGGAACATAGAAATTCCTATGAAACTAGGAGAAGGAGCAGATCATTCTGCGAAAGTAAGGACGATGGTCTGCGAAAATATTACTCTTTCGCCATGCTCCGAGACACTAGTATGGACAAAGCTTACTGATGATATCGGGACTTGCCGATTCTATCTGGTGGAGCCTAACCCCACAAAAGTTACATCGAGCATTATTGTTGGCAAGACTTTAGTGAAGGCAGAAGGTGCAACATTAATACCAGTCAGAGTGCTTAACATATCCGAAAATGAGGTACAATTAAAAGAAGGTGCTATAATTGGAAATTGTGAACCCGTTTACCAAATCGTCAATTTGGATAATGGTAATAATGTCAAGGAGACAAAACCTATACCAGCTACTACCCAACAGGTTCAGAAACTTCTTTCGTCCAGTGCCTTAAGTGAACAACAACACAACGATGCCAAAGAGGTGATCGATGAATTTTCGGAATTATTTGCAATGAATGATGATGACTATGGTAAAACAAATCTTGTCCAGCATCGGATCGATACAGGAGAGTCCAGGCCCATTCGACAGACACCACGAAGATTGCCATTAGTCAAACAACCAGACATGATGAACTCCATGAAAAAACAAGGCATAATAGAGGAATCTAACAGCCCTTGGACATCGCCGGTTGTTCTGGTTAGGAAAAAGGATGGCAGCACCCGATTCTGTGTAGACTACCACCAACTAAATAACGTGACGAGAAAAGATAGCTATCCATTACCGAGGATTGATGACACTTTGGATACCCTATTCGGAGCACAATGGTTTTCCACGTTGGATTTGAAGAGTGGTTACTGGCAAGTGGAAATACATCCCGAGGACCAAGAGAAAACTGCTTTCTCAGTTGGCAGTGGCTTGTGGTGATTCAAAGTAATGCCATTCGGGTTATGTAATGCTCCACCAACATTCGAACGACTGTTCTACGTGGTTTAACCTGGAAAACATGTCTTGTCTACTTGGATGATATAATAGTAATCGGAAGGACATTTAAGGAACATAAAAACAACTTACGGGACGTACTTCAAAGACTCAACGATGCAAAATTGAAGCTAAGTGCGAGTAAATGTGCTCTATTCAAAAATGAAGTTAAATATTTAGGGCACATAGTTTCATCACAAGGAGTAAGAACCGATCCAGATAAGATAGAAGCCGTCAAAAATTGGCCAGTTCCAAAGGACAAACATCAATTACGGAGTTTTCTTGGTTTAGCTACCTACTACAGGCGATTCGTGACAGGTTTTGCAGATATAGCAAGAAGCCTACATCAACTTACAGAAAAGGGAAGGCCGTTCATATGGTCGGATAAATGCAACGAAAGTTTTGAAAATTTGAAGCAATAGCTCTGTGAAGCTCCAGTACTTCACTATCCAAAGCTGGGAAAAACATTTATATTAGATACGGATGCCAGTAATGAAGGTATTGGTGCAGTGCTTTCGCAGGATTAGAATGGTCAAGAAGTTTCAGTAGCTTACTATAGCAAAGCACTTTCAAAGTCCGAGAAAAATTATTGTGCTACAAGAAAAGAGCTACTTGCCATTGTAAGTTCAACAAAACATTTTCATAAATATCTCTACGGGCAGAAATTCATCCTTCGCACCGACCATGCAGCGCTTAAATGGCTTCTGCATTTTAAGAACCCTGAGGGACAAGTGGCGAGATGGATAGAGCGACTCCAGTCTTATGATTTTGAAATCCAACACCGAAGAGGTCGTGTCCATGGAAATGCAGACGCCCTTTCACGACGTGCATGCAAACTTGAATGCAAACATTGCGCCCGGGTGGAAGAAAAAGAAACAACAGCAACTATACAGTTGGTAACCGTGGAAGCATCTACAGGTTGGGACAACGAGAAACTGAGAACAGCACAACGAAAAGATCCGGACATTTCACCTATTCTCGCTTGGAAAGAAGACATGGGAAGACCAGACTGGAAGGATATTTCGGAACTCTCTTCATGTTGAATGTGGTATATTAAAACGCAAATGAGAAGCACCTAACAGCGAATCATTCCGAATGCAGATAGTCGTGCCAGCATCAAACGTCAAAGATGTGCTAGAAGAAATGCACGGTGGAACCTCTAGAGGACATTTGGGAGTGAACAAAACAATTTCCAAAATACGAGAAAGGTTTTATTGGCTACATATGCGAGAAGATGTGGAGGAGTGGTGCCGCAGATGCACTGTCTGTGCTGCTTGCAAAGGGCCGCAACACAGAAGCAGAGGAACAATGCATAAGTATAATGTCGGAGCCCCCTTTGAAAGGATAGCTGTAGACATCGCTGGACCTTTTCCTGAAACGGATGGCGGTAATCGTTATATATTAGTTGCCATTGACTATTTCAGTAAATGGCCTGAAGCTTATGCAATCCCTAATCAAGAGGCAACCACAGTTGCGGAACAAATAATAACGAATTGGGTCAGTAGGTTTGGTGTGCCTCACGAACTTCATTCGGACCAAGGACGGAACTTCGAATCGCGGACTTTCCAGGAGATGCGTAAAATGTTGGGAATAAGAAAAAACAGAACAACTCCTCTACACCCACAATCTGATGGCATGGTAGAGCGCTTCAACAGAACATTAATCGAGCATCTTAATAAAGTAGTTGCCTATCATCAACGCGATTGGGATCGGCATATTCCTATATTCCTAATGGCTTATAGATCAGCCATTCATAATACTACCGGACAAACCCCAGCTAAGGTCATATTCGCATGGGAGATGTGTTTACCTAGCGACCTCAAATTTGGTACCTCCAGAGGTGAAGAAAAGTTACCAGAAGACTACGTATCGGAGCTCAAACAACAATTACCTGATGTGCACGAGGCCACGTGAACGAAATTAGCAGCAAATACTGATCGGATGAAGACCCGCTATGACTTACGTGCTAATTCGGCAGGATTTAACGAAGGTGATCTTGTTTGGCTGTACAATCCGAAACGACATAAGGGACGTTCTCCAAAACTACAACAACAATGGGGGGGACCGTATTCGGTAGTAACTAGAATAAATGACGTGGTGTACAGGATTCAGCGTGGCACAAGAGGCAAGCGTAAAATTGTTCATTTGGACCGCTTGTGTCAGTACTACGAGCATCAAGACCGTGGACCACCTGTTGTTCGAGACGAACAAATTTAAGAAGGGGGCAGTGTTACGTGCAATAGAAAGAGCAAACTGGTGACATCTACTGGCAATGGAGAGTAAACAACTTCAGGTTCGGAGAATCGATGATAGAATCTTCGGGAAGGTTCAAGAATAGATTGAATAGAATAGTTAAGAGGATTCTCGAATAGAACACTCCAGACTAATCTGGAGAGTTTCTAGGGTATAAATATAACAGTTGTCACCGCCAAGAAAAGAGTCTTGTCTTAGACGTTGCAGTGTTAACAAGCGAAAGTAATAAACGTGCGAAAGTGTTGTAATTAGATTGCGATAATTGAAAGTACAGTATTAAGCGATAATTAAAGTGTAGTTGATTAATTGAAAGTTTGTGAATTGTATAAGATTAGAGTGAAATAAAGAACTTGTATATTAAATATTTAATATTGTGTTTTAAATAACGAACCAAAAGTCACGCTCGCAACAATATAAACATTGCATAATATAATTTCACTATTCCCAGACAGTTTCTTTGCTGCTAGTATGTGTCAGACGCTTTTTTTTTCGATAAAAAAAAAATAAAAAAAAATATTTTATTATGGCTGTAATTTTTATACGAGCTGGTTTAGTTATCGAAGGAACAACATGAAATTAATTTGTCAGGCAGAAATTCGGTTGATTAGCAATAGCCAAAAAATCGATTGGAGTGTGATAGGGAATAAATGTGTAAGAGCAACGATGGTTAAAAAAAAAAAAAAAAAAAAAACGAGAAAACTGCCTGCAAAAAGTAAATTTATATTGTTCGCTGTTTATGCAAATAGATAAAAAAAAAATCGAACCAAAATCATTTTAAAAAGTACTTTTTTCACCTGTTTAACGGAAAGGGCACAGGTAAACGCAACCCCTCTCATCAACCGGCGTAACTGAAGGGTATTGGCTGCTGTAAAGGCATATTTGTGCAAATAAATTGGAGTGCGTTAATTTAATTAACTCCAACAGGCAGTCCTAAATCAGTTTGGAGTTGAATCTATTTGATTGAAGAGCCAGTAATGTAGCTCTGCAGTCAGAAAAGATATTATAGATATTTTTGTTCCTGTGGGTTCTCTTGCTCCTGCCCCATCTCCTTCATTTGTTTTGAAGCCATCCGTAAATCAAAAGAATGTTCTATCTAGGTTCAGCCACTGTGAGCACCCGAATTAATTCAACTTTATTAGATCGGTCTCGGCAACCAATAATGCATAAGAATTCTGAAGAAAAATTTCCAGAAATTTATAAGAAACAAGTAAAAAAGCTAGAATTGGTGGTCTAAGACCAATTCTTATGATACCTTCTAGATGAATGCTCGTTTGTAATTTCGTATAGTCACCCATCTGTGCAAGTTTGAGTTTTGAAGTGGTTTTTGAATATATCTCTAGAACGGTTCGTCGAACAACAAAAATGATTATAACTAATTTTATAGGATTTCATATTCTGAAGAACTTTCCGGTACATTAAAATCGTATAGGACTGATCGTTTTCACAGGATACCTACGTAAAAATCTTAAATTTTTATATGAAATTGTATTTACTGGTTTTATGAAAACACTATGTACAAAATTTCAACGCTCTACGTTGACGAGTTCTCAGGCAATGTCCAAATATGTAGTGAAAAATGTAATTTTTGTTTGACAACCAAACGAAGGAGTTACCCGATTTGCCCCATTTTCAAACCTAATTTTGCTTTTTTGTTTAAAAGCCCATGTGCAAAATTTCAGCTTTCTAAGTACACGCGTTCTCGAGTTATCGTGAGGACGGACAGACAGACGGATATGCAAAAATCAAAATAACTTTAAATTTAATTTAAATTTAAATTTTGCTATAGCATCATTATTTCTATGTGTAACAAACGGAATGACAATCTAAGTATACCTTTAGATTTCATCTAGGGTATAAAAAAAAAAACAATAATGTTAACGCTCATAAGATATTGCCTTCTGTATACCGCGATTCGAACCAAAAATTCTAAGAAATTTCATCAAATGAAACAACTTGTTTGGCAGAAAATATTTCAAACTATTCACGAAATCAATGTACCAGTCAACAACCAGATGTGAAAAGGCAGATCGCAGAAATTCTATCGAAAATCCGACCGAAAAATTTCTTGGAAGCCCGCAGTGCCTAGATAAGAGTTTTGCCTGTTCTGCAACTTTCTGGTGCGAAAGCGAAGTATGAAATTCTTTTTATTTAAATCACGTATCATCACTGACATATAAGAATGGACTGAGCGATTTGCTATTTCATGTGGCACAAAAAATATTGTGTTTCTATATATCACCGTTAGAGCACCCTTTAAAACGTTTAGTACATAAAAATATGTAAAACTCAACCAATCAGATGAAATTTTACACCCGCAAAACGAAATAAATTAAAAAAAATTATTTTCTTGTGTCCAAGTGATATTTTAATCGCTTATAAGCACTCTTATAACACTATCTTTACCTTATTCTTCCTGCGGTATATGCATCTGCAGCCAACATAAAAACATCAAATGGCATAAGTAAGCAATATTTTGTGTTGGTAGCTCCAACTATGCCATAGGGCGAAAGAGAGAACTGTAAAACTTGTGCCATTCTTTCCTATAGGAAAATGGCAATACGCTCAGTCCATTGTTATAAGCATAGATGGCACAAGAACTAGATATCGCATGCAGTACCAAAAAAAGTATACAAAATTTATATGGCTGGGTGGTCCATTCCGGAATGGACCACAACATTTGAAGTGATGTATACGTCGAGTGATTAATATTTTTTCATATCTGAAGTGTTTAGGAAGTCGATCAAATGTATACAAAACTGCTATTACAAAAACATTTACTGTCGGCATGCTCTAAAACATGTTGTAGTCCATTTCATAATGCACTACCCATTTCACAATCTGTATACTCTGCTCTAGTATGCCATGCGACATCTAGTTCTTGTGCCATCTATGTTATAAGTCAGTGCGTATCATACACATTTGCCAAATCCTTCACATCATCTTGATACTTATCAAGATATGCCTTTAATTTTCTTTATTACAGATTTTTTCCACATTTCTACACATCATTAGATAAAGAAAGACGGAAAAAGCAAAATTAGATTAGATTCTTTGCTGTGATATGGCGCTATTTATTATTGAAGACAACTTATTCTCCTCATATTAGCCAAGTTTTGCTAACAGATGGTGGCCCGTTTTGTGAGCAGATGATAAAAGTACTACAGTGGCGACTCAGTGAGAAGAGGTAACACATATTGTGCGCGGCGGTGGCATATCTATATGTATAAAATCAATGCCGTAGGTAAGGTTAAAATAGGAAGGGTACTAAATAAAAAAATACATTCTTTTATGTGGAAATTTAGTAATACTATACTTGTTTCTTTTTTAATAATAAGCTGGGAATTAGAATATTGGTAAATGTTTGTAATTTTGATAAAAGTAAAAGAGTTTTAATATATTTTCTTATTATGAATTTACCAAAAATGAAATTTTAAGGCAAATTATTGGGCAACCGAAGATGGAAATAGGCTTACGGGGGAACTAGGAATCTCAAGAAGTTGTTTTGTATTACTAGCGCTCACTATACTGCCGCTGGTATACAATTTTGCCTCATACTTTAAAAAACCGCGCCAAAATCCCTTGCATAAACTTTTTTTTCATGCGCCTGCAATGCAAATTTTTTATAGTATGTGTATAAACTTACACATTTTTTAGATTGGGACGAAAATTGTTGTTAATGGGCCTCTCCTTTAGTTTCTTACTCGTAGGGTCTGACTGATCTCCTATTTCATTTGGCATCAGTTTTGATTTGAGAAAATATGCTCCCAGTGTCAATGCTACCAACTGTCGTAATCTGGCGCTACATTTAATCTATTTGGGGATTTACTTATGTCAGTGGGATTTGGGACTATTTTTGCTTTTAAATTTTAATTATGAGTCGAAAGAAGTGTTTTTTTACGAGGTATTTTGATAGGAAAGTTTGATTATCTTTTGCAAATACCGCTGAACCTTAAGCAATTTCTCGAATATTCGTTACAGTTCGGTGGGAAATAATGCTCTTACGGAAAGAAACAAATATAAAAGTGATCCCATTGGCTTTCATGCATTTTTGGTTCAAGGAGCAGTCCATTTATACATGCATGTATAACGAGCGTAAACAGGAAAAGTCCGCACTGTGCTCATCCAAACAATGATTTCAATACCGGTTATCTTCCCGTGGATGTGAGTGAACGTATCTGCTTGGCAAATGCAAAAAGAACAGACTTCCTAGGAATGTGCGATAGGGTAACATTATTGCCCGTAATTAGGGATAATTGTTCGAATGAAGAATTCCTCATTTCTTTCCCAAAAGCAAGAATGAATCTATGTAAGTGAGAAAGGAGCATAAGCCTGGGTATGGGCAATTCACTGTCGGTCTCGATATTTTTATCAAAATAATAACTAAACATCATTCCAGGAAAATCGATGAATTACTAAAATTGGACGTAGTAGTATCGAAAAAGCATGGTGAACATCGGGTGTGTGTCGATTATAGGAAGCTGAGCGCGATTACTTAAAGGGAGAACATTGAAGAAACCTTGAACTTGTTACCAGAGAAAGAAATTTTACATCGTTGGATCTTTTAAATGGCTATCATCAGATAGCAAACATTATGAGCTGAAAAGGGTTCCTTTTGGTTTAACAAATGCACCCGCCATTTCTATGAGATTAATGGCAAAAGTAACTCAACCAGTTTACACAACATACAATTGCAACATTTTCTTGTGCAAATTTCTTTATTAGATTCTTGAGATTGTTCACTTGCTTTGTATTTTTTATTTCTTCTGGTAGTCCATTGTATATAGGTACAGCTGTATGCTTTAAGGGGCACAACTAATGTGACACTTAAAAAAAAAACGTTTTTTTTTCGATAGTCTGTGCCTTCAAGAATAACATACTAAGGTTTCAAGCGCTATCTCAAATAATTTTTAAACTACAGCCTTCTAAAGAGATGCTCCTCGGTCAGAAACGTGCGTAAGCTGAGTGGCCGTTCCTGAGTTATTGGTCGGGCTCTGTCGGCATCGTAAATATTATAATAGTATTAGGGACGCTATTCTCGACCTCTAGGTATACAGATATGTATGTATATATAGGTATATGTCAGTGAAACCTTTCATACATTGTTTGGAATAGCAAATTAGTTCTAGGTATTATGTTTATCAATTTATAACAATGAAATCAATATTTTTATCTTTAAACGCGTTTTTCTCAAAACGACATATTTTGAATTTGCTGCATTTCTAACTCGAATACAAATCATCCGATCGACTTGAATCTTGTTTTAGCGTATTTAGTATTTCTTTCTCCATACCATGAACTTCCAGTTTTTCGATTATATAAAAAATGTCAATTTGCCATGTAAAAAAAAACCTTCACATTTTTAAGCGTAATTTAGAACATTTTTTTTCAAAACTCCGCCATTTTGTTGGATTTTAATTTTTTTCACAATCCTACTTCATGGTACAGGAATTATCTTCTGGTTTAACGGACTTTTTTGATTTCAGACACTCTGAAGGCCGCAATAACTGCAGCAGTGGCAGACGTTTTTTTTTTTTTTTAGACTCGGAAAATAGCGCTTAACTTGCTGAAAATTGAATATTTTCATATTTTCAAAATTACTGTGTATATATATATTATATACACAAATATATCTATGAAATTTCAAAACAATCGATGCAACACTTTTCTTTCAATAAATTCCCGAAAATAACTTTTTTTGGGCAGTCACCCTAGTTGTGCCCCTTAAACTCTTTAGCTTTCTGTCAGTTCTAGCATAAAGCAGACGTATATGTTGTCGCAATCTCGTGTCGCGGTTATGTATATCTCTATGATTTATTAAGTTTATGTTTGGCCTTAACATTTTATTTCTTATCTTATATATCATTTTAGCTTTTCCCACGTATATTAATTGCTTCAAGTTCATTGATTCTCTGCTGAAATACCATAAAACTTGTTTTCGATGTATTTATTGTAAGTTTATTGCCATATGGCCATCTTGTGTACCGCGTTAAGTCCCCATTTATTTGACCATTCCTTCCCTTGTATAGGAGTAGTGTGTCATCCGCATATATATAATATTCTGCGGTCATCCCAGCTTCCATTAAATTTTCGATGTACAGAGAGTAGACGAGCGGACCCAGAATTGATCCCTGAGGGACTCTAATATTCATCAGTTCATTCTCATTATAACAGTTTTCCACTTTCGTACAGCACTGTCCAGCATGCAGGTAAATGGTTAGCAACTGGTTAGTCTTTCCTCTAATTCCCAATTCGTTTAATATTTCGATTAGTATATTGTAATTAACAGTATCAAACGTCTTTTTCAGATCTACAAATTCTCAAATGACACATGAGTCGGTGCCGAGCTGGAAAAGGCGTAGAAGGAGAAGAATGTCAAAACAAAATGTTAGTGATTGTTGTTCCAGAGAAAGATTGGTTGGCAACACTACAGAGAGAGGTGAAATTTTGAACAAAAATGTCATTAAAGGGAATTTCATCTTGGAAAAAGGAAGAATTTTCAAAATAATACCAAATTGATATCGTTTCGTCGTACCGCGCGGTGTTAGATGGCGAGTGATTAAATCAACACATGATGACAGAGAACATCCAGAAGTAGAAAGGAGTAGGAACATTGAGAAAATGTTTGGTTCTCGCACATGAAAAGAATTGTTAAGAAGTATATAATAAACGAGAGGAAGACGAGATTAGATATGTATAATATACTCCTGAGCGCCAACCGATACCTTTTCAGACCATCCATATCAATCAGCTGGGACCCTACTCAAAAAGCAAAAGCGGAAATGCTAGGAATAGTAGGACTGGTTCTCAAAATATGTTATACTGAAACCAGCAAAGACAGCAAATAGTAAGGGAGTAATAAAACATTGTTAGCGATGGGGAACGGCATTTAAGTGCAAGGAGTTTGAGAAATATTGCCAAAAAAATGTAATTAAACATGTTTCTACTTCAGTCAAAACTCCTCGATCAGATGGCCAAATAGAAATATTTCCGGATAGCGAAAACTTCAATTGCGACAATGACGCAAGAATCAGATGGCCGTGATTGGGACAAAAACATTGGAGCGATACAATGGGCAATAAATAGTTTAAAGAATTCAACCAAGAAGGCGACACCACTTTAACGCAAACCATCAAAGTCCAAGAAGGTACAATGAAGGAGACTTGGTTTTAATTACGCGAGAATCAGCAGCACAAGACAACCCCGGAAGGTCCAGCCGAGATGTAAGGGTCCTTATGTAATAAAGGCAGCATTGTCTAATGAACGGTATGTCATAACCGACACGAAGCAACTACAAATAGCCAGAAAGTCCTACGAATCGGTACACTATGCGAAGAGGATGAAACCTTGGTGCAGCCTGAATGAACTACCTAGATTTTGACAGTGATTAGAGAGAAGAGAGTAAAAATGAGAGTTAATAAAGTGTTTAAATGAATACAAGTGGTTTGTTAAACGATTTCCTTAAAATTTTAGTCTTTTATGGAAAGGTTTCAGACAGAAGATGAGGAGAGAAGACAATGAAAGGTAAGGCAATTCTTTGAAGTAAATTCGTTGGGACAGTAAAGCTCTCGATTTAGGAGCATGTGTGGTTAAATTCGTTGGCTCAGTAAGGCTCTCGATTTAAGAGCTTGAGCGGATAAATTGGTTGTCTCAGTAAGGCTCTCGATTTAGGAGCATGAGTTGGTAAAATTTGAGTGTGAACAATTTTAATTGGTTGATGATTGTGTTGACCTCAAAAAAAAAAGTTCTGGTTATACAGGAAGTCACAGCGGACAGTGACAAAGTAGGTTGGCCGAACTATAACAAGCGAAAACAGGAAAAGGCCGCCCTGTCCTCACCCAAACAATGATATCAAGACCGTGGCTGTGAGTGAACATATCTGCTTGGCAAATGCAAAAAGAACAATATTCCTAGGAATGTGCGTAAGGTAATTTTATTGCCGGCAATTAGAGATAGTTGTTTGAATGAAGAATTCTTTATTTTTACCAAAAGCAAGAATGACTTTGTAATCTGATTGAGATATGATATAAGCTGGGCACGGCCACGGGTTCACGTGAATTTAGTCTCGGTTTCAATCATTTTTATCAAAATAATAACTAAACATCATGTAAAAGGAAAAAAGTGAGCTTTATACATGTCAGTTGTCCAGACACAACTTGTTGGAATCTAGTTCAGTCATCAAAACTGCACATGAATTCTGAAGAAATAGGGTCGATTAAAGTTCTAAGAAAACAAGTAAAAATGCTACAATTGGTCTAAGTCAAATTCTTATGATACTCTAGATGAATGCTCGTTTGTAATTTCGTATGGTCACCCATCTGCGCAAGTTTGATTTTTGAAGTGGGTTTTGAATATATCTCTAGAACGATTCGTCGAACAGCAAAAATGATTATAACCAATTTTATAGGATTTCATATTCTGAAGAACTTTTCAGTACATTAAAACCGTATAGGACTGAAGGCCGGAACACAATGTGGCGCGGTAGCTGGCGCGGTAGCTGGTGCTGTAGCTCGCACTGGCGCGCGCCATGTAGCTAACATTGGTTACAATGATGCAGCTTGTAGCCAATGGTAGGGACGATAAAATACCTCATTATTTACTTTTACTTTGATCTATGGAATTTGAAAATATTATTTAATATGGAAGAATTACAAGAAATGGCCTTTTTAGAATATGTAGTGCAATTGTGCTTTTTCACATATAAATATGTAAAGACAAAAAATGAAGAAAGTGGTGGGTTAGACCTCTGTATCAACAGAGGATGAGTTCAGGATTCTACGAAAAAACATTTAAATATATTAAAGAAGAATTATGACGAACTTTTCAATAAAAATATTAATTTCTAACGACTGTCAGATTTGGCGCGCGCCAAAAATTAAAATTTGGCAAAGCAAAATTTGGCCAGCGCCAGCTACACATTGGAACGCCATCATAGACTTTCCGTGCTTTCAAATTTTGACAGGTCTGGCTACCGCGCCACATTGTGTTCCGGCCTTGATTGTCTTTTCAGTACATTAAAACCGTATAGGACTGATTGTATTCACAGAATACGTAAAAATCCTAAATTTTTATATGGCAACACCAAGAAGGGGTTGCCCAATTTAGTCCATTTTTGATATTATTTTTCTATTTTTATGAAAACCCTATGTACAAAATTTCAACGCTCTACGTTGACGGGTTGTCAAGCAGTGTCCAAATATGTGCAAAATTTCAACTCTCAAGTACATTGTGAGGACGGACAGACGGACATGCAAAAATCAAAATAACATTTAATTTTATGCATGGGTGTCCAATCCATTTTGCTCATTATTATTTCTAGGTATTCTAGGGTATAAAAATGAGTTTTTCCCTACATTGAAAACAAATTTTACTTTCCGGAGCACACGAATCAATCGAAATAAAATATGTTTTAGTACGTACTCATGATATAATTAGCCAAGATCAGTGAATTATTGAGGTTTGGTACGAGCTCTTCTCAATCTCATACATCATTTTGTTAGTACAGCCGTCAATATCTGGGTTTTTCTTGTCTGTGCTCTAAGTCTGGGCTGATGTATAATTTTTGAAGTAACACCCTTTATTTGAATATTTTGTATACATAATTCTATTTTTTGCTATATTCAGCGGTACAACACAAGACCTACTATTACTCATCTCTTTTTTATATTATTCTTCTTTTTATCTTTTAATCTTATTTCATTTTTAATTGTCTCTTTTTTTTTCATCTTTTTTCGTTCTCATTTTTAATTTAGTTTAATCATGTTTTTATTCTAATGTATCAAAAACAAAAAAATACTTGTTTGCCAATTTATCACACGGCCTGATGATGAGCCAAACGTTGCTGCTTAAATTAAAGATTAAAATTAAGATTGTGTAATAAAATAGCAGAATAATTTATTTTTATACTGAAGAATCCCGAAAAGTAATTTACTCCACCAAACATATATAACTTTACACGGTGATAAATTATACGTCATTTAACTTATAATAAGAATTTGTGAATCCTTAAGTACAAGTATCATAAAACGTCCCAAGCTTCGAATAAGGTTTCTGGATGATATAGCAAGGAACCTTCAGATTGGAAGGATTGAAAAGAGGTTGAAAAACCAATATCTAGAATCGTAGGCCACAAGAAGACCCATTGTACACCTTCCAGATTTATGCGCCATTGCTCACAAATATATTATTGGCCCCAACCCTCCCTACCAGTTTCAGCAGGTCATCTAGGATAAGTGATCAAGGAAACTGTAAAGCTTACCGCCGAGGACCGGGCAGTGACAATGGAAGATCTTTAGATTGATTGGAATTTATCCTGGACCATAATCTGGCTCCAGCCATCTCTAAAAATTCTATTCTAGATACTCGTTATAAATGTACAAACCTCTTAATAATGACAGTCTTCTCTTGTTTGAAATATGATCATTCATAGGCGGAATGAACGTTCTTCTCTTACTTGTTGTTGTGCTACTGCTACTTGATTGTCCATTGATGACTTTGTTATCTTTACTTTGTTCTTTGGATTTTTCGGCCAGCGACTTATCCTTTTCCACAATATTTGGTTTTGTCTTTGATTCACCTGCTGAATTCTTTTGAGTACCGATTTTCGATGTAGAACTTGTTTTGGCCTCACTTTGTTTATTTTGATTTTGCTGTTGTTGTTGTTGTTTTTGCTTTTCCTCTTGCTGTGCTTGCTTTTGTATTCCAACTTTTAGCCAATAATCAAGTTGAGCTTCTCGTGATTCTGAAATAACTTTTCTACCTTCTGGATATGTACTAAGGATGCTCTGAAAGAAAATTATCAATAATTTCATTTTCATTGTTGCCAAAATAATTTTCTAATTTGTTTCTTTTACTTACTTGCAATTTTTGTATAGTTTTATATACAACTTCTGGTGAAACCAGTCCGTAATCAAATAAAGAACACACGTGTAATACAAAATTTCTATATAAATTTTTTTGTAGTAATTCCCGACCTTTCATATCTAGGAACATATCACAGGCAATTGGAAGTTGACAGTCACCAACATAGCCATGCTTCATAACATGAAGATTCCACATTTTCATCAATTCTTTTTCACCTTCATTTACATCCGTAAATTCATCGATCATTTGCATGGTTTTATGTTGTAACCATAAAGGGTCACTTTCACCCTCGGAATCAATATCTAATTCTTTTGGATGGACTGGTAAGCATGTTTCAGTATGATGGTAAAGTCTAAGAAAAAAAAATCATTTTAATATAAAACAAAACAATTTTCTATTTACGATTAAAGATTAATTATTTAGTAAAATATCATAAAAAAAAAATAAATGCTTCCATTTATCGGAAATATAAATTCAAATTTCAATCATTGTCGATTACACGCCATTATCCTGAATTAGGACTGCTGTTGAGAAAGCCCCCTGAAGTGTGCTCGCGACTTCCGGAAAAATAGTTTAAAGAGTAACTTCAAGGGAGAAAAAGAAAGTTGTGAAAAAAGTTCTATACAGGATGTTTCATAATTGGTGCACCTAGCTCAGGTCCAGACAAACAAAAAATTATAAAGTGAGGGTGGAGGGGATAAGACGCGTCGTTTCGTCGGTAGAGGGGGGTTAGTACTTTTTCCACTTTACCACTTTACACCCTATAACTTGCTTGATATACACGCTATCAAGGTGAGATTGATTTCAGATGATAGGAAACCGTCTCAGCTTTCAAATGAATGCCCAATGAGCTTTCCTGTCACCTTCCGTCGGAAATTGTAGAACATCAAAGTAAAAACATTGGAAAAAATTCCTAATTTTTTCAAATTTTAGCGATTTTCTCGCAAAATGCATGATAACTATACAGTTTTTTTACAATATTTAGAAACCCCGGATTGTTACTTTTAAAATTATAACATGCACATGTACCTACCTAAATGCAACCGATTTTGAGATATTCCTGTGTTTATGATTCATAACTGCAATAATTTTGCTACTGACGATGGTAACCGCGCCTAATATTATGCAATTCCATGCAAAATTAGCAATATTTATGAAATTATGAATCATAGAAACGGAAATCTCTAAAAAAACGGTTGCATTTAGGTAAGTACATGTGCTTAGTCAAATTAAAGGTAACATTCCGGGGTTTCTAAATCTTGTAATAAACTTGTAGAGTTATCATGCATTTTGGCGGAAATTGTTAAAATTTGAAAAAAATAGAACTTTTTTTCCAATTTTTTTACTTTGACGTCCTACAACTTCCGACAGTAGGTGACATGAAGGCTGATTAGACATTCATTGGAAAGCTGAGACGGTTTGCTATCATCTGAAATGAACCCCACCTTGATAGCGTGTATATCAAGAAAGTTAAAGTGGAAAAAATTTTAAACTTCCACTACCGCCGAAACGACGCGTCTTAGTCCCCCTTCCTTATATATATAATTTTTTGCTTGTCTCCACCTCAGCTATCAAACCCTTGAGCTAGGTGCACCAATTATGAATCACCCTGTGTCTGAGAGTAATTCTGGCACTTATAGCAGTATAATTAAAATAAAATGGTAAAATTGCATAAAATTGAAGGAAAGGAAGAAAAGTCATTGTTAATTTTTGGTTGATTTCCCAGCTTCGGATTAGTTAATCTACACTAACCATTTATTTTCAACTCTGAAGCTGAATATAATCTAGCTCCAAATTGGCTTGAATTAAAATGACAATGGCGAAAAGACAAGTAAAGCTGTATTATCTATCTACATATATTATAAACGGAAATGTACTGGGATCAGTGTTGGGCAAAATGTAATCTGATTAACGATTAACAATTACAATTAACCATGTAATCTGTAATCAGATTAGTAATTTAATCCATTTCCATAATTAGATAATGTAATCGATTAACGTGTAGTGTGATTATAAGTTAATTTGATAACACATTAAACGATTACATGTTAATTACACTACATATTAATCTAATTAATGTGATTACAATTAAGATATTTTAGATATTTGTATTCTAATTCTTCATAAAATTCCCTAAAACTAATTTCGTACGAGAACAATACTATTTTCTTTCAATCCATTTCATTGTATTAATAATTACTTTTAAGTAATCTACAAAGTAATCTGTTACAATGTAATTAAATTACAAAATAATCGAACTATATTGTAATTAGATTACAAAATAATCTAATTATATTGTAACAGATTATACATTTAATAGATTACATATTCTCTCATAAGGAATCTGATTGAAATGTAATCAAACACAATTTAATTAGAATACTTGGTAATTTAACTAAACTGTAATGGAATTATTAATTAAATTACACTGGAATCAGATTACGCCCAATACCATTTTCATCTCATTGAAAGTTTCATTGTTTCTTTTTTAAGTTACCCTAACATCCCTGGATGACGCACTATCAATGTGTTCTTTTTTCTACTAGATTTTTTTAACATTGGGACCATCACTCATTCGATCGCGACTGAGCTAATTAGCACCATTGAAATGCAACTCCCTTACAATAAGATATACCGCTATTTGTTATTTACATGGCTTGGGAGCTACTAGTGTGGTGAAAAGAAAAGGAAAAGTGTAGGGTGTTATGTCTGTACTGAGTAGAACAGACAACATGTTGTGGAGTGTACCCAGCTGTGTCGGCTCAGAGCGCAGTTCCGCTTCAGTTATCAGATCAATCGCATCTTGTCATCTAGGTTTAAGTGATAGTGTATAATAATAAATGAACTTGATGCAACCGCGTGTTTAAGTTATAACATATCATAGGGGAAAGACAAAGAGGACTAAGAGGATTATCCCATTGCTAGGTCCCGTAAGAGGATGAAGGGTTACAAATATACAAAATTTAGTTTCAATATGTTGGTCTCGACACTATTCTGTTTATATATATAAGCCTAGGTATCGTTGGGAATTCATACAAGGCATGTAAGGCAGAATTATCACCTCTATGAAAATGCTGCTCTTATCATTGATCTAACTGATGCAGATACCTTAAAGTTCTGCGAAATTATTTATGACGGCCAGTGTCTAAAACTACAGTAAATATTCTAGGATATGCAGGACATTTCTTTTTCTCCTCATTACTTAAATATCTTTAATTCGCTGATCCTACTATATTATTGCTGCACATTCCAATATACAAAAAAAAAAAAAAAATTGAATTGAACTTTACTTACCGATTATGTCCAGTAATATAAGGCCTCTGATTGTTAAGCTCATTCTCGTCTAATTCCAGAAATTCAGATAAATTAGGCTTTGGTCTTCGAGGACGGCAAACTAAAAGGTTTGTAACGGTTGTTCTTCGAACAGGTCCAGCACGTGCAAATGCACAACCAGCTGGTCCAACAAGATCATGGGGTGATCCAGTATATGATCCATCGTACATATCATTTATCGCAACATCAATACGTGCTCCAGTTGTGACCGGTACGTAAGTAAAAGTAAATCGAGCATGACAAAGTTTTAAGTGCTTCAATAGAGAGTAAAGTGTAATACAATCTAAACTGCACCATGGACAGTGCATATCATCGCAAGGTTCAGTTTGTTGTCGTGAATTATTATTATAAATGAATTGATAAACAATTTGAATTTGCTCATCCAGTTTAATATATTCTTTCAATCCATTACGTACCGGTGCAATTGAATTGTTATTATGATTCAGTCCCTCAAATACAACATTTTTTTTATCCGAATCTCCCTTTTTTAATGCATCGCCGTTTTGTTTATTTGTCAATTTTGGTCTATCGACAAAACTCGGACTAGGTTCATGCGTCCATTTTAAAATAAATTTCAATGTCGGGCATTTACTAAATATCTCAAAAGCATTATCAGGTTTTTCAAATATCTCCAAACTGGTATCATCCGAAAGGATTTCCCAAGTTGAATGTTTTTTTGGTGAAAAATTCTTTGCCATAGATGGAATTTCCTGAAGGGCAATTTCATATTCACCCTCTGCCAAAAGACATCGATTGTGTTTATCGAATATAACTAAATCTGAACCGTAGAGTTTTGTATTTGTTTTAGGGCGTTTCGACGATGGCTCTGAGATTTTATTCACTTAATTTCATGGGACAATAAATTATAATTTCTGTTTTACCTTCAACGTCTTCAGTGGTAGCAGTGATATTTGGTAGGGTTTCAACTTTTAGTAGTAAAATGTATGATTGACTCTGTGAAGGTCCTTGAGGTTTAAAGGATTCACTTGGTATACTTATTGTTGGAATTTTCCCACATTCATTCGTTTCCATAGGATTTACATTTACATCGGTGGTACCAATCTGGAAGTAATTTCTTTTAATTTTGAAAATTTTTTAATGCCATATTATATTAAATAACTTACGATAATTTTTATAACTGCAGATGAACTATCTTTTCGTTTCTTATGTGAAATTTTCAGTAAAGTCGTCTCAACTCTCACAACATCATTACTTTTCATATTATCACATAAAGTCTTATCAAAAAATCCTAGAAACATTAGGGTTATAAAGTCCCCCAGTCCGTGTATCTTGTCTAATCGCGATTTATTCATTTTTTCAGCCAGCATATTATCAACTTTGAATTCTGCACGTTTTTTGTGATTTCGTGACATTCGGTGTTTCATGTAGATAAGAGTTCGATGCAAAAAAACTGGCTATTAATGAAATAAAATTAATTTATATTTTGTTTTTATATATGGAAACGTATTGTGAATGGACAATTTTAAAGTTTTTTACTTACGGATATCATGTTTCTTGTACGAAGGTATCGATAAATTTGTGTCGGTTCTGGAAAATATGTTTTCTCAATTTACAAAAAAATTCCTTGAATTTAATTCGATTGAATGAAACAAAATAAAATAGAAACTAAACAAAAAACTCTGTCAACATATCAGCAGGAGTATAGCTCTCCCTTTACTCAATGCTATGTTCATATGTAATATCAAGCTGTATAATAAACACTTTAGTCATAATAGCCTGCTGGACTTGATATTAACTTATATTCCCCATTACATTATTGAAATATTCCCTTTATTCAGGATTGACTCTCATCATCCCACATAGCTATCTCCATATCTGTTGAGAAGATTTCGCATAATAATAATAATAAATATTTTGATTTGAGACGATGTGACTATAATAGTTTAAATCATTTTTTAGAGGATGCAGATTTCTTGGTCTTTCAGAATTTTAAATAATAATAATTTTGTATCAGAGGAAAAGTTAAAAAATAAGCGTTACCCGCATTGGTTCTCTAACCAGCTAATACCTGCTCTTAAAGCTAAGGTGAGATTTCATTATCTATACAAAAAGGTAGGTAATTCTGGATTTTATAGCACCTTATAGCACCTTCTCCTACCTGAGAAGAGTTTATAACAAACTTTTGCATGAATGTTATAGGAAGTTAATTAATAAAACTGAAAATTAAGCATTTTGGGCTTCTTATAAAATTTTAAAGAAATCCAACACTTATCCAAATAAAATAGTGTATAGTGATGAGGTATCCCGGTCTCCCAGACAATCATTGAAATGTTTTGTCATAACTTTTTACACAATTGACGATTGATGCTCTGGACTAAATATGATAAACTAGAAAAAAGGCGTTTTTAATAATATTAAACTGAACTAAACATCTTATGAAGAAGTTCTCAAGGTTCTACATCAACTAGACATAAATAAGAATCCTGGTTCTGATTGAATTCCAAAGATGATCTATAGAAAACGCTCGCATAGCCATTATATGATTTGTTACCGAAAAACTTGTCTTTCAATATTGAAGCGTTGTTTTGTTACACCTATTTTCAAACCAGGGGACCCAATACTAATTCTTAATTATCGTTCTGTCTCCATTTCCAGTAGCTTGGCATTAATATTTGAGAAAGTTATTTATAACCAACTACTCCCCCTAACGATAGCACTTATCTCGGATAATCAGCACGGTTTTTTTTAGGTCGTTTCACTGCCACGAACTTACATTTTTGCTGATTTCGTTGCCTCTTCCCTTGACCAAGGTAAGCACGTTGACTGTGTTTACACAGATTTCTCTAAAGCCTGCGACAAAATAAATCACAAAATAGCTTTACTCAAGAGGGAGCGTTTGGGTTATCATGCGAATACTATTTTTTGGTTTATCTTCTCGGTAGGGATTGTTTGGTTGCCTTCAATAGTCATAGCTCTAACCCTTACGAACAGCTTTCAGATGTCCCAAAGGGTGCTGTACTTGGTCCATACATCTTGTTGATATATGTGTATTAATGACCTACCGTCGTTTATCAAGTCAAATTACTTATTGTATGCTGATGATGCTAAAATATTCTTTAATACATGTTCCATCAGTTATTGTCTGCGGAGAATTTTTGAGCCGCCCTTCAGAGCTGGTGCACTAATAACAATTTTGAAATGAATACCTCTAAGTGCAATGTTATCACACTTTCTCGTAACAGTTCTCCAATTTTAATAATGCACCTTTAGGACGGGTGGATGTTGTTAAGGAGTTGGGTGTGCTACTTGATTCGAAATTACTCCCTAAACCCCATTTGAATCATATTACTTCGAGGGTTTTTCGATTCATGAGTTTCATATTTCGAGCTTGTAAGTCGTTTTCGTTTCAGTCTTCTTTCATTATATTATTCAATTCTCTAGTAAAAAGTATTTTGGAATATGCCTCTCAAGTTTGGAATCCCTTATACTTAACATATTCAGAGCAGTTGGAAGCAGTTCAGAGGAAATTCACGCGATTTCTGATTTACAAGTTTGAGCATTCATATTTCGAGTATGGTTCCAGACTTACTAGTTTTGTAGAGAGTTTTACTATGAAAACTCATAGCAAAATAAGTCAATCTGAATTTGACTCAGTTTGCTGCTAAGTCTGCAGCTCGAGAATTGAGTGGAAAAAAAAACTCTTTATGCAAACGAAAAATCTTTGAAAAAAGAAATTTCATTGCAAAAAGAGGGTGTAGCAGGAACCGTATAATCGTCAGTACGGCTTGGTTCCTGCCTGCCGTATACGCCAAAGCAAACAGCCAAGCTGACCTCATATATAGACTTAAAATAAATTTTAAATGTGAATTATATGAGGCGAAATACTACGTAGTAGTAGTAGTTTTGACCTGATGTAACTTGAAAACCGAAGATTGTATTTGGATGTGACGTTTCCCTTTCAACTGGTTAAAGGTTATATTGATCTGTCCCTATTTATTATCTAAACTCAATTTCAATATCCCTTCCAGAACATTAAGGCAGCAAGACTTGTTTGATTTACCTACCCACAGAACTAATAAAAGGGTCTCCATTATTTAGACTTAGAAAATCGTTTAACCCCGAGGTTACACCTGCAAGTACAGCTTGCATGCAACTTGCACTGCCATACTTCTTGCACGTGTAACCTCTACTGCCATGCTGGCAGTACAGCTTTCAGCGAACTTGCATGCTGAAAAACCATGGCAGCTGGGAGATAGTAATTTGACATTTATACAGTTTTCAAAATGGCGGAAACGAAATGCTTGAGGGAAATTCATAAATTTATACCGGGAAAATGAAATTTTGTGGGATTATTTGCAATACATCATTTACCAACACCTTCATTTTCCTTTTTTCTTGTGTTTTTATCATTGTGATGCTTCCTTTATTGCCATAATTTTCCAATATGCGCAAGAGTTTACGTCTCAATGCCATTGTTTAAATGAACTTGCATGCAAGCTGATAAGACATCAACCGAACTGCTTTCCGCTGTCAAGTTAAAAATCGTGTTGGAAGGGAGGCTTGCATGCAAGCTGTACTTGCAGGTGTAACCGTGGGGTAATAGTAAGTTTTCTGATATTGACTTATTCGGCAGAGCTCTGATATTCAAAAGGCATATTAAAAATGAGATCAGACAGCCCAGATAATGCTATTCCCTCACATCTCCTTCTCTCTATCTATTAATAACTATTGGGAGTCCCATTGTCCTTTTCAATGTTTTGAATGAATGATGTGTAATCTCCTAGTATAACCAAATAAAATTTAGACCATGGATTTAATAATCTAGCATTTTTGTAGATATATTATTTTCTTTTGTATTTGATTTTCCATTTGGACACTTATCTTTTATGTAATATTGTCACTTAGTTTTAGTGAGTTGAATTAATATTTTTTTATACTGCTTATATTATAACTCTCGTACAAATGCATCATAATAATCGATAGAATATAATTGGATTTGTAAGAATCTGTAATCTATCGGATGAACTTTAAATTAATTAATTACTTAAACTTAGTTAAGGGGAGGTACCTTTCATGACGATGAAAAATTCGATTTTTTTTACATAATCATCATCCTTAGTGTTTAGAACATGTGCTTAAAAGTTATTTTCATATCTAAAGTATTTTAGAATTCACAGCCTATTGAGAGCGGAAAACAGGTAGCTGAGGCGCCCGGAGCGCGCTTACTAGGGAGACTTTTTCTCGCTACCTGAGTTACCCTCATAAATTTGGGGAAACAGTTAACCTTCAGATTCAGCATAATCAGTTCTTGAAGGAACAAGTAAAAAAGCTAGAATTGGTCTAGGACCAATTCTTATGACACCCTAGATGAATGCCTGTATAAAATTTCGTAAGGTCACCATGCAAGTTGAATTTTTGAAATGGTTTTTGGATATATTTCTAGTACGGTTTGTCGCACAGAAAAAATGATTATAACCAATTTTATAGGATTTCGTATTCTGAAGAAGATTTTAGTCCAATAAAATTGTCTTGGACTGATCGTTTTCAAAGTATACGTAAAAAAACAAACAAAAAATTTATATGGCCACACCAAGGAGTTGCCCGATTTAGTCCAATTTTGAAATTTTTTTTGCTAGTATAACGAAAACACCATGTACCAAATTTCAGCTCTCTACGTCGACGCGTTCTCAGGCAGTGTCCAAATATATAGTGGAAAACGAAATTTTTGTATGGCAACCCCACGAAGGAATTGCCCGATTTGTCTCATTTTCGAACTTAATTTTACTTTTTTTTTTTAAGTCTCTGTACAAAATTTCAGCTCAGCTCTCTAAGTATACGCGCTCTCGAGTTATCGTGCGCACAGACGGACGGACATGCAAAAATCAAAACAACTTTAAATATTATGCATGGGTGTCCAATCCATTTTGCTCTACGATCATTTTTTCGAGGTGTTACAAACGGAATGACAAACTTAGTATACCCTATAGATTTCATCTAGGGTATAAAAAGGGCCACTGTATGGTGCTGGAATAGCTGGAATATGCTGGAGTAAGCTGTCAAATATTTTTATATCCTTAAACTTTAGATGTGTTTTTCTGGGAACAAAATTTTTCAGCGCGCGGGGCGCTCTACTTACAGCTTCAACGGATGAACCGATTCACATGAATCTTTGCGCAATTGAAAGAAGCGTTTTTTGTTAAAAATTTATTTACAAATAGTTTTTTCGTCTGTTGAAGAAAAAAAATGGGTTGTTTTTCAACGGCTAGCATGTTTTTATTCATAGGTTTTTTTGAAAACGAAAACCGGTGAGGCCCCCAAATTTTATCAAGTTTAATCATTTTCAACCCTATTTGTTTCGAATGAATAGGCAGATCTGTGGAGCGCCCTGCGCAGACCAAAAAAACATGCCGTGCACGGTTTTGTTTGATGGCTGCTGTAACTGTAATTTGGGATAAAATATTTCCATGTGTAATTTTTAGAATTTTTATGTTTAAGTAAAAATATCATTTAATCGAACTTAAATTTACTTTCTAAGTGAACGCGCTCTCGAGTTATCGTGAAGACGGGCGGACGGACATGCAAAAATCAAAATTAATATTATGCGTGGGTATCCAATCCATTTTGCTCCACCGTCATTATTTCTGGGTGTTACAAACGGAATGACAAACTTAGTACATCCTATGATTTCATCTAGGGTATGAAAGAAAATGGACTAAATCGGGTAATACAAAAATACACGTTTTTTTACGTATAGTATTGTGAAAATGATCAGTTCAACAAATTTTATTGTACTGAAAATCTCTTATAATTATTTTTTCTGTCCGACGAACCGTTCTAGAAATATATCCGAAAACCACTTTAACAACCAAACTTGCACAGATGTGACCATACTAAATTGCATATGGACATTATTCATCTGGGGTATCGTAAGAATTGGTCTTAAGCAAAATACTTCCCAAGACAAGAAACAGAAATCTGTGTGCGTGGTAGTCCAATTCTCTAAAATGTTTTATATTAATTCTTATGGAAAACTGACTAGACATTGATTTTATATATGCCGTAAAGCCCAGTAATTTTAAGTTTGGCTCCTTACCTTCCCAAAAGCTACACTTACTTAACAAAATAATAAAATATGTAGTTTTTATTAAAAAGTAAGCGTAAGATTATCAGAAGACAATTTTTCTGTATGACTAGTATAGTTTAGGGCGCAGAAGCTATTCAAATTAAACTTTTGTCAGTTTTACATAAGAACACTACAAATATTTTAGAATGTTAGGACTCTCATGTAGTAGTGAGGGATTCTGTTTCATGGCTTGGGAAATATTTCTCGAGCGTTTTGTCTTAGACCAATTCTAACTTCTTGTACTTATTAATTTCTAATATTAAATGTTTAATTATATAAATAACCTTATCTTACGAGCCTGTTCGAGGTAATCCTTAATGTATCTATAAATGTCGTTAGTGATTAAACAAGTCAATAGATCAGTTTAATGAACTCGAAAAAAGTTCAGAGCAGAGCAGGCAGCGCGTGTGGCATATGACGCCCGAACAAAGATAAATACCTGGTGAAATATTTTCTGTTTAATGCAATTCTTTACCTTTTTTTAATTTTCAAAAGTTTTCCAAATAAGACATTTTTTGAAACATTAATTTTGATCAAAAGTTAAAATCAAGCTAAATATCTAATAGAAAAGAGCAACATAATTTTCTGTTGTGCGAATAAACTTACGCTCGCGTGACAACAACGAGACTTTCATCATGGCGCACGGTCGTTTTAAAACTTGTGTGACAACGAGATTTTCATCATGACGCCCAGACAATTGGACGCACGATCATTTTGAAGCTCGTGTGACATTGGCCTTAAAGTTGTCATATGCCTGCTCTAAGTTACTCCTTCAAAAAAGGTAGAGCAGAAAATCTTCCTCTATTGCACTCCAGTTCACTTAGAGCAAACTCATTAAACACAGTTCAGTCTACTTAAGAGTACTAAAGTACTTTGTAAAGAGCAGTGTTCTAAATTCATTAAACACGGTTTTCTGCTCTAGCGTACAACGCGCGGCGCGTGTATGTGTATGCTTATGTGTGGGTGTGAGTGTCGCAGGTCTGGATGCGACCTCCCCCTTCACCACTTATCTCCCTCTCCTAGTATTTGGTTATATCGGGTAGTAGTAGTATTTATTAGTTTAAAAGAACTTTCTAATAACATTTCAGTTACTTATAATTCTTAGTTCTTAAGACTTAATTATTTTCATTTAATTTAAATAAAATTTAAACATTATCATAATAATTTTTAATAAATTCAGCTAGCTTTAATTTAAATAAATGTATTCTGTGCTCTGCTTTCAATTCGGTTGGCAAGTTATTAAAGTACTGTAGTCCCCTATACATGAAAGAATTTTGTGTGCTGCTCTTGTTACATCTTCTTAGCCTAAAGTTGTTATTTTGCCTTAAATTGTACGGCTGCGCTTGAGATACATATTCAACATTTCTACTTAAGTAGGCCGGAAGTAGGTTATGCTTGATTTTAAAGATGAAAACCATTGCATTTTATGTCAATCGCTGCCTTACATTCATCCATTGTAGGGTCCCCAACATATACTGGATCGGCGTGGTATTACACTATTGGCGTAAAGGCTTTTAGTATTTCACGAATTGACTAAAAATTTCAGACACAATGTAAAAAGTAGCTAAGTCAAAACCGGTTCACTATCTGCCTACTTTTCATGAAGTACCTAGACTTCGTGAAATGGTGAGTTACGTCAAATGTCTACGACATATATACATAGTGGACGAATTTTCATCACAACTAATGTGTAAACATTTAATGAGAATACGCTGTATTCTTTGTACCGTGAGGTATGCTATTAGGTAGCTACTTCTTTTCAAGCATGAGAGAGCTGCAAAATAGAGTTCAGATGTATCCTAAGATTCCTGAGGTAATCAGGATGGATCTAGGGCGGCTTAACAGGTTATCCAATGATGTCAAGGGGCACAATGGACCCACTGGAGGTATAAGTGAAGCAGCCGAGGCACTACTAAAGGCACCCATCTTAATTAACCTTGAAGGAGCAAATTGAGTTTTTGAGACAAAAAAGTTGCATGTGCGAGTCACAGAATACAAGATGAAGATAAAAGACATACAACCCCTTCTTTCTAGATGTCTTTTGATGCTGGGAGCCCCAAAAAAAGCAAAACGAGCTACTAATACAAAATTTTAAGCTAAATTTCTAATAAGAATTTATGTATGTAATTCAGCCATTGGAAGCAATCGTTTTCAATTCAATCAAGTTGCATATTTCTGCCAAACAGATTTGTATGTCAAAGAAACCTGCAGTGCCATCATAATTCAAAACTTTTGCTGTATGGAAACAAAGAGCTAATTTAATTCTGGGGGAAACATTTTATGCGTAGATATTCTGACCATAGCACGAAATGCAGCCATAGAAAGTAAACAAACAAAAAAAAATCGGATTTCTCAATTAAGAAATTACTTGAAAAACAAATATTATAATTCAATTTTATCAAAAACATTAATTGTTCCATTTTCCTTTAATGTAAATAATTTTGTAAAATAAAACTGTCAAATAACCCGGTAGTGCCTAGACAATTTTGTTTCGGAAAGCAGCGGCTTCTTTCTTTGGCGGAGACAAACTAAAATCTCATCTATTGAGGTTATGTGACGGTTCATAAAAACAATGATGTCTATTGAAAATGTTCCACTGAATTACGTAAATAATTTGCGTTAAATTAGAACATGTAGTTTTACAATTCTATGGTTTAAAAAATCGAAAATAAAAGTGAAGCCACTTTGATATTACAAAACACTACATCCCACTTATGCAAACATCCGTGCGTATATCACTATCTCTTTTCTACTACTTACTTTCAAATGCCTGAAGAAATAATTCATGTTCAGCTTGTATTTGATCTCGACCTGCACTCTTCGATCCATCAACATCTTTATCCCGCTTTTTGGGAGGCATTTTAATTAGTTGAGCAATTTTTAGGCCGTTTATAATCTGCGCACGATGAAATAATAGAATTTCACAAATGTTTTTGTTAAAGGGATACTGTAATAATTAAGAACAGATTAAAATAAATTTATCCTACGAGTTATAAACAGAACAAAAACGGCGCCGCGCGAAAATCAACTCCAACTTTTTGATAACAAAGTGCGACAACCTTAAAATAATGAAAAAACTAAAAGGGACATTTTTTTCTTAAAATGGAGTTTCTAATTAGGTAATGATATGTCAGAAAATTAAATATATTACATTTTATGTATATATATATGTTAATTCAAATTGTTTATTAATATGAATAAATCTAATAAAGGCAATTAAGAATAATTTTTAATAAAATGTTAACTCTTTTTATTAAGGTACAGTTCTAATGAAAAGTTCCAATTTGGTAGTTTTAGCCAAAGGTTAAGCCCGGTATGCTAGAGCCAAGGAATTAGGTCAAGGAATTTTTCCACTTCTTTCTTAAAGAAAATTTGCCATTAGGTCAAGGAATTTTTGACAATTTGGATTTGTCAATTGTGTGATATTTCTGACAATAAAGAAATAATAAAGAAAGTGAAGAAATGGATAATTTCCAATGAAAAATGAAGATACACGTAAAACAATTTTTATTCGTCCATTTGTCATTTTAAAATTGATACACCTCTTGCAAAATCGCCGTTCCTTCGTTCAATTTTTCAATTATTCCACCACCGTCAAAATTCCTTCCAGAAATAAAGGCAGAAACACATCCAAGCAAGCCTCAGGCCTGGCCTCTCTCAGGCTTCCTCGCAGCTCGCCTCAAGGCTTGCCTCAGAGAAATGAAAACAAAATGATACCACCGGGCTCTGTACAATATACTGTGGCCCGGTGCTGTCATTTTAATTTTGTTAGTACATCTGTTGACAGAAGTAGGCCTGAGAGAGAAAAATTTCGAACATTGAGCAAAGCGAGCTTTGTGGCTAGGCTTCGAGTCTAGCTGCTGGCTTGGTTTTGTGTTGAATCATTTAAAAACCCGTGTTGGAAATTTTGACAACACCTCGAGGAAGCCTCGAGGCCTGGATGTGTTTCTGCCATAAGTGCATCGTAAAAGAGCGACATCTTTTTGTCAATCAGGAAGTAGAGTTTTTCTGTTCGAATTACTTTTCTCTAGCGTACTACCTCAAGGAATCGGTCAAGAAAAAAATTCCTTGAGCATTCCATGACACTGTTTTTACATAGTTTTTGTATAGGAACAAAAATTCCTTGGCTCTAGCATACCGGGCTTTAACATTGAATAACTAACTAATAAGGAAACGGCATATCGGGTGAAACAAAACCCTCGAGAATACTTCCAAAACCCTCGAGAATACTTCACAAGCCATGAAAGAGACTCCCTCCCTACCACATGCGAGGCCCAACGTAGTCCTTACATTCTAAAATATTTGCAGTGTTCTTATGTAAAACTGACAAAAGTTTGATTTGAATAGCTCCTCCGCCCTAAACTACTATTCACACCGAAAAATGGTGTTCTGATAATCTTAAGCTTGCTTTCTTATCTCTCGAACCGTAAAAAAATTTTCATACCTTTCCTAACAAAATTGTTTAAAAAAATTAATCTTAACCAAATGACTACGATTTCTCAAACAAAAATTCTCAGCTGAATAATCATTGTAATGTCGCTGTGCCGTCATGGCTTGCCGTGGGCTGATGATATCGAATGTAGCTGCCTACAGATTCGGACTCCGACTGCACATACACACATGCAATTATCACTTTGCTGAGAGGTATTGAGCGTTAAATGGTAAGGTTACTTTGTAATCAAAACTATTTTATTATTTTATTAAGTAAGGTATATAGGAAGTTTAGCCTTTAGGAAGATATGGCAGAAACACATCCAAGCCTCAAGGCTTCCTCGAGGTGTTGTCAAAATTTCCAACACGGCTTATTAAATGGTGCAACACAAAACCAAGCCAGCAGCTAGCCTCAAGGCCTAGCCGCAAAGCTCGCTTTGCTCAATGTTCGAAATTTTTCTCTCTCAGGCCTACTTCTGTCAACAGATGTACTAACAAAATTAAAATGACAGCACCGAGCCACAGTATATTGTACGGAGACCGGTGGTATCATTTTGTTTTCATTTCTTTGAGGCAAGCCTTGAGGCGAGCTGCGAGGAGGCCTGAGAGAGGCCAGGCCTGAGGCTTGCTTGGATGTGTTTCTGCCTATAAGGAATCAAGCTGTAAATTACTAGAAGACTATTTTCCTGTATGGATAGTAGTTTAGGCTCTGTGGCATACATAAAGCCAATGTTTAGCACTTTTCGATAAGTATCAATACAGAACATTTTAGAAAACGGACTCCGAACGCACACATATAGATTTCTGTTTCATGGCTTGGGAAGTATTCTCGAGGGTTTTGATACTTCCCAAGCCATGAAACAGAAATCTAGATGTGTGCGTTCGGAGTCCGTTTTCTAAAATGTTCTATATTGATACTTATGGAAAAGTGCTAAACATTGGCTTTATGTATGCCACAGAGCCTAAATTACTATCCATACAGGAAAATAGTCTTCTAGTAATTTACAGCTTGATTCCTTATCTTCCGAAAGGCTACACTTCCTATATACCTTACTTAACAAAATAATTAAATAGTTTTGATTACAAAGTAACCTTACCATTTAACGCTCAATACATCTCAGCTCAGTGATAATCGCATGTGTGTATGTGCAGCCGGAGTCCGAATCTGTAGGCAGCTGCATTCGAAATCATCAGCCCACGGCATGCCATAACGGCACAGCGACATTACAATGATTACTCAGCTGAGAATTTTTGTTTGAGAAATCGTAGTCATTTGGTTAAGATTAATTTTTTAAAATAATTTTGTTAGGAAAGGTATGAAAATTTTTTTACGGTTCGGAAGATAAGAAAGCAAGCTTAAGATTATCGGAACATCATCTTTCTGTATGAATAGTAGTTTAGGGCGGAGGAGCTATTCAAATCAAACTTTTGTCAGTTTTACATAAGAACACTGCAAGTATTTTAGAATGTAAGGACTCCGATAGGCCTCGCATGTGGTAGTTAGGGAGTCTGTTTCATGGCTTGTGAAGTATTCTCGAGGGTTTTGGGTGAAACCTAAGCCACTCGGTGAAATGTTTTAGTGTACTGTGTTTGTATTAGTTTCGTCATGGCAGTAGTGAAACCGTGAAATTTTGAAGGGGGAAATTTTTTAAATTGCTATGTAAAATAAGCAAATTTTTGGTGCTCCTTTATCTTCAGATAATATTACTTGGTGTTGCCTATGATTGTTTAAGTGACTTGTTAAGCAGAATTTTCAAATAAGTGACCAGTTCTCTTGTCATTTCTCCCCCTGCTCCAAGGGTTTGACTGTTATTGGATTGCCTACTCACGTACCATGATACAAAGATTAACAAGTATGGCCGGAAAATCTGTTAATTGATTGCTTGCCTCCTTTGGAGACAAATGTCAGAAATTTGTTCGTCTCAATTTCAATCGTCCTTTCACAGTGAAAATTTTTTTTATTTTTAAATTTCTTTGCTTTCCCACTAGAACATAATTACTTTACCCGAAGTGATTTAAACGAAGAAACTAATATTTTGTTAAATATTTTAATATATTCAAAACGTATTTCAGTCAATAAAATACGAAAAACTCAAAACAAATTCGCTGGAAACGACAGTAGGCACTTCATGACGTGAAAACACAAAAAATTTCTCTCGAATCGGCTATACTTGTTATCTTTGTATCATGCTCACTTACGATGTATTCGCACGAAACCCCGCTTCCGTATTAGTTATTTATTCAATGGGTATATAGAGGACAAGTATTCTCATTGAAATATTGACACATTGCAGCTGATAGCCTCTGACGTATTCTGTGACTAACCAGGGGAGGATATTGGCACTTTTTACGGACGAGAAGTTTCGGGGGAGGAAAAATGCAGCATTCCAATACTACAGCAAGCCGGCCATTTTGAAATTGTGAAATTTCTGTCATTTCTCACCGGACGGCTGTACAGATGTTAATTTGCGATTTGAGGTGATAATGTAATAATTTAATAATCATTACGTGTTGTGAATTTGTGATACAGTTTTTTTATCAAAAACTGTGACTTAATTGAACACGCACACAATTTCGGTAATCATATAAGGAACTACGCGAAGGTACATTATTGTTTGGCACGTCTAAGCCAAATTCTTCCTTTAAATCGTTTCTGGAAAAGTAATTATTGGCAGAAACACATCAAAGCCTCGAGGCTTCCTCGAGGTGTTGTCAAAATTTCCAACACGGCTTATTAAATGGTGCAACACAAAACCAAGCCAACAGCTAGCCTCCTGGCCTAGCCGCAAAGCTCGCTTTGCTCAATGTTCGAAATTTTTCTCTCTCAGGCCTACTTCTGTCAACAGATGTACTAACAAAATTAAAATGACAGCACCGAGCCACAGTATATTGTACGGAGGCCGGTGGTATCATTTTGTTTTCATTTCTTTGAGGCAAGCCTTGAGGCGAGCTGCGAGGAGGCCTGAGAGAAGCCAGGCCTGAGGCTTGCTTGGATGTGTTTCTGCCTATAAGGCTAGTGGGAAAGCAAAGAAATTTCCAAACAGAAAATGTTTTTCACTTTGATAAGGACGATTGAAATTGAGACGAACAAATTTTGGATAATTGTCGTCAAATGATGCAAGCAACCAGTTGACAGATATTTCGGCCACCTTCTTAAACTTTGTATTATGGGTCGGTCCTATATAAATTTTTATAGGAAAGTAATATACCATGTTTACATGCAGAGTTAAAAGATTGAATCGAAATTGAGTTGAGTTTTCGACTCGTGTTTCTGACCATGCAGGGTTGAGAGATTGACTTGGAAACGGGTTCAGAAGTGACAGTTAAACATAACATCTTGTATTTTTGTGATGGAGCTATAAAAGTTAAAAATTTTGTTTACATAAACACAATAAATACACAGCCTAACGAAACTTTTGCGTAAAGAGCAAACAAAATATATCCCAACTGTTAGCTGTCAACTCGACTACTCAATCCGTGTTATTTTATACATAGAATTGAACCGTAACCACCGGAATATACAAGCAATGAACAAAGTTGAAAAAAGAGAGCAGCGGGTCGGTCAGCAGGTGACATCCACAGTCTTCTTGCCTTGTCTTACTGCAGGAGTTTTTCATATAAAAGTTGTTTGTATTTTGTTCAAACGCTATAATTTCCATAAATTTGTTCCGCATGCATTTTTTTTAAACTATTAGAAAGAAAACATATTTAGCTACAATTTTTTTTAACTTCATTTTGCTGTGTGAGCGACAGTTTTGGGCTTTAGGCCCTGTTTAAGATGAAATTTTAGTTTTTCCTCCATAAAAAGCAGCGAGAGTGAGCTCTTACTGCATGCTGTACCCGGCACGTTAAGGCCTTTTAATATGTCGGTGCCTTCGGTGACTTCATGGCTTGTATTATATTCCGGGGGTTACGGTTGAACCCGAGTTGAACCAGGGTTCAACCATAGAGAAGCAATAACAGAGTTGAAAAATATATAGCAGCAATATTCCCTCGATTTTAAAAGCTCTCTTTACTCTGCTCGGCTCGTATGCATGTCACACAGTGCAGCGTGCGTGCATACATCCTAGCTAAGCCGATTTTATGCTCTTTAAACCCAATTCAGAATCGGCGCAGCATGCATCAACGCAGCATGCAGCAGCTGTGATGCAAGGTTTGATATCATGGGATCATTCGCAATCGGCGCAGCATGCATCAACGCAGTAGGCATCATGATGCAAGAGTTTGGAAATTTAAAATTTGATGCATGCTGCAACAGTTCTGCCAACACACTGAGGCAAAAAATAAATTTCAAATCTTATTTATCTCATATTTCCTCCGGATCTATTGTTTTTTTTTAAAGAAAAAGGACTAAATTAAAATTATGCACAATATAAAAACTCGGTATTAAGGTGTTATGTTTGTAAATAATTGTGAATTATAAAAAAAGTTAGCATTACAAAGTTTCCTACACTGCTTGCTGCGCCGATTGTAAATTGGCCGGCAAAATCTTTGCAGCATGCATCATGATGCATGCTGCGCCGATGGCCACCGCACGGCAAGCGGATACTCTCAAGCCCAATTCAGAATCAACGCAGCATGCATCATGATGCATGCTGCAATAATTCTGCTAGCCAATTCTGTCAAGCAAGCAGTATAGGAAACTTTGAAATGCTAACCTCTTTTATAGTCGACATTTGTTCAAGTAAACATATCACTTTTACCGAGGTTTTATTTTGTCTGCAACTTTAATTTATTTCAATTTTTTTTTTAAAATGGATCCTGACGAAATATGGGAGTTATTTTTTCTTATATGTTGTGCATATTGTTCAAGCCTAGCCATATGCATAGTATTATAGCACATTCCTTAGCTTTACATACCAAAAAAAAAAACTTAAATTTCATTAATTGTAAATCTGCTTACAATTGAATTCTCACCGCTGCCCATCACAATTCTCATGAAATCGTCTGCACTATGCAAGTAAACAAGATCATATTGCATGAGAATTGTGATAACAGAAGGCGCAGTGACAATTATTTTGTAGGTAGGTAAGCAAAATACATAATATCTGATTTCATGTGACTATGGGAAGAAAATAATTTAAATTTGTTGCTGACTTTGATATTTTTGGATTTACAGTAGATAATTTTGTATAAAAATGGGACTTTTCAAGAAAATAAATTATTAGTTGTTCGTCCGAAGTCGAGAGTTTTTATTTAGAGAATTTTCATCGACATGTATTAAGGTTGAGTACCTTCAATACTTTACAACTGTTTTCCATTGAGGTTGAGTACCTCAATACACTTCGCCACTAGAACTACCGCTTTAAGGTTGAGTACCTTAAGGCACAAATCCTATTAAGGTTGAGTACCTTAATATACCACGTTAAGGAAGTCGCGGGCAAGCAAAAGAGCTTGATCGCAATATAAACATAATCTTGGTGACCCCGACGTGATTTCACGTCACGTTAATCACATCAATCAACTGGAAGACAATCTATCATCATGGAACAGCTGCTAAAGCAACAAACAGCAACAGAAGATGAGATAGAAAGAATTATCTCTAATCATAAAAAGCAGCGTATTGCTGACAGAGATCTGAGATTTTACAAGAACAGTTTAAGCCGCCTGGATGAGCAATGGACAAAGTACGACAAGACCGATAGTGAGCTTCGAGAAAAATATGACAAACAAGTCAACCCAGACTACTTCCATCATTATGAGGAATTCAAGGATGGTTATGAAGCCATAAGAGAACAAATTTCCAACACGATTCATGAACTGCTTCAAGAAGAGGTTCAGCAATCTTTACCATCTCATGATACGGTCTTGAACCCCAATAAAGATATTCAACATCAAGATGAGCAGCAAACGCGAAAGCCAACAGATGAAGTGTCAAAGGGTGCCAAGCCCAAAAACTCAATTGCATCAAAAACTCATGTTGATAACGTCAAGAGTACGTCATCAGATGCATTACGAGGACTTGTCCGCAAACAGCTGGCAATTATGGCTGCACTGAAAAGAGTACTGGAAGGTGTTAATACGCAAGAATCATCAGGAGCATATTACAATGTTAAAAGCAATACAATCAATGAGTACTGGGCACAACTAAGGACTATCAACCAATCCATTTGGGAAGCTGCAGAAGACATTTATGACTGCTATGAATATGACCCAGAAGAATATTATAGAGTTGAGGAAGCCACGCAAAACATGCTGGCGAAGTTACTGCAAAGGTCCGAAGAGATTTTAAACTCAAATATGGATCAACCCAGATCAACAATATCAACACAGATGAAATTGCCAAAGATTTCGCTGCCACAATTTGATGGTGACTACCTCAGATGGAAACAATTTCATGACTTGTTTTCACAAATGGTTCACGAACAAGACATTGGAGGAGCTCAGAAAATGTGGTTTCTCAAAACCAATCTAACTGGTGAAGCCGAACGCCTAATCAGACATTTGCCAATATCAGATGCAAACTATTCAACGGCTTGGGATACCCTTACAAAACGATACAACAACAAAAGGTTGCTGACCAGAACATTGTTGGAAAAATTGTTAGGACAACAAGTAACCACACCAGACTCTTCTACATCAATAAAAAGGCTACATGACACTACAAGGGAATGCATCTTGGCATGGAATAATCTTGAAATCCAGACAGACACATGGGATCCAATATTGCTACACTTGCTTCTAAAAAAGGTAGACAAATCAACCCATGTTCTATATGAGCAAGGATTACAAGCACCCAGAGATCTACAATCAGTAGAAGAGTTCCTGAAGTTCTTGGAACTTCGGTTCCAGGCTCTAGAGACACTAGGCTCACAGAAGACAGACGGTAGACTCATCAACAAATCATCAGTACTGGTCACAGGAGCCAGCCCTACCCTTTGCAAGGCTTGTCAGAAGCAACATGGATTATTTGCATGCCCTAAGTTTTTAAAACTTTCACCTATAGAGCGTCGCAAGATGGCATACCAAGTAAAAGTGTGCACAAATTGCCTGAAGAGTTCCCATCAAGTAGCAGATTGTCCGGCAAGAGGGTGCTTAAAATGTAATCAGAAGCACAATACATTACTTCATCAACAATTTCAATCTAAGAGATCTGACGATCAAGCAGTTAAGAGCATCATCGTTCAACCAACAACAAGTTCCAAGGAGCCATCAGCAAGCTTGGCAGCAAGAACGAAAACACTCAAGAGAAATTATGTTCTGCTTGGAACCGTATTAATAATGATACCAAATGGCAAGGGCGAAACTATCCGATGTAGAGCGATTCTTGACTCAGGTTCGCAACTAAACTTCATAACAGAACGTTTGTCAAGTAAACTTGGTCTACGAAAATCGTCAGAAACGATGCTCATACAAGGCATAGGAGAAATAAAGCAACGCACCCAACATAGAATAAATGTACAAGTCATGTCACGGATCAACAACTTCACAGCACGAATCGAAGCCTTCGTTCTTCCGGAAATAACTTCCGCACAGCCAACTTACGAATTAGATACGGAGTCCTGGTCTATTCCTCGCAACATAGAATTAGCGGACCCAAGTTTCAACTGTCCAGGCAAGATAGATCTGCTCATTGGCGCGGACCTTTATTATCAACTTCTGTCGGTCGGTCAAATAAGACTTGGAACAGACTTGCCTATTTTACAGAACACTGTTTTTGGTTGGGTAGCTGCAGGAACAACACCCCAGTTATCACAACAAACTTTAACTTGTGGCATCTCTACAACAGAAGATATCAATCTAGAGACACAAGTGGAAAAATTTTGGCAATTAGAAGAAGCACAGTCAGTTTCTCCTAAATTCACAGCAGAACAAGCTAGATGTGAACATTATTTTCAAAACACCATCAAGCGTGATAACACTGGGCGTTTTATTGTCAAACTACCCTTTAATCGAGACACCAAGGAATTAGGCGAATCAAAAGATGTAGCTCTGCGCCGATTTCTAGCCATCGAACGAAAATTCGAAAGGAATCCATCATTACATACACAATATATGGACTTCATGAAGGAATACATAGAACTCGACCACATGAGAGAGATTGACTTCAACATTGTCACTAAGCCATATTATTTCTTGCCACACCATGCTGTGGTAAAACCAGACAGCACAACAACGAAATTAAGAGTAGTGTTTGACGGCTCCTGCAAATCATCATCAAACACTTCGTTGAACGATATTTTGTCAACTGGCCCTACCATACAAAACGACTTATTTTCAATATTGCTTCGTTTCCGCATCCCACGGTTTGTCTTCACAGCCGACATCGAAAAGATGTACAGACAAATATTAATGGATCCAGAGGACCAGAAGTTTCAATTAATCTGGTGGAGAGACAACAGCACCAAACCTATAAAATGTTTCAACCTGCGCACTGTTACATATGGCACCACGTCAGCACCATACCTTGCGACTAGATGTCTTCAACAACTAGGAAAAGAGTTCAAGGCGATTTATCCACTGGAATCTGAAACAATTGAAAGAGACTTTTATGTGGACGACGTAATGACGGGGTCAAATAGTTTGGTTGAAGCATTGCAGTTACAGAAGCAGTTGCAAGAAGCTCTAAAGAGTGGCGGATTCAAGCTCAGGAAATGGTGCGCCAATCATCCCCAATTATTGAAATCTTTCTCAAGAGAGGACAAGGCTCTGCAGTTCGACATTTACGAGTCCGAACTAGGCATAAAAACATTGGGCCTGACATGGATACCTCACTCAGATGAATTTTGCATCAAAACATTGTGCACTGAGCGTAGCAGGGTGACAAAGAGAACAGTTTTATCGGACATTGCACATTTGTTCGATCCGCTGGGCATCTTAAGTCCTGTGATAGTTTCTGCAAAGATTTTCCTTCAAACCCTATGGCGTCTTAAACTTGACTGGGATGCAGCGCTCCCTATGGAACTACACACATTTTGGACAAAATTTCATCAAGAACTGCCATCACTCGCTAGAATCAAATTTCCAAGACATATGTTTTCTGCAGCAGTTCCATTATCAGTACAACTGCATGCCTTCGCTGACGCATCTGAGAAGGCCTATGGTTCTGCAATATATTTACGTTCCATAAACCATGAAGGCGTTACAATCGTGCGACTCCTATGCTCTAAATCAAGAGTAGCTCCAGCCAAACCATGCACTCTTCCACGACTAGAATTGTGCGCAGCAAAACTGACTGCAGAACTAGCTAGCCGAGTCAGATCCGATCTAAACTTGAAGGACGTCCAATGCTATTACTGGACTGATTCAAAAATCACATTGGACTGGATCAATTCGGATCCGGCATTATATCATACATTCATCGCCAACCGGATCGTGTCTATTCAAGAAATATCATCACCAGACCAATGGAGGCATGTAAGCTCAAAACAGAATCCGGCCGACCTTGTATCGCGGGGAGTACATCCAGAAAAACTAGCTTCTCAGAACATTTGGTTTTATGGTCCTCTATTCCTTCATGGCACAGAAAACCACTGGCCTCCACAATACATCAAATCATACACGGACCTGGAAAAAAGGCGCCCGAAAACTATTCTAACAGTCTTTAGTGAAGATTCACACTTTGTAAACACCATAGAACATCAGAATAACTTCAGTAGATGGCAACGAATTGTTGGTTATGTTTTGAGATTCACACGAAATTGTCGACCTGTCCATCACTGTCGCAACAGAAACCAGCAATTAACAACAAAGGAACTTGACGAGGCTACCACAATCATCATCAAATCAATTCAACAAAGGGAATTCAGGGAAGAATTATCACAATTACATCGTACGGGGTATGTCCATAACAGCAGTCCTATGAGCAGCTTGTCTCCAGTCATAGACAACCAAGGCTTAATCAGAGTAGGAGGGCGATTGGAAGCAGCTAATTTACCCGTGGATGCAAAACACCCAATATTACTTCCATACGCACATACCTTTACTAAGCTATTGATGACACATCTTCATGAAAGCAATCTACACTGTGCACCACAGACACTCCTGGCCACAACGCGCCAAAGATATTGGCCTATCAAGGGTAAAACTATCGCTCGATCAATAGTGGGGAAGTGCATCCGATGCGCCAAGGCCAAACCAAAACTCCTCAACCAATTCATGGGGAACCTTCCTGCACACAGAATACAACCAGCACGACCTTTTACAAACGCTGGAGTAGACTTCTTAGGACCTATTTGGATTCACTTTACTCTGAGAGGCAAACGTCCTCAGAAAGCATATATTGCAGTCTTTTGCTGCTTTGCAACGAAGGCAGTACACTTCGAAGTTGCAAGTGATCTGAGCACAGCAGCATTTATAGGATGCCTTAAGCGTTTCGTTGGAAGGAGAGGAAGTTGCAGCAACCTGTACTGCGACAATGCTACTAACTTTGTAGGAGCAAAGAACTAGCTCAAGGAACTTGAAGAGAACCTTCACCATGGAAACTCACAACAATTAATAACCTCATATTGCACAGCTAAAGGGATTCAGTTTCATTTCATTCCACCTCGAGCACCACATTTTGGCGGCTTGTGGGAGGCCGCAGTGAAGTCAGCCAAATATTTCCTGCAACGAAACATCGGATCAGCCTCATTGACATATGTGGAACTTGAAACACTTATGATCGAAATTGAGGCCATTCTGAACTCTCGGCCATTAACGCCATTATCTAGTGACCCAAACGATCTAACCGCTCTCACTCCTGGACATTTTTTAATCGGAGAGCCACTCACGACCGCTGCAGATCCAAACTCACAACCTTCAAAGAGCAGCCTCTCACAGCGATGGAAACAAGTGTTCATTTTAAAAAATCAGTTCTGGCAAAGATGGTCCAAGGAATACCTCAGCCAGTTACAACATCGTTACAAGTGGAAACAACAATCAAATAATGCTCGTCCTGGAATGATGGTGGTGATAAAGGAAGAAAATCTTCCCACAACCCAATGGCAGCTAGGTCGAATCATAGAAACAGTCAGGGGACAAGATGGTTTGGTGAGAGTAGCAGACGTGAGAACGTCATCAGGCATATTACGAAGACCCATACATAAACTAGCACCATTGCCCGTTGAAGATGGCAGTGATTCAACTCATCAAACGCTAGGCAACTCTTCGACTATCGAAGACTCCAAAGAACAAACGTCGCATTCAAAACACACGCAGAAACGCAAGACTTCGCCAAACGCTTCTTCAATAACAACAGCATCCACCTCAGAAGGTGCAACATCAGTTGCCTCAGAAGATCCAACGGTATCTATCTCAGAAGGTGCAACATCCCACAAAAGAAGACATCGTCAGAGTGGTGCAACAAGCTTGTTGCTATTTACCTGCTTAATCTTGCCAGTATTCAGTCAAGTACGAATTAACGAATTCAAATCTAAACCAGGAATATATTTTGAGCCCATGGGCAACGCTCACCTCATATCCAACGAATGGACGCTCGTAGTGCACTACAACATGAGCCCAATTTGGGAAGAATACGAAACTATACGTTGTGGCATAAGCAATTTGAGTAATCTTTGCAACATAATTACTGACAAGATATCCTGCGAGCCTATCCTAAACCAATTTCAAGGTTTCCTAACCGAAATGCAGAATGGTAATGAGCTCCTACTTCATAGTCATAAAAAGGTGCTATCGAGATCAAAAAGAGCTCCCTTAAACATTATAGGCAGTCTGGCCAACTCCTTATTTGGGGTTTTAGATTCAGAATATGCCAACCAGATGTCTGAAGTAATTGAAAATATGAAGAGCAATGATCACTATCTTCTAGAGCTCATTAAGAACCAAACCTCAGTAATTGACTCAACTGCCAATGTAATCAAAAGGTCACAAGAAAGGACAGAGAGCCAGTTCATGGAGTTTCATAAATATTTCAATACAACCATCTCTCAACTCAACAACCTAACACATGAAGCCCACCAGCTAAGAATAACACAAATATTTACAACACTTTCACTCCGGTTAGTAATGGCTATCAATAATTATCAACGGATCCAATCAACGCTGTGGGACGTACTAATTGATACTCATCAAGGGAAAATAAATCCTTACCTATTGGCGCCAAGACAGTTCAATAAAGAGCTCTGTCATATTCAAGAGCATCTGACATCATCACTGAGATTGCCGGCGAAACCTGAGGACTTGATAAAATTGTACAGCATCATGTCAGTTGAAGGACGAGCCAGTCCTAGCCACATGATCTTTCGGTTAACTCTACCATTATTTACATCTGAGCAATTTGAAATGATGCACTTGGTGTCAATACCATTTTTAAGGAACAACAGTCTCATGATGATTCAACCATCAACAGAATTCTTGATAATCAATCTCCATAGAGATCAGTATTATCCTCTACAAGAGAACGAACTAAGATCATGCCGAGTAGGCGAATCAGGATTCATCTGCAAGCAACATCATCCGATCTATTACAAGCAGTCCAATCATAGCCTGTGCGAGATCAGCCTGCTGACACAATCAACACCAAGAAACTGTTTTCTTACATCAGCTCACTCCCTTCGATGGATACAATTAGCCACCCCCAATCATTGGATATACTTGATGCCAACACGAACAACCATAAATATTGTTTGTGAAGGGTCAGTTCATCAAGAAGTCCTCGAAGGTTCTGGTATATTAGAATTAAGCCCACAATGCTCTGTCCGAGATGAATCTACCACTATAAGGGGCCACAACATTATCTCCAGCCACTCAGAAGGTCAATTTATTACCACACCAAGATTCACCGACTTTATCCGTACACTAAACAACACCAACACCGACCTCGCATTGAAGGTCTCCCCAGCACAAGGCATCATGCAAGACATCCAAGAACTTCAAATGAGAATAAACTCACTCAAGGAAATGGAAAGACTAGCTCCCAAGGACATCAACTTTCATGATACTCATCAATACACCATTGGCTACACAAGTTTGCTATTAATATTGGCTCTCATCGTATACGTGACATGGAGATATAAACAACATACGTTTGGACATCAAACAATACACCCTAGACCACCCGTACCATTGCCAAGAACCACTTCCCTGGACCTATTACAGTCAGAAGATCTTGAGCCAGCTCAACGCGGGGAGAATGTTCAAGCCTAGCCATATGCATAGTATTATAGCACATTCCTTAGCTTTACATACCAAAAAAAAAAACTTAAATTTCATTAATTGTAAATCTGCTTACAATTGAATTCTCACCGCTGCCCATCACAATTCTCATGAAATCGTCTGCACTATGCAAGTAAACAAGATCATATTGCATGAGAATTGTGATAACAGAAGGCGCAGTGACAATTATTTTGTAGGTAGGTAAGCAAAATACATAATATCTGATTTCATGTGACTATGGGAAGAAAATAATTTAAATTTGTTGCTGACTTTGATATTTTTGGATTTACAGTAGATAATTTTGTATAAAAATGGGACTTTTCAAGAAAATAAATTATTAGTTGTTCGTCCGAAGTCGAGAGTTTTTATTTAGAGAATTTTCATCGACATGTATTAAGGTTGAGTACCTTCAATACTTTACAACTGTTTTCCATTGAGGTTGAGTACCTCAATACACTTCGCCACTAGAACTACCGCTTTAAGGTTGAGTACCTTAAGGCACAAATCCTATTAAGGTTGAGTACCTTAATATACCACGTTAAGGAAGTCGCGGGCAAGCAAAAGAGCTTGATCGCAATATAAACACATATATTACTTATATGAATTGCATGAATACGATAATGGATTACAGATTATGGACAAGGGAAATATATAGTATAAAGGAACGAGAGTTACGCGGTTTTTTTAAAAAATGTTTTAAAATAATAAAAGAAAGGGATGAAGGTGAACTTAGGAACGCTACACGAATGAGCGTTCGAGAATTATCTAGAATTTCGGCTACTTCAAACTGTCTTATTCAAGCCGTCGAGGTTTCTTGGACCTTGAATTTAATTACTTATTTACAACGATCACGCCAGGTGGAATTTGTTTGTCGACGATTATTTGGGTTCTGTGTACAAGTAAAAAAGGTGGAATTGGTTTCAGACCAATTCTTATGATACCCTAAATGAATGCTCGTATGTAATTTCGTATGGTCACCTCTCTGTGTAAGTAGAATTTTTGAAGTGATTTTTCGCATATATTTGAAGAACTGTTCATCGGACAGTAAAAATGATTATAAACAACTTTATAGGATTTCATTTATTTAAAAATGGATAGATATACACTTAACACAATTACATGTAAGAATTTTAATTAAATATTTACATACATAATTCAAAAGTAAATTCTCATAATGAATTCAATGCTCTGATCACCAACTACAACTACTCGAGGTAAGTGATCAGCAGTCGAATAACTGCTATAATATCCCGACAGTTCATCTAATGTTTCAGAGTACTTTGCCTCCTAGCTGTTTTAATCGTGGATCTATAAACAGAGAAAACATATTTAGCTATATAATATTATATATTATCCGCATTGTCGTTCCATTCGTTGAATATTTATCAACCACTATCTTTTCACATTTCGATGTAATTAACTCGGGGTACATTTGTTCTTCACTTTTTATTAGAATATTATATGTATTATTATATAAAAAACTTCTAAAATATTCAAACCTTTACTGTACTGTCACTTTCAGATTTTATTCAAATTCAAATAAATTTATTTTTTACCTCAGTATGTTGGCAGAACTGTTGCATCATGCATCAAATTTTAAAATTTTCTAAACTCTTGCATCATGATGCATGCTGCGTTGATGCATGCTGCGCCGATTGCGAATTGCGCCATATGATCCCATGATATTAAACCTTGCTGCATGCTGCGTTGATGCATGCTGCGTTGATTCTGAATTGGGCTTCAGTAGGCATTAGCTAAGTTTTTTTTTTATATCTGTGATCTGATCCGGTTCAATTTTATGTACGTAAAGCAACAACAATGTGTGATCCATTGTTGTTGTTTTACGTTCATAAAATTGAACCGGATCAGATCAGACAGATAAAAAAAAACGTACGGTCATAGATAAGAGCTCATTGTATGCAAAACTCCATGGCCTTTCCAACGACTGCTCAACCAGTTCCGTACATATCTCCGCTCAGAAGTTATTGGAATCTAGGCTAAAAATTTCGGATTTTCGTACCTTTTTTTATTTTGTCCTCTATTTTTTTTTGTAAAACGGTCATTAACATAACATTACTGGTGACCGTACGCCCTGCCTTACAATGCCATAAAATTTTTTGTTTGCCTAGGTGTGTACATACTATCACCTCCTGCTCTATTGACTTCCTAATGGGAAACACCCTGTATTTGTTTTAAGGCCGTACGCCAGCAATTATTTTATGAAAGTTTTGCAGAGAAAATATGAATGAATTGCTTTGTGATCGATAATTTTAAATCTTAAAAATAATTTTAAAATCAATTAAATTAGTTAAAGTTAAGGGCTTCTTCCGAAGTACTTGTAATGTGGCAACCGCCACCGAAGTTAGAGCACAATATTTAAATTTAGCGCCAAGCGCAGCGAATTGTAATTCCTTAGTAATGTCGCGCCCTCTATGTAAAAAAATAAGAACAAAAAATATGTAATAGCCTGAGTAGCGTCATTTTTCGCTTCGTTTGAGTTTTTTCCACCGCGAGCAAAAGACTGTCCATCCAATAGCTTAGGTTAAAAAGTACCTACCTGTGTAAAAGGGCCAATAAAACCAATAAAGCATTAAGAGTTGTATGGTGACATAGTGTGAAATGGTAAGTCGCTAACTTCCAAAGTGGTGACCTTGACGTGATCTACAGTGAAAGGTGTGCAAGTGAAGGCTCAAAACAAGCAAATTAACAATTCGCCAATTCGATTGCCGGTGCTCCATGCATATCGCCATTTTGGACTTGAGACTTTGAGTATCACTTTCACATAAACTTGAGATTCAATGTCGACCTCTAGTGACAAGTAGATACAGTGACTCATAGTATGTTATGGTCGTAGCGTGCTGCCTATAGGCACATGCTACATTGAGAACTACCGCAGCACGGATGCCGGCCGGCTGCCATACCGACGGTCTGCACGCACCCTAGCTCGGAGGATTCTTGCTTATCATTGATGGAGAAGAAGAAGACAATCTTCTCTTCCTGTCAAATCATTCAGACAGCAACAGCGCAGAAGAATACGACAACAAAGGAATTGCGTAGACATCGGCTAGAAAATAAATCCTAGGTATTTTCACCTACCCCGCACAATTTACACCTCAAGTAAGGCATCACCTTCTTTGATGATCGGTTATAATGATGAAGCGCGTTCCTTCGATATAAGGACGAAACTTCTTAACACTCATCTCCGCCGCTAGGCACTCTAACTCCGTGACACTATAATTCCTTTGCACTTTGTTCAGCTTTTGCAACATAAATGCAATCGGATGTTCATTATCGTTGTTGTCCCTTTGGCAAAGAACACTACCAATTCCATTTGAAGATACGTTACATTGGAATATGAAGTGTTGACTAAAATCTGGGGTAGAGAGGATTGGTACCTCTGTTAGACGAGACTTGATTTGGTTAAAGGCGCTCTCAGCCGCATCTGACCAAGTAAATTTGGAGCCCCACCTTAGAAAGTCTGTTATTGGTGCTACTAGATCAGCAAAATTAGCTATGAGCCTCCTATACTATCCCGCGAGCCCTAAGCATCTCCTAATTTGACGTACGGTCTTGGGTCGTGGAAAGTCTTGAATCGCGACAATCTTCTCTGGATCTGTTTGGATTCCTTTTTCACTTATAATGTGCCCTAAATACTTTAGCCGTCTTTGGCAAAACCTGATTTTCTTTATATTTATGGTTAATCCAGCACGTCGTATGCAATTCTCAGACAAGATTAATAGGTCATCTAAATAAACAACGACGTCTTCATGAAGATCGTATGGAATAACTCTATCCATGAGCTTGCACAGAGTCTTGGGTGAGTTGGTCAACCCGAATGGCATTACTGTAAACTGGAAAAGGCCCCTTATAGGCACTACAAAAGCACTTTTATTTCGCAAGTTCTTGTCAAGCTAAATCTGCCACAAGGCATCCTTCAAGTCCAGACTGGTAATAAACTTAGTACCTCTGACTCGACTCAATATGCCGTTTATTTGGGGAAGAGGATAAGCATCCTTCTTGGTGACTTCGTTTAGTTTCCTTGAATCCAGGCAAACTCTGATTTGACCATTGGATTTCTTCACCATTACCAACGGCGAAGCCCACTCACTATGGCTTTCTTCTATCACCCCTATTCTCAACATTCGATCAACTTCTTCATCAAGAATCCTGTGCATTGGTGTTGACAGAGGATAGTGTCTCTGCCTGACAGGTTTGCTCTCTCCGATGTCTAATACGGGCTTCAGGAGAGATGTCCGAACAAACCTCCCTTAGCAAAGGACGGAAACTGCGCTATTTTTTTATTAACCAGTTGTCTCTCCTCTGTGTTGAAATCATGCAAGGGTTCATAATCAGCAGCTAATTGAATTTCTGAGATAATAGCTGGAAAAAGTTTAAAGGAGGTCCAAAACTCGATTCCGAGAACAAGCTGGCGAGCTAAGCTAGGTACTATAAAAAATCAGATGCTCTGAGTCCTATCATTAAAGTTAACCGGGAGCCACACGTATCCTAAGACTTCTTGGCGCTCCATCTGCCGTACGGACTGAGGAAGTGATAGAAGACCACTGAGCACCAAGTCTTTCTAATAATTCCGAGGCATTTTTACCTAGGCAGCTGACACTCGCCCCACTGTCTAGCAACCCATACATGCGCTGGTCTTTAACACTAATTTGCACTACAGGCCTGCCATTTTCCTCGGTTTTTATTATAGACTTAGACAACTCTCTTCTATAGCTTTCCGAGGTCTGAAGTATTTATGGGTTCCGCCAACAATTAAATTTGCATGTTCTGCGGTGTTGTGGAATGAGTTTGAGTGCTCACGGACTGAGTTCTCGATATTATTTACATGGGAGGGATGGGAAAGCTTTTCTACGGGTTCAAGTATCCCCTCACTTGTTGACCCGCTTTCCAGTTACCCTTCATGCATTTGATACGGTTTGGGGGTAAAAAATTCTTCGCCCCACAAGTATAACAGAATATTCGTCTCGTTTTGATAGGACAATCAACAAAGGTGTGTCCTAGATCGTTACAATTCAAACACACGACAAAATCTGACCGAACTCTCTCTCTAGCTTCCATCACGGCGATTTCACCTTCCGGGACACGTTCTTCTTCGATCTCGTTAGGTAGCTCCCGAGGCTTGATTTGATCCTCTGCCGTTTTCTCAACTTCCGTCCACAACTTTTCCATCTTCCGGCAGAGTTTGTCCATCTTATCTAGATTACGAAAATTATATAATGCCAAGGCCTTCCGGAGTGCGGGGTGCATGTTCCGCTATACTACATGCAGTAGTTCACTCTGACTCATTGCTTCACGAAGTCTCAATGCTAGACCTTCTATATCGAGGCGAAAATCGCTGAATATCGAAATCACTATGTGAATCCTCAAATTCATTTCTTAAAGAGTATCGCAATTGAGACCAGTCAGCAGTCGAATATTTTCGACAGAACGGCCAGTACTAGGTGGCTAAGCGGCCCGAGAGGAGCTGGTGGATGGCATACCTTAAGATATCTTGTGGGTCCCTATCAGCTCTTGTTAGAGTTTCCACTCTGAATAGGAATTCGTCTACCGACAGACCCCTAGAGCTTCCATCAAACCTTATATGCCAGTTCATCACGGATTCCCGTGATTTCGTCTAGATGTTTGAGAAAGCCTCTCTTGCGGTATGGTTGGGGGAGATGATACAGGAGGAGGTCCTTGTAGATTAGGTCTATCTAACTGAGGAGGCCGTGCGGTGACTGGCTCTCCCGGATGTGGAATTGCCGATCGAATAGGTAGATGGGATGAATAATAATAATAATAATATTTATTTCAGAATAGTACAATAAGACAAAAGTCTTTACTTTAGTACATTAAGCAATACAAAATATAGTTGCATTTCAAACAATAAGATTGTTAGAGGGGCGCTAGTGAGAAACACAATGAAGAAAAAAAAAAATAAATAAAAAAACAAAATACAGTAAAAGAATTGGAAAAAAAAGCATACAGAAGATACTAAAAAGAAAGTTAAAAAAATAATAATAATAATAATTCGAAGTTATTCAAATACTATGGCTAAACAAGAAAAGAAAATATCCCAGAACCGTGAGTGTGCAGAATCATTAACTACGACGCAGGAAATCATTAATCAAACGCCGATCGTGTACGCTGAATCGCAGGTGGAAGTGTATTCTAAACGCGAGTTACGTGGACAAAGTAAGAACCATCAAGTGTTAAATGTTTAAAGCGAGGTAAGATCAGATTCAAATGTCTTTCACTGTGCATAAAATTAATGAACCCGAACAGGTATGAGGGTACGCCAGTGTACAATATTTTATGGAGTGAGAGTAGTGCTTTGCGTAATAAGTAAACGTTCAGTGAGCAATCAATGATTTTATTCCTAAATGGAGTTATGTGGTCAATTCTGAGCAAACTAGAAGCAAATCTAGTACAATCATTGAAAGCAACTTCCAGTTTTCGCTTGCAGGCGGCATCTAGTCGAGGGAATATCAATGATCCAAATGTAAAGTAAGGTAATAACAGCGACCTAACCAGATTTATGCGCATAGTGGTCGAAAGAATATTGGCGTACAACCACAGCCATCTGAGGGTTCCATACACTTTACCAGTGATTGCCTTGACATGGTCACAACAAGTCATACTGGAATTGAAGAATAACCATAAATTTTTTACCCGATATATAAAGGAAATAGGAGAACCTTCCAGGAGAATAAGTGGTAGGTGTGCGGGGTCAAGGGTGTATCTGTATATTGGCATGGCCTCCGACTTAGTGGGATTCAATGAGAGGCCATTGACGACAGACCACTCGCGAATTCGTTCCAAATCCTCATTCAGCCTACTAACGCAATCATCAACCAAGCCGATGGGACAACTAAGCTATAGTTGGACATAATCAGCATACATATGAACTTTGCATTGAGAAACCACAGTTAGAAGATCGTTGATGAACAAAGTAAACATGAGAGGACCCAATATAAATCCCTGAGGACGCCGTATGTTACGCTAATACTGAAGAAGACGAGATTAGCGACCTTGACTCGCTGGCAGTGATTTGTCAAGAAGAGAAGCAGAGGAACTAAAGTCAAAAAGTTCGATTAGTTTTGCAAGGAGTTTGGAATGGTCCACGATGTCAAAGGATTTGGTGAAATCTAACAGAACTAAGAACACTAGATGATCAATGTCAAGAGATATTCTAATATCAGTCGTAATATTCAACAGCGCTGTCTCACAGCCAGGGCCGGATTTAGAAGTGTGGAGGCCCTGGGGCAACAAAGGAGTGAAGATCCCTAATTATTTTTAAAATAGGTTACACATTTTTGTTTTTAATTGTTTAAATAATTTATTGCACGAAAAAATAATAAAAAGACAAACTACAAAATTGGAAGAAATTAACATGTAACGTCAATGGAATCTTGCGGGCTTTTTTCGACGAAAAATCGTCGATGATTTTGCTGAAATCTAGCTCCCGGAGTAAATCACTCTCAATACTGAGTAGGCGGTTTTGGCGGTTTTGCTTCATCGTAGTTCTCAGCCTATTTTAGATGATTTTCATTTTTGAAAATGAACACTCTCCAGTGCAATTCGATACCATCAAAACCAAGTGCATTCTTAGTGTAATTACTATGTTTGGGAATGTAGCTCTCAAATTTTGATTGTCGAGAATTTGATAGTAAAACAGCTCTTTAGATTGGTCCTTTTTATAGTCCTTTTTGTATAATTCTATCAACTATACAAATTGAACCAACTCATTACCAAGACTAGATTATAAATCGTCTTTGTAAATTTTCACCAATTCTTCTGCTGCAGTATACAAACTTGCAGCGTCCATCTCCTCTATGCGATTCAGAAATCCAAATCTCGAACGGACTGCATCGTATGCATGCAATCTTTCAGTAAGAGAAACACATAGCTGATCGATCACTGGGATGTAACCTGACACTTTAAATTTCTCGTTTGGTGACAGGTCACCTCCTTGACTAGCGAGTATCGCTAAGCTTTTTCAACATGTAAAACTGTCTGTTTGTTCTCTGCGATAATTTTTCAGTTCGAATTCGGTTTCGTTCTGTACTAGCGGTGAAAAATGTGTATAAATTCTGGACGAAATCAAAGAATCGAACAGCCGATGGGCAAGAGTTAGCAGCCACCTTTCCAACTAGATTAAGAGAATGACCACGAACATCGATAAACCATTTTTTTCCTAAATCAAAGCTAGCATCCCCCTGTACTTGCCACTCATATTTGCAGCATTATCGTAAGATTGGCCGCGGCAATCAAGAATATCTATTTGATGGTCGTCTAAAAATTTAAGCAAAGCTTTTGCCGTGGCTTCACCAGTATGGCCGCAGTGTGGTAAAAAGGTCAGAAACCTATCCTTTGGCATCGATCCTTCAATATATCGAACAACTATAGTTAGTTGATCTATATGGGACTCGTCGGGCGTGGAGCCCACTGACACCGAATAATACTTAGACTTCTTAGTTCTTGTTATTATTTCATTGAGGACTTTATCACCCATGGAACTGATCAGTTCTTCACAGATCGTAGACGAAAGGTAATTGACATGACCACTCCCTTTGTTCGCATGCTCCTTCAAATGGATTGCGAGAAGTGGTTCATACTCGGCTAACAATTCCAGAATACCGAGATAATTTCCATTTCTTGGTGAACCAATGTTTTCATCATCACCTCGGAAAGCTAATCCGCGTTCAGCAATGAATTTAATGTTACTGACGATAATTCTGAGGATTTTCCGCCAATATTGAATTTGTTGTGCCCCTTGAATTGCTATCTCTTCATCGATGCATCCTGTGATTTTTCCCCGTTGCACTAAAGTCATTACCGATTCCAAGTGAGTCTTTGAAATTTCATGCTCATATAGACGACCATATGCATGCTTCCAGTCACTAAATCCTTCCCCACTTAATTTCGTGTTCTGCGTGGACATTAATTTACACGCATAGCAATATATTTTACCCGTACTTGGAGAAAAACAAAGCCAAAATCGGTTGACGGTCTCTTGATTTTGATTCCGGCGTGTGAACATATTCTTTGAACATTTCCGAACAAAGTTCGAATTATCTCGCGACTGATCTTGTAAAACTGAGCTCTGCAAAGATACTTCATCACAATTTTGAAGTTCTGTGGAACCTTTTTCCGCACAATATTTAATCATTTCTCCTGTAATAATGTCAGGCCGAAGACCAATGTCATTTTTGAAACCACAAAATTCGGCTTGCTCTTGATTCTGATCGCAAGTTTTTGAAGATTCTGTGGTGTCGTCCGATGCAACAGCTGGATTATATTGAATAATATCCACCAAATGTCCATCTAATGTCGAATCTTCCGGGACTTCTTGTTTAGTTGACGTGATAAAATAATTGGTCAATTTTGGTGTTTTAGCTAAAATTTCTTCATGTTTTTTTTCACGTTCTGCTTGCAATTTCCTCTTCTGGTAACCACTAGGGAATACTCGAGGAGTTTTGTGACGATCACTCATGATTTCATCACTATAAATGAAAGGTAGAGAAAACATGCAATGAAAAAGGCCCTTAACGACATAGTACACATAGCAAATAAGAAGAACATACAAGCTATATACCAAAGCCTATTCAGTTATGTGCATGCACTCAATTAACAAGAAAGATGAAAACAGAAAGGAATTGAAGAAAGTTATTTCAAATTCAAATGAACAAAGACATGAACAAGAGTTAAATTATTCAAACTGATTATGAGGAGGTGTAATAATAAATCTTATTGTTTTAACTATCGACGATTGGCGCTTGACAACATAATATTCTTATAAATTATAAAATAAACTGACCTACGAAAAATGGATTAAAACGGACGTTAATTGATAAATCATATGCCCTCTGCAACATTTTTGTGTTTCTATTTCTAAACGTGCAAATTGAGATGTTAAAACAAAATATATCACGGTTTCTTAATTGCGCAAGTAAATAAGATATTCAATTTATATTAATTTGAACATGCAAATACTTACGTGTGTCCATATAAAATCAGAAAGCCGTGATTTAGAAGAATTTACATTTGTTGCACAATGTTCGTAGGCTCTTAGACTCACTTAGAACAATGTAACAAGCACGCCACGACGCTGACTCGCAGACAGTGGTTTTGTTCATACCACGAACGACCGTGCAGTGCAAAGATGAAAACGGGGAAAAACTGAGAATTCGGGGAAAAATGGAGAATTCGGTGAAAAACGGGTAGAAAGCATATGCAAGCATAAACAGCCATTCAGTGTTCGATTCCTCGTCGCGATTATTTTTTTCTCATTATAGAATGATGAATAAAAATAAATAATAATATCTAATTAACTGATATTCTTTAGTTATTAAAGAAATCATTATTTCCTTATCATTTCCTTTATGCAATAAAAGGTATGTGATTAAATGATTCAATTCAATTGTTTCAAAAAATAATTATTTGCGTATTTATAACTAATTATACAAAATACATTCGTATTGGTGTCATCAATATTATCAGAACCGAAATAAGGGGAACCTCCGAAAATATTTATAATAATGTAATATTATTAAAAAATATATTTTCGAGGTTTGTGGATGAAAATGGATGTATTTCGTCTGTGTAGTTAGATAATTCTATTGCGGGTTGTGGAGGCCCCTCTCTTGTGGAGGCCCCGGGCTGGAGCCCCGGTTGCCCTCCCCTAAATCCGGCCCTGCTCACAGCTGTGCCCAGCGCGGAAGTCAGACTGCCATTGACTGAGAAGGTTATTTTGGAATAGATACTGTTGAATTTGTTTAGATATAATTTTTTCCAGCACCTTTGTTAGGAAGCATAATATGCTAATAGGTCTGAAGTCACCTGGCTCCTTTACAGAGGAATTTTTAGCAATGGGAACCACAAAAGCTTCCTTCCAAAGTGTGGGAAATTGACTGAATGTTAAACAGGCCTTAAAAATTTGTAGTATAGGTTTAATTATAAAAGGTAACAGTAGTTTAACAAAGCGGGGTGGTAATTTATCCGGACCTATAGCTTCAGAGCGAATACAGTTAATGGTGTCAATTGCTTCATTCACATCAATACAACGGAAGCTAAAACCAGAGTCGACAGGGCGTGTCCAATGGCGCACCATACTCATGCCTGATGAGGTGGTAATTACGTTATTATTATGCGATACAAAGTATGTATTAAGGTCATCAGCATTTAGCTCGCAGTTCAAATTTTTATTGCTGGTTACACCAAGACTGCGAAGTGTACACCATAGCTTCTTCGGAGGCAATGTAGTGTCCAGTTTATCAGCATAAAATGCTCGCTTAGCATCTCAGACTTTCCTATTAACCAGATTGCAAATCCGCTTGAATGCCAGTAAGCTACTCTGTGTTTTGGTAATCTTGTACCAGTGATGCAGGAAATCATTAATTAGATTTCTTGTTGCTGCGGAGAACTAAGGGCAACGACTTGCAACATGTCTTCTTGATTGAAGAGGAACATACTTGTCAAGCAGATACAGAATTATAGTATTAAGGGCATTGACTTGCAAATCCAGCGTAGAAAGCAAGGAGGGCTAATTACTGTTCTGTGCGGTACCAGTTTCACGCTCAAGACTGATGTTCCAATCAGAGGACCTACAGTCCTCATATAAAAGTTCGAGGTTCATCCTTTGATAATCACGAAAACTAATCACATTGTAGAGGGACGGAGAGCTGGCAATAGGAATGTCATACTTTAAAAATAAAAAACCATGATCAAAAATGGATGGAGGAGTAATTTGGCCGTAACGCAGGGCAGATTTTGGGTCGGTTACAAGTATAAGATTTAACTACTAGGCGGATGTGACCGAAAAATGAGTTGGACCATGATTTATTAAATTAAGATGGACAGATTGAAGTAATGAAAGGAAGCTGTCAGTTAATGAGATATTGTCAAGAATATTTACATTGAAATCGCCAGCAACAATCACATGCGCATATCTATATGATAAATTAAAGATACATTGCTAATTCAACAGCCATTTCCACATTAAATTGTCTGGGCGGGCAATAGGCGGAGATTAAGACGCATTTATCTACGGGGCTTGATAAATGCATCTTAGTTAAAATTTTCTTATTTTATATAAGAAATTGTTAATGGTTATATAAACCAATTCCGAGAAAGAATTATATGTTTTTTTTTTTGTTTAAAAGAAAGATAAAAAAACCAAATATTTAAAATTATTATCTATATTAAAAGTGGAATCTGGACGTTAAAAAGTTTGAAACTTGTCCTGGTATTTTCTCATTATTAACATAACTAAACGTATAAGTATATTTTAGTATTAATCTATTATTGAATATCAATCTTGGTCCAGAATAAAATTATGTTTTTATAAAAAAAAAAAGAATAAAAAATTAATTTGATTTTTGGATTATGGACATTATAACTGAAAAACAATTGTCCTTATTTTAGGGTTCTATTTTATTTAATTAGGTGAAAAAAAAAATGATAAATGAATAAATAATAATAATAACGTGAAATCAATAGTTCAGTTTCCTTTCTTGAACGTAAATCAAATCCAATTTTTATTGAAGGATATCTATGCAAAGTTTTGATAATTGAATCTATTGTAAATAAATTGCTTCCTTTCCTAGATTCCGCTTGCCTTCTTAAATTCGATCTGTTAATTAAATGACTTTTAATATCAGAGCTAAAGAGCTCAATCTTTTAAAAGAGCACCAAGTTAGAGCCAAAGGCTCAACATCTGGTGTTTGAATATGGATATTCAATGAGAGCTGAAAAGTTCGTTACCTTTGATATCAGCCATGTTGGAGCTAAAGAGCTCAATATCTGGCAATTGAATTAAACACTGAGAGTTGCAGGTAAAACTCTAAATTTTTATTTCATATTGCACTTAATTTATACTTTTGAAAATTGCTTACATCGTTAAAACCTTAATACGAAATATTGTTTCTCATGAGAACTATTCTATATTACAAAGAGTATAACAAAATTGCTTACCTTGCTCATATTAGCAATATCGATCAAAAATATGTATTATCGATAAATGCGTATACATTAACCCCTACATGAACAAGCATAGTATTGCTTAGATGCTTAATTTGCAAACAAATGCTAAGTAGATATGAAACAGTTATCGATTGCGTCATTGAGCAATTACTTTTTTAAGTTCACTGAGTAATGCATTGTATGCATCATCACGGTGCAACGCTGACCAGTGGTGATCATATTGCATTTTTACAACTTTCTTTCACTTAGCGTAAATTTATGAATGGATCGTAGAATGGCGCATGGCTATTCCGATCATATTTCTTTTTTTGTTGTTATTTACTTTTGCTTGTTATGTTTGTTTCGTTTATTTTTATTTTTTATTATTATTTGTTGTTGAGGTACGTGCATATGCCTTTATTATTGTGGTATGTAGGTATGCTCTATATCCTTACTGTAAAAAGACAAAAAAAATTTTTTTTATAGAGAAAAAATTTTTTTTTTGATTTACTTATATGAGTGCAATAGGCAATTTGCATATAAATGACTTAATATGTATATACATGATTTCGATACAGATGACAACACTATCTTTAATTAATCAATTATTTCACATTTTTAAAGAGTTATAATGTTTCTATATAATTATTAAAGTTGTTTAAATGATATGTACATTATGTGTATGCATATATACTATAACACATATTATGATAAATGTCAGATGTCGATATCATAGTTCATAGTATTCTAATACTATCAGAATTCTATATTCCAATGAAATGGTTTGCTATTTAAATTTTACATATTTTTTTTGGTTATACATAAGTTATCTATATTCTAATGTAATGGTATGCTATTTAAATTTTTATGTTTTTATTGGTTATGAGTTATCTCTTTTGCCTATTCTTATTTATTTTCTTTCTTTTATTGTCAATATCTAAGTAGACATTTACTCCTTCTATTTCTTTTACTTCATCTCTTTTATCTTCTATTTTAGAAGTACAAAATCTTTTACTTTTATTTCAATTGGGTTTATTACTTTATCTAATTTCTCTTTACGTTTTGTTTTTGCTAAGCCTAATAATATTCTGGCTCTATTGTGTGCTTGTGTTAACCTAAATTTTAGTTCTTTTGCGTAATCTTCATAATTGTATATATTCATATTACCATTGAAATCTACATCGTTCGCCAAGCTAGCGAGTTTCCCAAAGACTAGTTCATATGGAGTGTAACCCGTATCAGAATGTGGTGTCGTATTATAACAAAAGGTATACATAGTACGGTATCCATTCATCCCAATTGTATTCCTGTGTGAATGATAGAAGATATTCATTTAGGACTCTGTGGTTTCTCTCAATTGAACCTAATGTTTGGTGATGATATGGTGTAGATGTTCTGTGCTCTATCTTCAAGTATTTGCATATGTTGGTGCATATTTCATTTATGAATTCCGTTCCCAAGTCTGTTTTTATCGTATTGAAGGTACCATATCTTAATATGAATTTTTCAACTAATGCTCTGGCAATTGTAATTGCCTCCTTGTTCTCCAATGGTATAGCTTCAATATACTTGGTCAGTTCACACTGTATGGTTAGTATGTATCGAAATTCTTTTGACATTTATAGTGGACCAACAGTATCTACAGAGATTACTTCGAAACTCCTTTTTGGGGTATCCGTTATCACTAATCTTTCTCTAGTGTGTTTTAGGATTTTATTCTTTGCACACAATTCACATCTGCTTATATAGTCTTTAACTATCTTGTTTAGATTTTTCCATATGTATCTTTGTTTTATCTTATTTATCGTTCTTTTGACACCTCAGTGTCCGCCATGTGGTGAGTTGTGGAATTCATTGATTATATTATTCTTCATTTTAATATCTTTTATTTGTATGGGAGTTTTATATATTATAATTTTTAATTTTGTTTGCCTATTACTCTCATTTCTATTTTGTTTTTTATTTTGCTGCAGCTTGTTAAATAACTTTTAAATTCGTCGACGTTTATATAATGAAATATGATGTCATCTTTCGCTAACGATAGTGACTCTGTTTTCATTTTCTTCATTTTCGAAATCAGTGTCTCCAAGATCAAACCTAAGTCGTGATATGGATTATTGCTGAATTCGATTATCACTCCCTTATTATTATATTTGACAAACTATTATTTCCTTTTTGTAGCGCTTTATTCTTCTTAACCTCAAATTTTAACGTTGGTATCCTCCTTACTTCATTGTTGGAGGTGCATTCTCATGCATAAAGGTGATCAGTCTGTATGTTAGTTGGGCTGCTATCCTGGGGTTTCTTCTTGTTAATTTTTTCTATTTTGTTGGACATTGCTCTTGTAATTACTTTTATACTTGCTGTGGGAATTATTGCTCTTAATATATCAGAATCGATTTTTATTCTTGATAAGGCATCGGCATTCGCATTCATTTTACCTTGTTTATAATTAATTTCGAAGTCGTATTATCGGCTAGATCTAATCTTATTCTTGTTAATTTGGAAGATGGATTTCTATGCGTAAAGAGACTTACTAAAGGTTTATGGTCTGTTACCACGATAAATTTTCTACCATATATAAGTAAAAAAATAAAAGTAGAGATTTCATCTTTTCATTTCTCTTCTTTATTCTATTTTTTCAATTGTTTTTCAAGTCACTCAATTTTGCTGTTTGGGACATGTTGATGAGTCAAAACCAAGACTTGAAACTTGTCACCAAAAATATAGTGGGTTGTGTGATGAAATAACAAATTAAAAACATCTTTAGCTTTTGCTATATACCGGAGATTCTAAATAAATTCCTTCTTGAACAAACATATAAATAAGGTCTAAAGAAATTTATTGCCCAATGAATGGCTAATAATTCTTTTTCAATAATTGGTTTATTAAGTTCATGCTTTGTTAGCGTTCTGCTAGCATATGAAATTGGTAAATCAAATCCTATGTCACCTTGTGATAATACTGCTCCAAGAGCAAATTGTGAAGCATCTGTTGTTAATATAAATTTTTGTCAAAATTGGGGTATTGTAATATTGGTGAATTTGTCAATTCTGACTTTAAACACGAAAATGCTTTTTGACATTCATCTGTCCAATCGAAAATGGTGTTCTTTTTCGATAGAGAATTTATTGGTGTTGCTATTTCAGCGAAGTTTGGAATGAATCTTCTGTAGTAGTTACAGAATGCAATAAATCTTCTTGCGTCATCCGCATTTTTTGGGGTGAGATATTTCAATATAGTGTCAAATTTTTTAGGGTCTTTTCTAATACCATCTTTTGTTATTAGATGTTCCAAATACGTTACTTCTGTCTGTAGAAATCTGCATTTTTCCGGATATAGTTTTAAATTATATTTTCTTAGTCTGTTAAATGTCGTTATCAGATTTTGATTGTGATGTTTTAGATTACATCCAAAGTTAATAATATCGTCTACGTATAGAATGCTTCAGAATCTAGTCCAGATAAAGCTATTGAAAGCATTCTTTGAAAACTATTGGTTGAAATTTTTAAACCAAATGGCAGTCTTTTAAATTGATAGTGGCCTTTGTTGCTTGAAAATGCAGTCAGTGGCCTAGAATTCTTATCTAATTTGATTTGATGAAATGAACTTGTAAGATCAAGTGTGGAAAAGTATTTCGCTCTTCCAAGCTTGTCAAGTATATCATCAAGTCTTGTTAAAGGAAATTTATCATCTGAAATTTTTTTATTTAGTTGTCTGAAATCTACAACAAGACGCCATTTTTTATTTTCTTTGTCGGTTTTTTTTGCGAACAATTAATAAAGGAGAATTGTATGGACTTATTGATGGTTCAATAACGTCTTCCTTTATTAGCTTGTCTATTTGATTGTTTATTTCCTCGATTTGTGTCTGAGGAAGTTTATAATTTTTAATATACTATATACTGGATTCTTGTCTGTAGTGGAGATTTTTTGACTGTAGAAATTATTTGTAGTTACTTCGTCATCCGGTAAATGGAAAATATTTCAGAAATTTTTGCATATTTCTAAAACAGAATTTCTCGCATATTCATCTAGATTTTTTAATTTGAGTTCTATCAGAAGTTTAGTGAATCTGTTGTTGTTTTTATACTTGGTACTAGTGTTTATTATGTGATAGTTTTCAAGAGGTTCTATTTTGGGTTTGAAATTTTTTAGGATAATTTCTCTATCTAGCGTATTTAAAATTTTGACGTGTGCAACGCCTTTTGCAGGAATTATAGAATTAGCTATGAAGATTCCTTTTTGTATTTCTTCGTTTAGAACTATATTATCTTGTTTTATATTAACATTGATTGCTTGTATTATCTCTGTTCTTGGTGGGATCTTTATCAAATTTAGATTTGGTAGTTTAGTATTCATTGGTAATATAGATTCCATCTCATTATGGAAGATAGATATTGTAAAATTTTCATAATCAATTTTACATGAATTTTGAATTAAAAAATCTCTTCCTAGAATTCCACTTGTCAAGATTGGAAAATCATCATCTACTATATGAAATTCTTGTGGAATATATTGACCTTCTATTTTTATACCCTAGATGAAATCATAGGGGTATACTAAGTTTGTCATTCCGTTTGTAACACCTCGAAATAATGATGGTAGAGCAAAATGGATTGGACACCCATTCATAATATTAAAAGTTATTTCGATTTTTGCATGTCCGTCCGTCCGTCCGTCCGTCCGTCCGTCCGTCCGTCTGTGCGCACGATAACTTGAGAACGCGTACACTTAGAGAGCTGAAATTTTGTACACAGACCTTAAAAAAAAAAGTAAAATTAAGTTCGAAAATGAGCCAAATCGGGCAACTCCTTCGTGGGGTTGCCATATAAAAATTTCGTTTTCCGCTATATATTTGGACACTGCCTGAGAACGCGTCGACGTAGAGAGCTGAAATTTCGTACATGATGTTTTTACTACATTAGCAAATAAAATGTCAAAAATGGACTAAATCGGGCAACTCCTTCTTGGTGTTGCCATATAAAAATTTCGGTTTTTTACGTATACTTTGAAAACGATCAGTCCAAAACATTTTTATTGTACTAAGAACTTCTGCAGAGTATGAAATCCTATAAAATTGGTTATTACCATTTTTTCTGTGCGACAAACTGTTCCAGAAATATATGCGAAAAACAACTTCAAAATCAATACTTGAATAGATCGGTGACCATACGAAATTTAATACGGGCATTCATCTAGGGTATCATAAGAATTGGTCTTAGACCAATTCTAGCTTTTTTACTTGTTAATACTAAAATGAAGAAGAAGACGTTAAAAGCTGGTGAAATTTATATCACTAACTCTCGCGTAGCTAAAACACATACCTATATCACAAAGTATTTACAAATATTGCATCTTATCACTTATTCCGAAGTTTATCACATCTTAAATTTAACACTTTCTCTGAAATAAAATTCTAGCAGGCGATAACTGGCCGAAATTTGCTAGTTAATGGCGTCTTACGACAGCCGATGTTTTTTCATTAAACAATTAAAATTATTTAAAACATAATTATTTTTATTAAGTAAAAGGTAAAACACATATAAATTCAAATAATTTTTACCTTAAATTTACCGGCTGCGCCAAAATGTCATGTCCCAATGCAATGAAATAGCGGAAAATCGAATAATTAATCACGATTACTAAAAGTCTTTAATTAAAACACGCTCAGATTACTTTAACATATGTACTTCTTTATTTTATTCAAAACTGACCTATCCTAATATATTAAACAAAGCTAACCCGAACCGAACTGAATGGAACTTGACACCTTAAAACCAAAAAGATAAAACGCGACTGAACACTGAACGGTACTCGCCAGACCAGTCATTGGTCTTTTATGCCCCGATATTCGGAAGTACTTTCTTTGCTCACAACGCGGATGTAAACAAATGACAACAACCTTGTTTTTTGTTCTACCGGTTGCAGCACCTGAGCCGCTTAGTAGTAAACAATCGCTTTAGATAACAATTACCATGCGAGGTTAATTGTTATCATAATCGTCGATTGCTCCACTAAGCGCTCATCGTAGCCAGCTGTTGAGCTAATCAGCGAAATAACCGGCAGTTGCAGAACAGTACCATGCGAGGTTACTGTCTAGCAATTGCTAATTATTTCTCTAAAATGCGCCCTTGGCTGCATGAAGAATCTTCCTCATATTGGGCCATAACATCCCTCCCCCCTTGGAAAAACTAGTTTCCGCAGGGAACTAGATCTGGAGAATGCAATCAATTAAATAAACTGAAAATATCTCATCTTCGTTCGGTTCAGATTCTTTACATTATTTCATTACATTTCTGTACATTACATTTTTACATCTTTCGAAATTTTCTTATTTCCTTTTTCTAACATTGTTTGATTTTACATCATTTCACATTTCTCTTTTTAATATTTAATTTCTCTTTCACCATTTATTTCTTCCTTAATATTCTTTCCTATGTTCTTTTAACATTACACTTTTTTTTGCTTTCTGTATTCTATGTTTTTATTTTTCCACATTTTACTTTCTTTTATTGCTTCTCACATTCAATTTTATTTCTATATTTCTTTAATTTATTTAACATTTTTTCTTTCCTGTATTTCTTACATTTGTTTTCTTAGTTTTTTTTACGTTCCTCTTATTTTAACATTTGCTTTTTTGTTTTTTTTTGTTTTTGACAATATAACTTCTTCAAACATCTAAACATCTCACAAAATAAAAAAAAATATTTCTACATTTTTATCTATTCTACCTATTTTCTGTGACAATAAACTATAAGCTTGATATATCTTAAATAAGTACTCTAATTTTTAATAATTCCGTCGCCAATATTCTTTTCTCTAATAATAGTTTTTCTTTTCCTTTCATTTTTACCTTAATTACAATTTTAAAAGTATTGTCCAAATCATAAGAAAAAAACTTTAATAATTTTAATACTTTTTACAACCTTAGCCTTAACATTCTAATTTCTGTGGGTGCCCAAAATTTCCCTAAATATATTATTACAATACAATAATTACTCTACTATTCTAATTGTACCAGCTGTTTCCCGACGACGGTAGGTAAATTTGCTGTTGGCAGGTTTGCTGTTGTTGGAACGATGACTTCTATACTGGATTCTGCTTGCTTGGATACTCTCGATTGGATCGGCCCCGTAAATGGTTTGCTGATGATCGTTCGAGTCTGTTCACTTTTTTGTCGCTTTAGATGGCACACTACTCCTGCTAGTACTGCTAAGGTGAAGATGCATAAACACCCGGTAGCTGATGTAGCTGCTAAATGGACGTGATGTGGAATAAATTGTCTGCTAGTCTCTTCGTTCTTAATGGCTTCCTGTACTCGCTTTATATCGGCCTCATTGTCTTTCCATGCTTGGTTGCAGTTCTTGGCTGTCAACAGTCTTATCCCAGTCTCTTTACTCTCTATAATTTCCGCTTTCTGCTTATTTGATTTAGCTATATCTACGTCATTCCAGGCTGGCAACTCCAAACGATTCGGCTGCCAAATTGATATATTTTTCTGGCTGTCGTCTTCTGCAGCTATCCGTAGGTCTCCAATCTGTAAATGGCAGTGTTCTTCAATTGATAACACCCCTGTAGATGATAGTTCTCCAATTGTCGTTGGTAAATTTTGGCAGTTCACCTCTAATTTTGTTTTTTCGGATACCACAAATAGCCAATGGTTCCTCGTCATCATTCGAACTAGACTGTTCCATTTCGGTATAACTGGATCTTTACATGCTCTCGAGTTCACATTGAAGCTTCGGAAAAGGTTTAATACGCAATTTTCTCCAATTGCTGTAAAGGTCGGGCCCAACTGTGGACAAAGAAATTGTGGCTGATCAGCGGTGGTCGAAAGCTGCTGGCACCCTTGATACTGCTGATAACTCATTAGGACATACTGCCATTCATGGTTGTTAGCAGCTACAAATTCGGCATCCAGATCATATATGTGATACCCGGCGTCGTCTATTGTAACAGGAATTGTATATATCTTGTGCATATCGAACGCAACTCTTTGTGGCTGTGGAATTTCAATCCGGATCAATATCCCTTGATTTACTTGTAGGGATTTCACTTTTGCCATCTGCGTCAACAACTGGAAGTTCTGGAATTTCTCATCTAAATCCAATTGACGCGTGGCGTTCCTCATTATTTCACTCATTTCCCGAGCGTGAATAATTAATGGATGTAGCTTTCTGACACTCAGAGCGACCAGCATACAGATTATATTTTCCTGCATCTCACTGATTTCTCGTAGATGAAGAGTCATCAGTGTAATTACTTCGCTCATTTCTAATCTGAGCTGCAATGCCGACAATTCACGATATTGACCTTGTTGTGCTTTTACTAATGCTGAGATTATGTTACCTAGCCCCTCTCGTTTTGCTGCCGCTTTTATTCTGGTAGCGTTAAATACGTCGAATGTAGACTTGATGACCGTTATTTGGGACCTTAACAGAGTGAAGGATCGGTTCTCTTTTCCGCTAAGATCGTCTAGGGCTGCATGGATCTCTTCTAAGTCTGCATGATCCATTATCCCGAAAAGGTATTTGAATACTGATCCTAATCCATCAAAAATTGAACGTCTGCTTCATCGTGGTGATTCACTCTGGGTATGGTGTAGCAGTTCCTCGTTTTGCCTTTTAATTTTCGAGACCCAACTTCTTATCTCCTTCGCCGCTATGGTGCACCTGGATACTATTCCGTCGTGTGTCACCTCCAAACATAACTACGTAATTAGGCTAGTGCAATTATTTACAAATTCCATGTCCCCTGTTAAATCCGGCATTTCCACCTTGGACAGGATAGTCCAGTGCTTGTTGTAGAAGTTGACTTTTCCAAGATGCTCGAACAACACTCCTGTATCGGTTGGATATTACACCCTGTTTTCTCTGCCTCCAGCAAGGTGATGAGTGCAAATATTACCGTTATAACTGCTTTCATCTTGATAACTAAACCCTATGCTAGTCTATGGCAACCCTTATTTTTATTTTTTCTATATCTATATACTTTAAGTTTTAAGTCTTTCTCTTTAAATCTTGGTTATTTGAGTTCTCTTTTAAATGTCTTACTTCTTTTGCAAATTGCTCCTTTAAATCTATTATTTTTTTTTTCAAATTTCTTATTTAAATTGTCTTAATCTCTTTCTTTTTTTTTTTATTACTTCCTTTTAATTTTAATTTTAATTCCTTCTCAACCTTTCTTATATATTTTTTTTTCACTATACTTACTATTCCTTTAGATCTTCTTTATGAATCCTTGTTGGTCTTGTACGTGTTTATACTCTGTAATGAAAGAAACAAACTAAGAGGAAGAAGAAAAAAAAAAATTAAATAAATTAATTAGTCGAATTCCGCCAATTCCAAAATTATTGCCTCGTGCTGCACTCCTTTTAGGCTTCCGTCTTTCTGAAATGATCCAATTTTATGCTGAAACTATTCATTATATTTCCTCAATCGATTCGTGTGAATCATCTTGAGCTTTTTTCCTTGAAGGATGGTAACGTTCTCAGGACTGTGAATGTAAATTACTTCGTAAGGGCCTTTGAAAATTGAAGATAACTTCCCCACTCGAGCTAAATCTTTCACCAGAACTTTATCCCCCACATGTATGGCTTCTGGCCTGGCTGTCTTATCATAATACCTTTTCGCAGATAGCTTGCTTTTGAGTAAGTTTTCCCTAGCCAGTTCAAACGCTTTTTGTAATTTGAAACGCAACACCGAATGATACTTATCAGTGTTGTACACGGGTTCAGGTTTATGTTGTAAGTTGCTAGGGATTTCTGATACAAATCCGAAAAGAGTTCCCATGGGTGTTAGCTTTGTACCAGCATGTACCGTTTTATTATAGGCATGAGCTGCTTTCCTCAAAAAGTTATCCCAGCTCTGGGGTTCCCGGTCTACAAAACTTCTGAAGTAGTTAGCTAACGTAGAATGTTGCCGCTCTACCGCATTGGACTGTGGGTGATAGGCGGTGGTTTGCAGTTTCGTTATCTTAAGCATTTTGCAAAGACTCTTTAAAACTTCGCCTGTAAAGTTAGCTCCTTGATCACTTACTAACTGTTTGGGTAATGAGTAACGGCTAAGGATTTGCTCGAACAAGACCTGCGCTACGGTGTTCGCTTCTTGGTCTGGTATGGCCACAAAGCCAACAAATCTAGTCAGATCATCCATCATGGACAGAATATACTTGTTACCATTATGACTAGTAGGCAACGGCCCCACTAAGTCTACATATACCTTGTCGAATGGTTTTTCTGAAATTTCTGTTACCACTAACGGCATTTTAATCGCCCTGGAGTGCTTATTTCTCTGGCATTTCGCACAACACCCGACATGTTTGGCGATGTCCTTCTTCATGCCCTTCCAACGATAGAACCGTTTTATTCTTTCCAAGGTTTTATTTCGCCCAAAGTGCCCTCCGAATCGCGAGTCATGAAAATCTTTCAGAATTACCTCGACATCTTTTGGCTCAGTGACATTCTGCGGCTTTGAGCTTTTTTGTAGCCTTACTTCTTTATTCTCAGTCTCCTCTATTGTTTCCCATTCATCTTCGGATTCCGGAGAAGAGTCTTGTTTCCTCTTTCCGTCATTTGTATCTTTCTTAGCCTGTGCTCGAGTAACTGCACAACATGGATATTCCTTACCAAACTTTTCCTCCGCTTGCTCTATATCTCTGGGAATTCTACTAAGAGCATCCGCATTGCCATTTTCCCTACCTTTCTTGTAGACAATTTCAAAATCAAACTCCGAAAGTTTTTGGTGGAACCTCACCATGCGAGATGTGGTGTCCTTAACCTTAAAAACCCCTCGGAGAGGCTGATGATCAGTTATGATTTTTAAATGTCTTCCCAGTAAGTAGCATTTATAATTGCGTACAGCCCATACAATGGCTAACAATTCCCGTTCCGTGGTAGAATAGTTTTTCTCAGTTTGGTTCAGAGTGCGGCTGGCATAACTAACTGGCCTACCTTCTTGTTCTAGGACTGCTCCTAGAGATTCTCCGCTCGCATCCGTGATGAGAGTGAACTCCTTATTAAAATCTGGATAAATTAATACTGGCGGCGAAGTGAGAGCTTCTTTAATGACCTTAAAGGAGTTCTCGCATTCTGATCCCCAATTGAACTTCACCTTTTTCCTCAAAAGGTTATTAATTTTAGCCAGAATTTTTGAAAAACTGGGAACAAATTTACGAGAGTAGTTGGCCAACCCCAAAAAAGACTGAACCTGTCTCACTGTCTTTGGTCGGGGGAAGCTTTGTACCACTTCTACTAACCGTTTGTCAGGTTGTACATCTTTCTCCGAACAAACATGCCCGAGGTATACTACCTCCTTTTTCAGGAATTGACATTTAGTAGGTTGTACTTTTAAGTTATGTTCCCTAAATCTCTGAAATACTTCTCGTAACTTTCCGTTATGTTCATCCAGATTTTTCGCAAAAATTACTACGTCATCAAGGTAGACAAAGCACTTAATCCCCTGAACACCTGTTAATATCCCATTTAATAAAGATTGAAAGAATGAAGGTGCCGTTTTCAATCCGAATGGTTGTTGTTTGTGCTAAAAGCTGTATTTTCACGATCTGCCGGATCCATCAACACCTGGTGATAACCATTTGCAAGATCTAAGGTAGTAAAATACCTAGAATGACCTAATCTATCCAGAATGTCCTCAATCCGTGGTAGTGGATAAGAAAAAGGAATACAGACTTTGTTGGGTTCGCGAAAGTCCACACACAATCTATACTTTCGCTTACCTGCTTCATCAGTTCCCTTTTTCGGTATTAATAAGACTGGAAAATTGAACGGGCTGTTACTATGATCGATTATGTCATCATCCAACAACTTTTTAAGCTGCTCCTGACATTCCTCTCTGTGGGCTTCAGGCATTCTATATTGCTTTTTATTTACGGGCCCGGTGTTGGCCATCAAGGGAAGTTTGAACATTTTCGTCGGAGTGTACGTTAGTTTATCCCCAGGTAAGTGAAAGATATCGATGTATTCGTAACAGATTTGCATTACTGCTTCCCTCTCTTCCGAATTCAGCTCATCCCCCAACTCCAGAGATTTCTTCATTACTTGAAGCCGTTGCTGAGTGATTTTCGTTCTACGCTCGGGATTTCTTAATGGTCTTACCAAATACTTATTTAAGCTTTCCAACTTAGGCTTAAAATTTTTTATTTCGATTGCCTCAGTCCTAGCATTGACAATTCCTACAAAGGCTTGTCCGTTACTGGGCCTAATCAAGGTATTCCCACAATACACACAGGGGCATATCTCTTCTGCCATACATACCAGTTCAGAATCGCTCGAGACTTGAATTCTTATTAGCTGCTCGTTTCTTGGCTCCAAGCGTATTGGTCTTTTCGTGTCCTGAAATTTGAGAAAAGAGGCAGAGGGTTCAGTTTCGAGGCTATTTAGATGGACTTCCGTGCGAGGATGTCCTAGTCCGTTCTTCCTTTCAACCGCTAGCCTTACCTGCTCTTCACCCCACATTTCTTTGGGCCACGCTATGGACTTTTCTACTGCAGGACGAAAATCCCTTTGCTGCGCTCCTGTGCGAAGAATCGCGGTTAAGGCATTTCTCTGCTTTTGCCTAAGATCCAGCTCGTCCATCTCCGGAGCTATTTTCAGCTCCTTCGGTGTTATCCGTTTACCTTCCAGTTGTATATTCACTGTTTCATCACTGTTGCTCACATATTTCAAGTATTTCTCTATGCTATCTGAAGCGGCACTTGCCTTGAGTACAATATCTTTTAGCCCTGTGACTTTTTCTTGAATTCGTAGCCTTACAGCTTCTGGTGAAATCTCCTGCGGGTTATCTGTACTAGATCGACTAGAGGTACATCTGTCTAACGTAAGAATATCAACATTTTCTTTCCCTGTTATGTTTTCAAAAAGTGGCCTTACTCCCCTGTTTCCTTCTACGCTTTGAATTGACAGTGTATGCCCAACACAATCAACAACGGCTCTGTTTTTAAGGAACTCCATGCCTAATATTCCAACTGCTGGTATAGATTCGGTATCGTGTATTGCATGAAATACACAAGTCTGTTGGCTAGTACCAAAGCCTAGTAATGCTTGACAGGTTCCTAACGATTTTCTCTGTGTACCAAACAATCCTCCTATAGTGATTGTTTCTTGGATTTGTATGGGCGTACTTCATTTTATTTTATTTACCTTAATTATATGAAGATCCCGTATCTACTAATAATACTAATTTACTTTCTGGTCCTATGTCTGCGTCGACTATGATTATACAATTGTTTAATAACCCTAATTCTACTGCACTATTTTTATCTATGGTCGACTGGGTATACTCCGATTCTCTTAATTGAAGGCAGCTGCGGAAAGAGTCCCCAGCTGCCGCCTCTAGTTTCCCTCTTGCGGGTGGCTTCTATGTTCTGCCAAGTACTTTCTTACACAGATATCCGTGTAATGGTCACTGGTCTTACAGAACTGGCAATAGAGAACCTCTCTTCTCTGAGTGAATTCCGTAGAATTGTCCACCACTGTATCTGCGAATCTGACTTGCTGATTCCTGCAACTTGGCGCCTCATGCCCATAGTTTCGGCATTTAGTGCAGTAAGGAGGCTGCTTTCTCCACTGGCATTCTTTAGCAAAGTGTCCCGGCTGTCCGCATTTGAAGCAGTTGACCGCTCTAGGCTGCTGTGTTGCTCTGATTGGAGTTTCCCAATTTCTTGCCGGTCTCCGTACTGCTTGGAAAGGCTTTGGAGTTTGTTTCTGCCTGACCTCGCTAAAGTTTCCGGTCTTCCAACTTTCCTGTGGTGTTTCCATGGCATGTTCCGGTGCTTTTTTCCAGGCCTTTGGTGCCATGGCCTGAAGTCTTTCCGAATCTTTTTCGAAGTAGAGAGCTTCCTCTCGAACTTCTTCTAATGCTTCGAATTTTCTTTCAGTTAAGTATACCCGTGTGGCCTGACTGCCGACACCAGCTTTAAAAGTAGCTACCGCGTCGACCTCTAGTTCTGCTATCAAACCTCCATCCTTATTGGGATATTTGGCTGATACCGCAGACTTAATCTGGTCCAGCAGCTCCATCATCCGATCCGCAAACTCTCTAATATCCTCACCAGGTCTCTGCCTACAGGCTAACATTTCAGTGCGTAATTCACTGAACGATTTTCGTGGCATGTAGGCTGTTTTAATCGCCTGCTGCTCATGTGAGCTTATTAGATAGTAAGCATCATCGGACAAACGGTATTTTATGCATTTAATAAAAATGCTTTGCTCTGCTGCTTCCAGTCGATCTTGGAAGTCTTTGCTGCAACTCAGGAAACGAAAAACTTCTTTTGTCAACTTTGGAGACCTTTCCCCTGAAAACATTGGCACGTATTTAGAGACCAAGTCCATTATTTTATCGTATGCCTCTGCCATGTTGCTCTTTAGAGGTGCTTTTGACCTGACAGATTCTGTTCTGGGTTTATTTCGACCTTGTTCGGTACTGTTACTGAACGTTTTTTGCTGTGTGTCTTTAAACGTCCCAGAGGTCCTCTTTTTATCCTGTTGCTGGTCCCAGAATACTAATTTCCTTGGATTCCACCTCTTACTCGTGTTCGCTTTATTAACTCCTTGATTAGAGCCTTCTTGTGATGATTGATCGAATTCCAATTCTTTCTCTAGTTCCGCTGTAGTTTTCTCAGCCTCCTTTAGCTGTACCTTTAGCGAGTCTATATTGTTTAAGAGCCCTTTTTTCTCCTTCTGGATTTCTTCCAATGCTTCTTCTGCTTCTATTTCACGACTCTGGATAACTTCGAATGCTGCTGTCACTAAATGATCTAAAGCTTCGCCTTTTGTACCTTTTTTAGCACTCTCGTTCAATTCCTGTCGTATTTTCTTCGCTTCTTCTTCTGTCCACCTTTTTTGTAACTCTCCTGTTATATGCTCCCCTATATATTGCCAGTCCTGTTCATAATTCTGCAATATTGCCTGACATTCCTTAAGTTCCTGTGCTTTGAGCTCTAATTCCCTTTCCTGGGCCTGATAGCGTGCTAATTCTTCCCTAGTTAAGATATTACTCCTACATGAGGACATTTAAGTTTTATGACCGAGCTATTATACTAATAACATCGATACCCCTGCGGAGAATGTCTCCTACAGCTCTTATTTATGTTAAATATTCATGCGACGACCCGACCAGATTCATATTCCTACCACGATTATTCCCGATATTTAAAAACTTAACTTAACATAACCCTATTCGAGCCCATTAAACCCGGACAACATGTCGGTTAAATACCCTTACTATGTATTAATGAGAGCAGAAAATGATACAACTCCAAAAAAAAACTTTAACACATCTTAAAATTCTTAATATTGTACATACTCATATATAACTCTAAAAATTCAAAACTGTAATATAATTACTACGTTCAATACTCTAAACTCCTCTTTTATGCGTACCTATGTACAAATCAAACGTATTATTCACTCTCAATGTTTCTATTTTACTTATCCCGATGGAGTGAGTATAAAACGACGTTATTACGTGACGTTATTACGTGACGTTAAAAGCTGGTGAAATTTATATCACTAACTCTCGCGTAGCTAAAACACATAACTATATCACAAAGTATTTACAAATATTTCATCTTATCACTTATTCCGAAGTTTATCACATCTTAAATTTAACACTTTCTCTGAAATAAAATTCTAGCAGGCGATAACTCGCCGAAATTTGCTAGTTAATGGCGTCTTACGACAGCCGATGTTTTTTCATTAAACAATTAAAATTATTTAAAACATAATTATTTTTATTAAGTAAAAGGTAAAACACATATAAATTCAAATAATTTTTACCTTAAATTTACCGGCTGCGCCAAAATGTCATGTCCCAATGCAATGAAATAGCGGAAAATCGAATAATTAATCACGATCACTAAAAGTCTTTAATTAAAACACGCTCAGATTACTTTAACATATGTACTTCTTTATTTTATTCAAAACTGACCTATCCTAATATATTAAACAAAGCTAACCCGAACCGAACTGAATGGAACTTGACACCTTAAAACCAAAAAGATAAAACGCGACTGAACACTGAACGGCACTCTCCAGACCAGTCATTGGTCTTTTATGCCCCGATATTCGGAAGTACTTTCTTTGCTCACAACGCGGATGTAAACAAATGACAACAACCTTGTTTTTTGTTCTACCGGTTGCAGCACCTGAGCCGCTTAGTAGTAAACAATCGCTTTACATAACAATTACCATGCGAGGTTAATTGTTATCGTAATCGTCGATTGCTCCACTAAGCGCTCATCACAGCCAGCTGTTGAGCTAATCAGCGCAATAACCGGCAGTTGCAGAACAGTACCATGCGAGGTTACTGTCTAGCAATTGCTAATTATTTCTCTAAAATGCGCCCTTGGCTGCATGAAGAATCGTCCTCATATTGGGCCCTAACATCCCTCCCCCCTTGGAAAAACTAGTTTCCGCAGGGAACTAGATCTGGAGAATGCAATCAATTAAATAAACTGAAAATATCTCATCTTCGTTCGGTTCAGATTCTTTACATTATTTCATTACATTTCTGTACATTACATTTTTACATCTTTCGAAATTTTCTTATTTCCTTTTTCTAACATTGTTTGATTTTACATCATTTCACATTTCTCTTTTTAATATTTAATTTCTCTTTCACCATTTATTTCTTCCTTAATATTCTTTCCTATGTTCTTTTAACATTACACTTTTTTTTGCTTTCTGTATTCTATGTTTTTATTTTTCCACATTTTACTTTCTTTTATTGCTTCTCACATTCAATTTTATTTCTATATTTCTTTAATTTATTTAACATTTTTTCTTTCCTGTATTTCTTACATTTGTTTTCTTAGTTTTTTTTACGTTCCTCTTATTTTAACATTTGCTTTTTTGTTTTTTTTTGTTTTTGACAATATAACTTCTTCAAACATCTAAACATCTCACAAAATAAAAAAAAAATATTTCTACATTTTTATCTATTCTACCTATTTTCTGTGACAATAAACTATAAGCTTGATATATCTTAAATAAGTACTCTAATTTTTAATAATTCCGTCGCCAATATTCTTTTCTCTAATAATAGTTTTTGTTTTCCTTTCATTTTTACCTTAATTACAATTTTAAAAGTATTGTCCAAATCATAAGAAAAAAACTTCAATAATTTTAATACTTTTTACAACCTTAGCCTTAACATTCTAATTTCTGTGGGTGCCCAAAATTTCCCTAAATATATTATTACAATACAATAATTACTCTACTATTCTAATTGTACCAGCTGTTTCCCGACGACGGTAGGTAAATTTGCTGTTGGCAGGTTTGCTGTTGTTGGAACGATGACTTCTATACTGGATTCTGCTTGCTTGGATACTCTCGATTGGATCGGCCCCGTAAATGGTTTGCTGATGATCGTTCGAGTCTGTTCACTTTTTTGTCGCTTTAGATGGCACACTACTCCTGCTAGTACTGCTAAGGTGAAGATGCATAAACACCCGGTAGCTGATGTAGCTGCTAAGTGGACGTGATGTGGAATAAATTGTCTGCTAGTCTCTTCGTTCTTAATGGCTTCCTGTACTCGCTTTATATCGGCCTCATTGTCTTTCCATGCTTGGTTGCAGTTCTTGGCTGTCAACAGTCTTATCCCAGTCTCTTTACTCTCTATAATTTCCGCTTTCTGCTTATTTGATTTAGCTATGTCTACGTCATTCCAGGCTGGCAACTCCAAACGATTCGGCTGCCAAATTGATATATTTTTCTGGCTGTCGTCTTCTGCAGCTATCCGTAGGTCTCCAATCTGTAAATGGCAGTGTTCTTCAATTGATAACACCCCTGTAGATGATAGTTCTCCAATTGTCGTTGGTAAATTTTGGCAGTTCACCTCTAATTTTGTTTTTTCGGATACCACAAATAGCCAATGGTTCCTCGTCATCATTCGAACTAGACTGTTCCATTTCGGTATAACTGGATCTTTACATGCTCTCGAGTTCACATTGAAGCTTCGGAAAAGGTTTAATACGCAATTTTCTCCAATTGCTGTAAAGGTCGGGCCCAACTGTGGACAAAGAAATTGTGGCTGATCAGCGGTGGTCGAAAGCTGCTGGCACCCTTGATACTGCTGATAACTCATTAGGACATACTGCCATTCATGGTTGTTAGCAGCTACAAATTCGGCATCCAGATCATATATGTGATACCCGGCGTCGTCTATTGTAACAGGAATTGTATATATCTTGTGCATATCGAACGCAACTCTTTGTGGCTGTGGAATTTCAATCCGGATCAATATCCCTTGATTTACTTGTAGGGATTTCACTTTTGCCATCTGCGTCAACAACTGGAAGTTCTGGAATTTCTCATCTAAATCCAATTGACCCGTGGCGTTCCTCATTATTTCACTCATTTCCCGAGCGTGAATAATTAATGGATGTAGCTTTCTGACACTCAGAGCGACCAGCATACAGATTATATTTTCCTGCATCTCACTGATTTCTCGTAGATGAAGAGTCATCAGTGTAATTACTTCGCTCATTTCTAATCTGAGCTGCAATGCCGACAATTCACGATATTGACCTTGTTGTGCTTTTACTAATGCTGAGATTTTGTTACCTAGCCCCTCTCGTTCTGCTGCCGCTTTTATTCTGGTAGCGTTAAATACGTCGAATGTAGACTTGATGACCGTTATTTGGGACTTTAACAGAGTGAAGGTTCTCTGTTCCGCTAAGATCGTCTAGGGCTGCATGGATCTCTTCTAAGTCTGCATGATCCATTATCCCGAAAAGGTATTTGAATACTGATCCTAATCCATCAAAAATTGAACGTCTGCTTCATCGTGGTGATTCACTCTGGGTATGGTGTAGCAGTTCCTCGTTTTGCCTCTTAATTTTCGAGACCCAACTTCTTATCTCCTTCGCCGCTATGGTGCACCTGGATACTATTCCGTCGTGTGTCACCTCCAAACATAACTGCGTAATTAGGCTAGTGCAATTATTTACAAATTCCATGTCCCCTGTTAAATCCGGCATTTCCACCTTGGACAGGATAGTCCAGTGCTTGTTGTAGAAGTTGACTTTTCCAAGATGCTCGAACAACACTCCTGTATCGGTTGGATATTACACCCTGTTTTCTCTGCCTCCAGCAAGGTGATGAGTGCAAATATTACCGTTATAACTGCTTTCATCTTGATAACTAAACCCTATGCTAGTCTATGGCAACCCTTATTTTTATTTTTTCTATATCTATATACTTTAAGTTTTAAGTCTTTCTCTTTAAATCTTGGTTATTTGAGTTCTCTTTTAAATGTCTTACTTCTTTTGCAAATTGCTCCTTTAAATCTATTATTTTTTTTTTCAAATTTCTTATTTAAATTGTCTTAATCTCTTTCTTTTTTTTTTTATTACTTCCTTTTAATTTTAATTTTAATTCCTTCTCAACCTTTCTTATATATTTTTTTTTCACTATACTTACTATTCCTTTAGATCTTCTTTATGAATCCTTGTTGGTCTTGTACGTGTTTATACTCTGTAATGAAAGAAACAAACTAAGAGGAAGAAGAAAAAAAAAATTAAATAAATTAATTAGTCGAATTCCGCCAATTCCAAAATTATTGCCTCGTGCTGCACTCCTTTTAGGCTTCCGTCTTTCTGAAATGATCCAATTTTATGCTGAAACTATTCATTATATTTCCTCAATCGATTCGTGTGAATCATCTTGAGCTTTTTTCCTTGAAGGATGGTAACGTTCTCAGGACTGTGAATGTAAATTACTTCGTAAGGGCCTTTGAAAATTGAAGATAACTTCCCACTCGAGCTAAATCTTTCACCAGAACTTTATCCCCCACATGTATGGCTTCTGGCCTGGCTGTCTTATCATAATACCTTTTCGCAGATAGCTTGCTTTTGAGTAAGTTTTCCCTAGCCAGTTCAAACGCTTTTTGTAATTTGAAACGCAACACCGAATGATACTTATCAGTGTTGTACACGGGTTCAGGTTTATGTTGTAAGTTGCTAGGGATTTCTGATACAAATCCGAAAAGAGTTCCCATGGGTGTTAGCTTTGTACCAGCATGTACCGTTTTATTATAGGCATGAGCTGCTTTCCTCAAAAAGTTATCCCAGCTCTGGGGTTCCCGGTCTACAAAACTTCTGAAGTAGTTAGCTAACGTAGAATGTTGCCGCTCTACCGCATTGGACTGTGGGTGATAGGCGGTGGTTTGCAGTTTCGTTATCTTAAGCATTTTGCAAAGACTCTTTAAAACTTCGCCTGTAAAGTTAGCTCCTTGATCACTTACTAACTGTTTGGGTAATGAGTAACGGCTAAGGATTTGCTCGAACAAGACCTGCGCTACGGTGTTCGCTTCTTGGTCTGGTATGGCCACAAAGCCAACAAATCTAGTCAGATCATCCATCATGGACAGAATATACTTGTTACCATTATGACTAGTAGGCAACGGCCCCACTAAGTCTACATATACCTTGTCGAATGGTTTTTCTGAAATTTCTGTTACCACTAACGGCATTTTAATCGCCCTGGAGTGCTTATTTCTCTGGCATTTCGCACAACACCCGACATGTTTGGCGATGTCCTTCTTCATGCCCTTCCAACGATAGAACCGTTTTATTCTTTCCAAGGTTTTATTTCGCCCAAAGTGCCCTCCGAATCGCGAGTCATGAAAATCTTTCAGAATTACCTCGACATCTTTTGGCTCAGTGACATTCTGCGGCTTTGAGCTTTTTTGTAGCCTTACTTCTTTATTCTCAGTCTCCTCTATTGTTTCCCATTCATCTTCGGATTCCGGAGAAGAGTCTTGTTTCCTCTTTCCGTCATTTGTATCTTTCTTAGCCTGTGCTCGAGTAACTGCACAACATGGATATTCCTTACCAAACTTTTCCTCCGCTTGCTCTATATCTCTGGGAATTCTACTAAGAGCATCCGCATTGCCATTTTCCCTACCTTTCTTGTAGACAATTTCAAAATCAAACTCCGAAAGTTTTTGGTGGTGGTGTCCTTAACCTTAAAAACCCCTCGGAGAGGCTGATGATCAGTTATGATTTTAAAATGTCTTCCCAGTAAGTAGCATTTATAATTGCGTACAGCCCATACAATGGCTAACAATTCCCGTTCCGTGGTAGAATAGTTTTTCTCAGCTTGGTTCAGAGTGCGGCTGGCATAACTAACTGGCCTACCTTCTTGTTCTAGGACTGCTCCTAGAGATTCTCCGCTCGCATCCGTGATGAGAGTGAACTCCTTATTAAAATCTGGATAAATTAATACTGGCGGCGAAGTGAAAGCTTCTTTAATGACCTTAAAGGAGTTCTCGCATTCTGATCCCCAATTGAACTTCACCTTTTTCCTCAAAAGGTTATTAATTGGAGCCAGAATTTTTGAAAAATTGGGAACAAATTTACGATAGTAGTTGGCCAACCCCAAAAAAGACTGAACCTGTCTCACTGTTTTTGGTCGGGGGAAGCTTTGTACCACTTCTACTAACAGTTTGTCAGGTTGTACATCTTTCTCCGAACAAACATGCCCGAGGTATACTACCTCCTTTTTCAGGAATTGACATTTAGTAGGTTGTAGTTTTTAAGTTATGTTCCCTAAATCTCTGAAATACTTCTCGTAACTTTCCGTTATGTTCATCCAGATTTTTCGCAAAAATCACTACGTCATCAAGGTAGACAAAGCACTTAATCCCCTGAAGACCTGTTAATATCCCATTTAATAAAGATTGAAAGAATGAAGGTGCTGTTTTCAATCCGAATGGCAATCTCTTGTAGTGGAAGTGACTGAAGTTTATGCTAAAAGCTGTCTTTTCACGATCTGCCGGATCCACCAACACCTGGTGATAACCATTTGCAAGATCTAAGGTAGTCTACGGTACCTAGAATGACCTAATCTATCCAGAATGTCCTCAATCCGTGGTAGTGGATAAGAAAAAGGAATACAGACTTTGTTGGGTTCGCGAAAGTCCACACAAAATCTATACTTTCGCTTACCTGCTTCATTAGTTCCCTTTTTCGGTATTAATAAGACTGGAAAATTGAACGGGCTGTTACTATGATCGATTATGTCATCATCCAACAACTTTTTAAGCTGCTCCTGAGATTCCTCTCTGTGGGCTTCAGGCATTCTATATTGCTTTTTATTCAGTTCAGTTTCGAGGCTATTTAGATGGACTTCCGTGCGAGGATGTCCTAGTCCGTTCGTCCTTTCAACCGCTACCCTTACCTGCTCTTCACCCCACATTTCTTTGGGCCACGCTATGGACTTTTCTACTGCAGGACGAAAATCCCTTTGCTGCGCTCCTGTGCGAAGAATCGCGGTTAAGGTATTTCTCTGCTTTTGCCTAAGATCCAGCTCGTCCATCTCCGGAGCTATTTTCAGCTCCTTCGGTGTTATCCGTTTACCTTCCAGTTGTATATTCACTGTTTCATCACTGTTGCTCACATATTTCAAGTATTTCTCTATGCTATCTGAAGCGGCACTTGCCTTGAGTACAATATCTTTTAGCCCTGTGACTTTTTCTTGAATTCGTAGCCTTACAGCTTTTGGTGAAATCTCCTGCGGGTTCTCTGTACTAGATAGACTAGAGGTACATCTGTCTAACGTAAGAATATCAACATTTTCTTTCCCTGTTATGTTTTCAAAAAGTGGCCTTACTCCCCTGTTTCCTTCTACGCTTTGAATTGACAGTGTATGCCCAACACAATCAACAACGGCTCTGTTTTTAAGGAACTCCATGCCTAATATTCCATCTGCTGGTATAGATTCGGTATCGTGTATTGCATGAAATACACAAGTCTGTTGGCTAGTACCAAAGCCTAGTAATGCTTGACAGGTTCCTAACGATTTTCTCTGTGTACCAAACAATCCTCCTATAGTGATTGTTTCTTGGGTTTGTATGGGCGTACTTCCTTTTATTTTATTTACCTTAATTATATGAAGATCCCGTATCGACTAATAATACTAATTTACTTTCTGGTCCTATGTCTGCGTCGACTGTGATTATACAATTGTTTAATAACCCTAATTCTACTGCACTATTCTTATCTATGGTCGACTGGGTATACTCCGATTCTCTTAATTGAAGGCAGCTGCGGAATGAGTCCCCAGCTGCCGCCTCTCGTTTCCCTCTTGCGGGTGGCTTCTATGTTCTGCCAAGTACTTTCTTACACAGATATCCGTGTAATGGTCACTGGTCTTACAGAACTGGCAATAGATAACCTCTCTTCTCTGAGTGAATTCCGTAGAATTGTCCACCACTGTACCTGCGAATATGACTTGCTGATTCCTGCAACTTGGCGCCTCATGCCCATAGTTTCGGCATTTAGTGCAGTAAGGAGGCTGCTTTCTCCACTGGCATTCTTTAGCAAAGTGTCGCGGCTGTCCGCATTTGAAGCAGTTGACCGCTCTAGGCTGCTGTGTTGCTCTGATTGGAGTTTCCCAATTTCTTGCCGGTCTCCGTACTGCTTGGAAAGGCTTTGGAGTTTGTTTCTGCCTGACCTCGCTAAAGTTTCCGGTCTTCCAACTTTCCTGTGGTGTTTCCATGGCATGTTCCGGTGCTTTTTTCCAGGCCTTTGGTGCCATGGCCTGAAGTCTTTCAGAATCTTTTTCGAAGTAGAGAGCTTCCTCTCGAACTTCTTCTAATGCTTCGAATTTTCTTTCAGTTATCCTGTTGCTGGTCCCAGAATACTAATTTCCTTGGATTCCACCTCTTACTCGTGTTCGCTTTATTAACTCCTTGATTAGAACCTTCTTGTGATGATTGATCGAATTCCAATTCTTTCTCTAGTTCCGCTGTAGTTTCCTCAGCCTCCTTTAGCTGTACCTTTAGCGAGTCTATATTCTTTAAGAGCCCTATTTTCTCCTTCTGGATTTCTTCCAATGCTTCTTCTGCTTCTATTTCACGACTCTGGATAACTTCGAATGCTGCTGTCACTAAATGATCTAAAGCTTCGCCTTTTGTACCTTTTTAGCACTCTCGTTCAATTCCTGTCGTATTTTCTTCGCTTCTTCTTCTGTCCACCTTTTTTGTAACTCTCCTGTTATATGCTCCCCTATATATTGCCAGTCCTGTTCATAATTCTGCAATATTGCCTGACATTCCTTAAGTTCCTGTGCTTTGAGCTCTAATTCCCTTTCCTGGGCCTGATAGCGTGCTAATTCTTCCCTAGTTAAGATATTACTCCTACCTGAGGACATTTAAGTTTTATGACCGAGCTATTATACTAATACCATCGATACGCCGGCGGAGAATGTCTCCTACAGCTCTTATTTATGTTAAATATTCATGCGACGACCCGACCAGATTCATATTCCTACCACGATTATTCCAGATATTTATAAACTGAACTTAACATAACCCTATTCGAGCCCATTAAACCCGGACAACATGTCGGTTAAATACCCTTACTATGTATTAATGAGAGCAGAAAATGATACAACTCCAAAAAGAAAACTTTAACACATCTTAAAATTCTTAATATTGTACATACTCATATATAACTCTAAAAATTCAAAACTGTAATATAATTACTACGTTCAATACTCTAAACTCCTCTTTTATGCGTACCTATGTACAAATCAAACGTATTATACGCTCTCAATGTTTCTATTTTACTTATCCCGATGCATCAGATGCACCATACTTTATTTAAAACTTTCTACCTATTTAATCGCATGGAACCCGAATACACTTGGCCGAGCAAATGCACATAAACAAAGATTTTTTCCGTGAGTATTAAACGACGTTATTACGTGACGTTAAAAGCTGGTGAAATTTATATCACTAACTCTCGCGTAGCTAAAACACATACCTATATCACAAAGTATTTACAAATATTGCATCTTATCACTTATTCCGAAGTTTATCACATCTTAAATTTAACACTTTCTCTGAAATAAAATTCTAGCAGGCGATAACTGGCCGAAATTTGCTAGTTAATGGCGTCTTACGACAGCCGATGTTTTTTCATTAAACAATTAAAATTAAAATTATTTAAAACATAATTATTTTTATTAAGTAAAAGGTAAAACACATATAAATTCAAATAATTTTTACCTTAAATTTACCGGCTGCGCCAAAATGTCATGTCCCAATGCAATGAAATAGCGGAAAATCGAATAATTAATCACGATCACTAAAAGTCTTTAATTAAAACACGCTCAGATTACTTTAACATATGTACTTCTTTATTTTATTCAAAACTGACCTATCCTAATATATTAAACAAAGCTAACCCGAACCGAACTGAATGGAACTTGACACCTTAAAACCAAAAAGATAAAACGCGACTGAACACTGAACGGCACTCGCCAGACCAGTCATTGGTCTTTTATGCCCCGATATTTGGAAATACTTTCTTTGCTCACAACGCGGATGTAAACAAACGACAACAACCTTGTCGTTTGTTCTACCGGTTGCAGTATCTGAGTCGCTTAGTAGTAAACAATCGCTTTAGATAACAATTACCATGCGAGGTTAATTGTTATCATAATCGTCGATTGCTCCACTAAGCGCTCATCGTAGCCAGCTGTTGAGCTAATCAGCGAAATAACCGGCAGTTGCAGAACAGTACCATGCGACGTTACTCTCTAGCAATTACTAATTATTTCTCTAAAATGCGCCCTTGGCTGCATGAAGAATCTTCCTCATATTGGGCCATAACATCAATAGTGGAACGATTTAACGGAACTCTGAAGGATATGATTTGGAAGGAATTCAGCTTTAATGGAACTTATCAGTGGATTGGTATGCTAAAGAAACTGCTCACTGAATACAACTCAAGAATACATCGAACTACAAAAATGACACCACGTGATATCAACACCTCCAATGAGAAACAACTGCTTTCTACTGTATACAATAATATAAAAATTGTTGTTCCTGCAAAGTATAAAATTGGATATTTTGTACGCGTCAGCAAATACAAGCATATATTTGATAAAGGCTATACACCAAACTGGACAGCTGAGATTTTTAAAATTATTATAGTTCAAAACACAAACCCCACCGGCTGGAAGATTATCAAGGAAATCCAATCACAGGAGGCTTTTATGAATTGGAGCTGCTGAAAGTTAAACACCCAAACCTATATCTCGTAGAAAAAATCTTAAAGAAGAGTGGAGATAAAGCTTACGTTAAATGGCTCGGATTTTCATCAAAACACACTTCTTGGATTAATATCAAAGATGTTTTATAATTTCTTGAAAAAACAACTATAATACAATTTAAAATAAATTTTTAATTATAATACTTTATTTTACAATTATACATGTAGCTATAATGCAAACTACTTTAATAAATTAAACTAAACCTATAATTAATAAGTTATTTACACTAGACTTAGATTCTTTCTGCGGTTGCCACTTGTTGATTTCATAAAATGGAGTAATGTCCCCATGATAGAGTATCCGTCGTTCCGCTCATAATATTGTATCAAATTTGTTTATATTTTCGGCCATAAACTTATATGCATTTTTCTCTTCAAGTTCATATATTAGAGAATCTGTATCTGTATACATGACTTTACAATTATCTCAAAACTCACGTTGCATGAAACTGTAGTGGAAATCGTAGAGGCATATCTTTGAAATTTTCATAATTGCCATTCCAATATAGAGAGGTTTATTGAATAAGATTTTGAGTCGCCTTAATTCCACAGCAAATAATCTCTCATCAAATATCGTTGCACTGAGGAAGTTGGGTGCTGCTATCCGAGCTATTGCACCATAGCGACCGTCCCACTTTACGCAAAGCTTGACATCGCTATACTTGCGAACATTTTCCATGGTCTTACAAAAAGCTGCATTATTCATCTTCTTATAGCTGTCCTTCTCACGATCGCTTGTAGCCTGCTTTAGTTTGGCAGTATTTAAGTCAACATATGGTTTGATCCAAGCTAATTGGTCGAATTGAAGAACCCGTTGAGGATAAACTAAGTCGACTTCTCTTGCATTTATCAATTTGTAATTAGCCTACTAAGCCACGTTGCTTTCAGCTGGCATTAACCAGTAACGAAGAAAGTGCCCAAATAAATTGTAAATTCAATTTTTTTTTTTTTTATTCCGGACTGGAATCGAACCTACACTTTTAGAATCGGTCAATGATGGAGAATTGAAGAATTTTAAGAATTTTTATTTTTAACGATTCAAATCAAATTATAAATACAAGAAGCAAAAACAACCGTCTCATCCGGGGTTTGAAACCGGGACCTTCCGCTTGCCGGGCGACTGCTCTTACCACTGAGCTAACGAGACAGATGATTTTCCCTCTTGCATTTATCAATTTGTAATTAGCCTACTAAGCCACGTTGCTTTCAGCTGGCATTAACCAGTAACGATGAAAGCGCACAAATAAATTGTAAATTCATTTTTTTTTTTTATTTATTCCGGACTGGAATCGAACCTACACTTTTAGAATCGGTCAATGATGGAGAATTGAAGAATTTTAAGAATTTTTATTTTTAACGATTCAAATCAAATTATAAATACAAGAAGAAAAAACAACCGTCTCATCCGGGGTTTGAAACCGGGACCTTCCGCTTGCCGGGCGACTGCTCTTACCACTGAGCTAACGAGACAGATGATTTTCCCTCTTGCATTTATCAATTTGTAATTAGCCTACTAAGCCACGTTGCTTTCAGCTGGCATTAACCAGTAACGATGAAAGCGCACAAATAAATTGTAAATTCATTTTTTTTTTTTATTTATTCCGGACTGGAATCGAACCTACACTTTTAGAATCGGTCAATGATGGAGAATTGAAGAATTTTAAGAATTTTTATTTTTAACGATTCAAATCAAATTATAAATACAAGAAGAAAAAACAACCGTCTCATCCGGGGTTTGAAACCGGGACCTTCCGCTTGCCGGGCGACTGCTCTTACCACTGAGCTAACGAGACAGATGATTTTCCCTCTTGCATTTATCAATTTGTAATTAGCCTACTAAGCCACGTTGCTTTCAGCTGGCATTAACCAGTAACGATGAAAGCGCACAAATAAATTGTAAATTCAATTTTTTTTTTATTTATTCCGGACTGGAATCGAACCTACACTTTTAGAATCGGTCAATGATGGAGAATTGAAGAATTTTAAGAATTTTTATTTTTAACGATTCAAATCAAATTATAAATACAAGAAGAAAAAACAACCGTCTCATCCGGGGTTTGAAACCGGGACCTTCCGCTTGCCGGGCGACTGCTCTTACCACTGAGCTAACGAGACAGATGATTTTCCCTCTTGCATTTATCAATTTGTAATTAGCCTACTAAGCCACGTTGCTTTCAGCTGGCATTAACCAGTAACGATGAAAGCGCACAAATAAATTGTAAATTCAATTTTTTTTTTTATTTTTTTTTATTTATTCCGGACTGGAATCGAACCTACACTTTTAGAATCGGTCAATGATGGAGAATTGAAGAATTTTAAGAATTTTTATTTTTAACGATTCAAATCAAATTATAAATACAAGAAGAAAAAACAACCGTCTCATCCAGGGTTTGAAACCGGGACCTTCCGCTTGCCGGGCGACTGCTCTTACCACTGAGCTAACGAGACAGATGATTTTCCCTCTTGCATTTATCAATTTGTAATTAGCCTACTAAGCCACGTTGCTTTCAGCTGGCATTAACCAGTAACGATGAAAGCGCACAAATATATTGTAAATTCAATTTTTTTTTTTTATTTATTCCCGACTGGAATCGAACCTACACTTTTAGAATCGGTCAATGATGGAGAATTGAAGAATTTTAAGAATTTTTATTTTTAACGATTCAAATCAAATTATAAATACAAGAAGAAAAAACAACCGTCTCATCCGGGGTTTGAAACCGGGACCTTCCGCTTGCCGGGCGACTGCTCTTACCACTGAGCTAACGAGACAGATGATTTTCCCTCTTGCATTTATCAATTTGTAATTAGCCTACTAAGCCACGTTGCTTTCAGCTGGCATTAACGAGTAACGATGAAAGCGCACAAATAAATTGTAAATTAAATTATTTTTTTTTATTTATTCCGGACTGGAATCGAACCTACACTTTTAGAATCGGTCAATGATGGAGAATTGAAGAATTTTAAGAATTTTTATTTTTAACGATTCAAATCAAATTATAAATACAAGAAGAAAAAACAACCGTCTCATCCGGGGTTTGAAACCGGGACCTTCCGCTTGCCGGGCGACTGCTCTTACCACTGAGCTAACGAGACAGATGATTTTCCCTCTTGCATTTATCAATTTGTAATTAGCCTACTAAGCCACGTTGCTTTCAGCTGGCATTAACCAGTAACGATGAAAGCGCACAAATAAATTGTAAATTCAATTTTTTTTTTTATTTTTTTTTTATTTATTCCGGACTGGAATCGAACCTACACTTTTAGAATCGGTCAATGATGGAGAATTGAAGAATTTTAAGAATTTTTATTTTTAACGATTCAAATCAAATTATAAATACAAGAAGAAAAAACAACCGTCTCATCCGGGGTTTGAAACCGGGACCTTCCGCTTGCCGGGCGACTGCTCTTACCACTGAGCTAACGAGACAGATGATTTTCCCTCTTGCATTTATCAATTTGTAATTAGCCTACTAAGCCACGTTGCTTTCAGCTGGCATTAACCAGTAACGATGAAAGCGCACAAATAAATTGTAAATTCAATTTTTTTTTTATTTTTTTTTATTTATTCCGGACTGGAATCGAACCTACACTTTTAGAATCGGTCAATGATGGAGAATTGAAGAATTTTAAGAATTTTTATTTTTAACGATTCAAATCAAATTATAAATACAAGAAGAAAAAACAACCGTCTCATCCGGGGTTTGAAACCGGGACCTTCCGCTTGCCGGGCGACTGCTCTTACCACTGAGCTAACGAGACAGATGATTTTCCCTCTTGCATTTATCAATTTGTAATTAGCCTACTAAGCCACGTTTCTTTCAGCTGGCATTAACCAGTAACGATGAAAGCGCACAAATAAATTGTAAATTCAATTTTTTTTTTTATTTATTCCGGACTGGAATCGAACCTACACTTTTAGAATCGGTCAATGATGGAGAATTGAAGAATTTTAAGAATTTTTATTTTTAACGATTCAAATCAAATTATAAATACAAGAAGAAAAAACAACCGTCTCATCCGGGGTTTGAAACCGGGACCTTCCGCTTGCCGGGCGACTGCTCTTACCACTGAGCTAACGAGACAGATGATTTTCCCTCTTGCATTTATCAATTTGTAATTAGCCTACTAAGCCACGTTGCTTTCAGCTGGCATTAACCAGTAACGATGAAAGCGCACAAATAAATTGTAAATTCAATTTTTTTTTTTATTTTTTTTTTATTTATTCCGGACTGGAATCGAACCTACACTTTTAGAATCGGTCAATGATGGAGAATTGAAGAATTTTAAGAATTTTTATTTTTAACGATTCAAATCAAATTATAAATACAAGAAGAAAAAACAACCGTCTCATCCGGGGTTTGAAACCGGGACCTTCCGCTTGCCGGGCGACTGCTCTTACCACTGAGCTAACGAGACAGATGATTTTCCCTCTTGCATTTATCAATTTGTAATTAGCCTACTAAGCCACGTTGCTTTCAGCTGGCATTAACCAGTAACGATGAAAGCGCACAAATAAATTGTAAATTCAATTTTTTTTTTTTTTTTTTTTTATTTATTCCGGACTGGAATCGAACCTACACTTTTAGAATCGGTCAATGATGGAGAATTGAAGAATTTTAAGAATTTTTATTTTTAACGATTCAAATCAAATTATAAATACAAGAAGAAAAAACAACCGTCTCATCCGGGGTTTGAAACCGGGACCTTCCGCTTGCCGGGCGACTGCTCTTACCACTGAGCTAACGAGACAGATGATTTTCCCTCTTGCATTTATCAATTTGTAATTAGCCTACTAAGCCACGTTGCTTTCAGCTGGCATTAACCAGTAACGATGAAAGCGCACAAATAAATTGTAAATTCAATTTTTTTTTTTATTTTTTTTTTATTTATTCCGGACTGGAATCGAACCTACACTTTTAGAATCGGTCAATGATGGAGAATTGAAGAATTTTAAGAATTTTTATTTTTAACGATTCAAATCAAATTATAAATACAAGAAGAAAAAACAACCGTCTCATCCGGGGTTTGAAACCGGGACCTTCCGCTTGCCGGGCGACTGCTCTTACCACTGAGCTAACGAGACAGATGATTTTCCCTCTTGCATTTATCAATTTGTAATTAGCCTACTAAGCCACGTTGCTTTCAGCTGGCATTAACCAGTAACGATGAAAGCGCACAAATAAATTGTAAATTCAATTTTTTTTTTATTTTTTTTTTTATTTATTCCGGACTGGAATCGAACCTACACTTTTAGAATCGGTCAATGATGGAGAATTGAAGAATTTTAAGAATTTTTATTTTTAACGATTCAAATCAAATTATAAATACAAGAAGAAAAAACAACCGTCTCATCCGGGGTTTGAAACCGGGACCTTCCGCTTGCCGGGCGACTGCTCTTACCACTGAGCTAACGAGACAGATGATTTTCCCTCTTGCATTTATCAATTTGTAATTAGCCTACTAAGCCACGTTTCTTTCAGCTGGCATTAACCAGTAACGATGAAAGCGCACAAATAAATTGTAAATTCAATTTTTTTTTTTTTTTTATTCCGGACTGGAATCGAACCTACACTTTTAGAATCGGTCAATGATGGAGAATTGAAGAATTTTAAGAATTTTTATTTTTAACGATTCAAATCAAATTATAAATACAAGAAGAAAAAACAACCGTCTCATCCGGGGTTTGAAACCGGGACCTTCCGCTTGCCGGGCGACTGCTCTTACCACTGAGCTAACGAGACAGATGATTTTCCCTCTTGCATTTATCAATTTGTAATTAGCCTAATAAGCCACGTTGCTTTCAGCTGGCATTAACCAGTAACGATGAAAGCGCACAAATAAATTGTAAATTCAATTTTTTTTTTATTTTTTTTTTATTTATTCCGGACTGGAATCGAACCTACACTTTTAGAATCGGTCAATGATGGAGAATTGAAGAATTTTAAGAATTTTTATTTTTAACGATTCAAATCAAATTATAAATACAAGAAGAAAAAACAACCGTCTCATCCGGGGTTTGAAACCGGGACCTTCCGCTTGCCGGGCGACTGCTCTTACCACTGAGCTAACGAGACAGATGATTTTCCCTCTTGCATTTATCAATTTGTAATTAGCCTACTAAGCCACGTTGCTTTCAGCTGGCATTAACCAGTAACGATGAAAGCGCACAAATAAATTGTAAATTCAATTTTTTTTTTTTTTATTTATTCCGGACTGGAATCGAACCTACACTTTTAGAATCGGTCAATGATGGAGAATTGAAGAATTTTAAGAATTTTTATTTTTAACGATTCAAATCAAATTATAAATACAAGAAGAAAAAACAACCGTCTCATCCGGGGTTTGAAACCGGGACCTTCCGCTTGCCGGGCGACTGCTCTTACCACTGAGCTAACGAGACAGATGATTTTCCCTCTTGCATTTATCAATTTGTAATTAGCCTACTAAGCCACGTTGCTTTCAGCTGGCATTAACCAGTAACGATGAAAGCGCACAAATAAATTGTAAATTCAATTTTTTTTTTTATTTTTTTTTTATTTATTCCGGACTGGAATCGAACCTACACTTTTAGAATCGGTCAATGATGGAGAATTGAAGAATTTTAAGAATTTTTATTTTTAACGATTCAAATCAAATTATAAATACAAGAAGAAAAAACAACCGTCTCATCCGGGGTTTGAAACCGGGACCTTCCGCTTGCCGGGCGACTGCTCTTACCACTGAGCTAACGAGACAGATGATTTTCCCTCTTGCATTTATCAATTTGTAATTAGCCTACTAAGCCACGTTGCTTTCAGCTGGCATTAACCAGTAACGATGAAAGCGCACAAATAAATTGTAAATTCAATTTTTTTTTTTATTTTTTTTTTATTTATTCCGGACTGGAATCGAACCTACACTTTTAGAATCGGTCAATGATGGAGAATTGAAGAATTTTAAGAATTTTTATTTTTAACGATTCAAATCAAATTATAAATACAAGAAGAAAAAACAACCGTCTCATCCGGGGTTTGAAACCGGTACCTTCCGCTTGCCGGGCGACTGCTCTTACCACTGAGCTAACGAGACAGATGATTTTCCCTCTTGCATTTATCAATTTGTAATTAGCCTACTAAGCCACGTTGCTTTCAGCTGGCATTAACCAGTAACGATGAAAGCGCACAAATAAATTGTAAATTCAATTTTTTTTTTATTTTTTTTTTATTTATTCCGGACTGGAATCGAACCTACACTTTTAGAATCGGTCAATGATGGAGAATTGAAGAATTTTAAGAATTTTTATTTTTAACGATTCAAATCAAATTATAAATACAAGAAGAAAAAACAACCGTCTCATCCGGGGTTTGAAACCGGGACCTTCCGCTTGCCGGGCGACTGCTCTTACCACTGAGCTAACGAGACAGATGATTTTCCCTCTTGCATTTATCAATTTGTAATTAGGCTACTAAGCCACGTTGCTTTCAGCTGGCATTAACCAGTAACGATGAAAGCGCACAAATAAATTGTAAATTCAATTTTTTTTTTATTTTTTTTTTATTTATTCCGGACTGGAATCGAACCTACACTTTTAGAATCGGTCAATGATGGAGAATTGAAGAATTTTAAGAATTTTTATTTTTAACGATTCAAATCAAATTATAAATAAAAGAAGAAAAAACAACCGTCTCATCCGGGGTTTGAAACCGGGACCTTCCGCTTGCCGGGCGACTGCTCTTACCACTGAGCTAACGAGACAGATGATTTTCCCTCTTGCATTTATCAATTTGTAATTAGCCTATTAAGCCACGTTGCTTTCAGCTGGCATTAACCAGTAACGATGAAAGCGCACAAATAAATTGTAAATTCAATTTTTTTTTTTTATTTATTCCGGACTGGAATCGAACCTACACTTTTAGAATCGGTCAATGATGGAGAATTGAAGAATTTTAAGAATTTTTATTTTTAACGATTCAAATCAAATTATAAATACAAGAAGAAAAAACAACCGTCTCATCCGGGGTTTGAAACCGGGACCTTCCGCTTGCCGGGCGACTGCTCTTACCACTGAGCTAACGAGACAGATGATTTTCCCTCTTGCATTTATCAATTTGTAATTAGCCTACTAAGCCACGTTGCTTTCAGCTGGCATTAACCAGTAACGATGAAAGCGCACAAATAAATTGTAAATTCAATTTTTTTTTTATTTTTTTTTTATTTATTCCGGACTGGAATCGAACCTACACTTTTAGAATCGGTCAATGATGGAGAATTGAAGAATTTTAAGAATTTTTATTTTTAACGATTCAAATCAAATTATAAATACAAGAAGAAAAAACAACCGTCTCATCCGGGGTTTGAAACCGGGACCTTCCGCTTGCCGGGCGACTGCTCTTACCACTGAGCTAACGAGACAGATGATTTTCCCTCTTTCATTTATCAATTTGTAATTAGCCTACTAAGCCACGTTGCTTTCAGCTGGCATTAACCAGTAACGATGAAAGCGCACAAATAAATTGTAAATTCAATTTTTTTTTTTATTTATTCCGGACTGGAATCGAACCTACACTTTTAGAATCGGTCAATGATGGAGAATTGAAGAATTTTAAGAATTTTTATTTTTAACGATTCAAATCAAATTATAAATACAAGAAGAAAAAACAACCGTCTCATCCGGGGTTTGAAACCGGGACCTTCCGCTTGCCGGGCGACTGCTCTTACCACTGAGCTAACGAGACAGATGATTTTCCCTCTTGCATTTATCAATTTGTAATTAGCCTACTAAGCCACGTTGCTTTCAGCTGGCATTAACCAGTAACGATGAAAGCGCACAAATAAATTGTAAATTCAATTTTTTTTTTATTTTTTTTTTATTTATTCCGGACTGGAATCGAACCTACACTTTTAGAATCGGTCAATGATGGAGAATTGAAGAATTTTAAGAATTTTTATTTTTAACGATTCAAATCAAATTATAAATACAAGAAGAAAAAACAACCGTCTCATCCGGGGTTTGAAACCGGGACCTTCCGCTTGCCGGGCGACTGCTCTTACCACTGAGCTAACGAGACAGATGATTTTCCCTCTTGCATTTATCAATTTGTAATTAGGCTACTAAGCCACGTTGCTTTCAGCTGGCATTAACCAGTAACGATGAAAGCGCACAAATAAATTGTAAATTCAATTTTTTTTTTATTTTTTTTTTATTTATTCCGGACTGGAATCGAACCTACACTTTTAGAATCGGTCAATGATGGAGAATTGAAGAATTTTAAGAATTTTTATTTTTAACGATTCAAATCAAATTATAAATAAAAGAAGAAAAAACAACCGTCTCATCCGGGGTTTGAAACCGGGACCTTCCGCTTGCCGGGCGACTGCTCTTACCACTGAGCTAACGAGACAGATGATTTTCCCTCTTGCATTTATCAATTTGTAATTAGCCTATTAAGCCACGTTGCTTTCAGCTGGCATTAACCAGTAACGATGAAAGCGCACAAATAAATTGTAAATTCAATTTTTTTTTTTTATTTATTCCGGACTGGAATCGAACCTACACTTTTAGAATCGGTCAATGATGGAGAATTGAAGAATTTTAAGAATTTTTATTTTTAACGATTCAAATCAAATTATAAATACAAGAAGAAAAAACAACCGTCTCATCCGGGGTTTGAAACCGGGACCTTCCGCTTGCCGGGCGACTGCTCTTACCACTGAGCTAACGAGACAGATGATTTTCCCTCTTGCATTTATCAATTTGTAATTAGCCTACTAAGCCACGTTGCTTTCAGCTGGCATTAACCAGTAACGATGAAAGCGCACAAATAAATTGTAAATTCAATTTTTTTTTTATTTTTTTTTTATTTATTCCGGACTGGAATCGAACCTACACTTTTAGAATCGGTCAATGATGGAGAATTGAAGAATTTTAAGAATTTTTATTTTTAACGATTCAAATCAAATTATAAATACAAGAAGAAAAAACAACCGTCTCATCCGGGGTTTGAAACCGGGACCTTCCGCTTGCCGGGCGACTGCTCTTACCACTGAGCTAACGAGACAGATGATTTTCCCTCTTTCATTTATCAATTTGTAATTAGCCTACTAAGCCACGTTGCTTTCAGCTGGCATTAACCAGTAACGATGAAAGCGCACAAATAAATTGTAAATTCAATTTTTTTTTTTATTTATTCCGGACTGGAATCGAACCTACACTTTTAGAATCGGTCAATGATGGAGAATTGAAGAATTTTAAGAATTTTTATTTTTAACGATTCAAATCAAATTATAAATACAAGAAGAAAAAACAACCGTCTCATCCGGGGTTTGAAACCGGGACCTTCCGCTTGCCGGGCGACTGCTCTTACCACTGAGCTAACGAGACAGATGATTTTCCCTCTTGCATTTATCAATTTGTAATTAGCCTACTAAGCCACGTTGCTTTCAGCTGGCATTAACCAGTAACGATGAAAGCGCACAAATAAATTGTAAATTCAATTTTTTTTTTATTTTTTTTTTATTTATTCCGGACTGGAATCGAACCTACACTTTTAGAATCGGTCAATGATGGAGAATTGAAGAATTTTAAGAATTTTTACTTTTAACGATTCAAATCAAATTATAAATACAAGAAGAAAAAAAGAAAAAACAACCGTCTCATCCGGGGTTTGAAACCGGGACCTTCCGCTTGCCGGGCGACTGCTCTTACCACTGAGCTAACGAGACAGATGATTTTCCCTCTTGCATTTATCAATTTGTAATTAGCCTACTAAGCCACGTTGCTTTCAGCTGGCATTAACGAGTAACGATGAAAGCGCACAAATAAATTGTAAATTCAATTTTTTTTTTTTTTTTATTTATTCCGGACTGGAATCGAACCTACACTTTTAGAATCGGTCAATGATGGAGAATTGAAGAATTTTAAGAATTTTTATTTTTAACGATTCAAATCAAATTATAAATACAAGAAGAAAAAACAACCGTCTCATCCGGGGTTTGAAACTCGGAACCTTCCGCTTGCCGGGCGACTGCTCTTACCACTGAGCTAACGAGACAGATGATTTTCTCTCTTGCATTTATCAATTTGTAATTAGCCTACTAAGCCACGTTGCTTTCAGCTGGCATTAACCAGTAACGATGAAAGCGCACAAATAAATTGTAAATTCAATTTTTTTTTTTATTTATTCCGGACTGGAATCGAACCTACACTTTAAGAATCGGTCAATGATGGAGAATTGAAGAATTTTAAGAATTTTTATTTTTAACGATTCAAATCAAATTATAAATACAAGAAGAAAAAACAACCGTCTCATCCGGGGTTTGAAACCGGGACCTTCCGCTTGCCGGGCGACTGCTCTTACCACTGAGCTAACGAGACAGATGATTTTCCCTCTTGCATTTATCAATTTGTAATTAGCCTACTAAGCCACGTTGCTTTCAGCTGGCATTAACCAGTAACGATGAAAGCGCACAAATAAATTGTAAATTCAATTTTTTTTTTATTTATTCCGGACTGGAATCGAACCTACACTGTTAGAATCGGTCAATGATGGAGAATTGAAGAATTTTAAGAATTTTTATTTTTAACGATTCAAATCAAATTATAAATACAAGAAGAAAAAACAACCGTCTCATCCGGGGTTTGAAACCGGGACCTTCCGCTTGCCGGGCGACTGCTCTTACCATTGAGCTAACGAGACAGATGATTTTCCCTCTTGCATTTATCAATTTGTAATTAGCCTACTAAGCCACGTTGCTTTCAGCTGGCATTAACCAGTAACGATGAAAGCGCACAAATAAATTGTAAATTCAATTTTTTTTTTTTTTATTTATTCCGGACTGGAATCGAACCTACACTTTTAGAATCGGTTAATGATGGAGAATTGAAGAATTTTAAGAATTTTTATTTTTAACGATTCAAATCAAATTATAAATACAAGAAGAAAAAACAACCGTCTCATCCGGGGTTTGAAACCGGGACCTTCCGCTTGCCGGGCGACTGCTCTTACCATTGAGCTAACGAGACAGATGATTTTCCCTCTTGCATTTATCAATTTGTAATTAGCCTACTAAGCCACGTTGCTTTCAGCTGGCATTAACCAGTAACGATGAAAGCGCACAAATAAATTGTAAATTCAATTTTTTTTTTTTATTTATTCCGGACTGGAATCGAACCTACACTTTTAGAATCGGTCAATGATGGAGAATTGAAGAATTTTAAGAATTTTTATTTTTAACGATTCAAATCAAATTATAAATACAAGAAGAAAAAACAACCGTCTCATCCGGGGTTTGAAACCGGGACCTTCCGCTTGCCGGGCGACTGCTCTTACCACTGAGCTAACGAGACAGATGATTTTCCCTCTTGCATTTATCAATTTGTAATTAGCCTACTAAGCCACGTTGCTTTCAGCTGGCATTAACCAGAAACGATGAAAGCGCACAAATAAATTGTAAATTCAATTTTTTTTTTATTTTTTTTTTATTTATTCCGGACTGGAATCGAACCTACACTTTTAGAATCGGTCAATGATGGAGAATTGAAGAATTTTAAGAATTTTTATTTTTAACGATTCAAATCAAATTATAAATACAAGAAGAAAAAAAGAAAAAACAACTGTCTCATCCGGGGTTTGAAACCGGGACCTTCCGCTTGCCGGGCGACTGATCTTACCACTGAGCTAACGAGACAGATGATTTTCCCTCTTGCATTTATCAATTTGTAATTAGCCTACTAAGCCACGTTGCTTTCAGCTGGCATTAACCAGTAACGATGAAAGCGCACAAATAAATTGTAAATTCAATTTTTTTTTTTTTATTTATTCCGGACTGGAATCGAACCTACACTTTTAGAATCGGTTAATGATGGAGAATTGAAGAATTTTAAGAATTTTTATTTTTAACGATTCAAATCAAATTATAAATACAAGAAGAAAAAACAACCGTCTCATCCGGGGTTTGAAACCGGGACCTTCCGCTTGCCGGGCGACTGCTCTTACCACTGAGCTAACGAGACAGATGATTTTCCCTCTTGCATTTATCAATTTGTAATTAGCCTACTAAGCCACGTTGCTTTCAGCTGGCATTAACCAGTAACGATGAAAGCGCACAAATAAATTGTAAATTCAATTTTTTTTTTTTATTTATTCCGGACTGGAATCGAACCTACACTTTTAGAATCGGTCAATGATGGAGAATTGAAGAATTTTAAGAATTTTTATTTTTAACGATTCAAATCAAATTATAAATACAAGAAGAAAAAACAACCGTCTCATCCGGGGTTTGAAACCGGGACCTTCCGCTTGCCGGGCGACTGCTCTTACCACTGAGCTAACGAGACAGATGATTTTCCCTCTTGCATTTATCAATTTGTAATTAGCCTACTAAGCCACGTTGCTTTCAGCTGGCATTAACCAGTAACGATGAAAGCGCACAAATAAATTGTAAATTCAATTTTTTTTTTATTTTTTTTTATTTATTCCGGACTGGAATCGAACCTACACTTTTAGAATCGGTCAATGATGGAGAATTGAAGAATTTTAAGAATTTTTATTTTTAACGATTCAAATCAAATTATAAATACAAGAAGAAAAAAAGAAAAAACAACTGTCTCATCCGGGGTTTGAAACCGGGACCTTCCGCTTGCCGGGCGACTGCTCTTACCACTGAGCTAACGAGACAGATGATTTTCCCTCTTGCATTTATCAATTTGTAATTAGCCTACTAAGCCACGTTGCTTTCAGCTGGCATTAACCAGTAACGATGAAAGCGCACAAATAAATTGTAAATTCAATTTTTTTTTTATTTTTTTTTTATTTATTCCGGACTGGAATCGAACCTACACTTTTAGAATCGGTCAATGATGGAGAATTGAAGAATTTTAAGAATTTTTATTTTTAACGATTCAAATCAAATTATAAATACAAGAAGAAAAAACAACCGTCTCATCCGGGGTTTGAAACCGGGACCTTCCGCTTGCCGGGCGACTGCTCTTACCACTGAGCTAACGAGACAGATGATTTTCCCTCTTGCATTTATCAATTTGTAATTAGCCTACTAAGCCACGTTGCTTTCAGCTGGCATTAACCAGTAACGATGAAAGCGCACAAATAAATTGTAAATTCAATTTTTTTTTTTATTTATTCCGGACTGGAATCGAACCTACACTTTAAGAATCGGTCAATGATGGAGAATTGAAGAATTTTAAGAATTTTTATTTTTAACGATTCAAATCAAATTATAAATACAAGAAGAAAAAACAACCGTCTCATCCGGGGTTTGAAACCGGGACCTTCCGCTTGCCGGGCGACTGCTCTTACCACTGAGCTAACGAGACAGATGATTTTCCCTCTTGCATTTATCAATTTGTAATTAGCCTACTAAGCCACGTTGCTTTCAGGTGGCATTAACCAGTAACGATGAAAGCGCACAAATAAATTGTAAATTCAATTTTTTTTTTTTATTTATTCCGGACTGGAATCGAACCTACACTTTTAGAATCGGTCAATGATGGAGAATTGAAGAATTTTAAGAATTTTTATTTTTAACGATTCAAATCAAATTATAAATACAAGAAGAAAAAACAACCGTCTCATCCGGGGTTTGAAACCGGGACCTTCCGCTTGCCGGGCGACTGCTCTTACCACTGAGCTAACGAGACAGATGATTTTCCCTCTTGCATTTATCAATTTGTAATTAGCCTACTAATGCCAGCTGAAAGCAACGAGACAGATGATTTTCCCTCTTGCATTTATCAATTTGTAATTAGCCTACTAAGCCACGTTGCTTTCAGCTGGCATTAACCAGTAACGATGAAAGCGCACAAATAAATTGTAAATTCAATTTTTTTTTTATTTATTCCGGATTGGAATCGAACCTACACTTTTAGAATCGGTCAATGATGGAGAATTGAAGAATTTTAAGAATTTTTATTTTTAACGATTCAAATCAAATTATAAATACAAGAAGAAAAAACAACCGTCTCATCCGGGGTTTGAAACCGGGACCTTCCGCTTGCCGGGCGACTGCTCTTACCACTGAGCTAACGAGACAGATGATTTTCCCTCTTGCATTTATCAATTTGTAATTAGCCTACTAAGCCACGTTGCTTTCAGCTGGCATTAACCAGTAACGATGAATCGTTAAAAATAAAAATTCTTAAAATTCTTCAATTCTCCATCATTGACCGATTCTAAAAGTGTAGGTTCGATTCCAGTCCGGAATAAATAAAAAAAAAAAATTGAATTTACAATTTATTTGTGCGCTTTCATCGTTACTGGTTAATGCCAGCTGAAAGCAACGTGGCTTAGTAGGCTAATTACAAATTGATAAATGCAAGAGGGAAAATCATCTGTCTCGTTAGCTCAGTGGTAAGAGCAGTCGCCCGGCAAGCGGAAGGTCCCGGTTTCAAACCCCGGATGAGACGGTTGTTTTTTCTTCTTGTATTTATAATTTGATTTGAATCGTTAAAAATAAAAATTCTTAAAATTCTTCAATTCTCCATCATTGACCGATTCTAAAAGTGTAGGTTCGATTCCAGTCCGGAATAAATAAAAAAAAAAAAAAATTGAATTTACAATTGTTCAACAAAGACTCACCCGACAGCTGGTCAAACAGATGCACAATGACTGTAAGGCTGGAACCTTCACATATATATGTTTCCACGATTAAAAACATTCCTTACTCCTAATCCAATGAAAGCTAAAAAGAAAGAAAAGAATTTCAAAAAGAATTTAGGAACTTTATGAAATTACTTCCCTAAAACAGTGAACTTCCTTATTATTTCTCCTTTCCAAAATCATAGTGTTCGGCTGTCAACCCCTAGGTAATTCATTTCCTCCACTGGACAGAAAATGAAAAAAGAAAAATTATTTAACAATAAATTAAGAAATTAAGTACTTAACAAATGAATTTCTTATAAATAAATCAAGAAACATGAAATAAATAGAAAATAACCTCACAATTACATGAAGTATTTTTTATTTGGTTTCCATGAAACTTTTTTTTTTAGAATATTTAAAATATTAAATTATAATTCGTTACTTACCACTTAAGCAACAAGTAATCCGAATTAGTCGATAAACACGGCACAAAAACTAACAAAATAAAATCCCGGTCGCGAAACTTTGAAAGTGCCTGACGTCTTGAACTTTAATGACAAGTCAAGAAAGGCACATTCAGTAGAATCAGAATTTCGCGAAGATTTTAAAACTAAAGCCAAGTTTGTTCAAAAATAAATATTTTTTGAATTATTGGAAAAATTAATTAATTTATATTTACACAATTAGTAAGAGAAGGACAAAAAAACGGATGAGAGAGATGAAAATGATAACTCGCACGAAAATTCACGAGAGAAAAATCTAGTACTGCACTGAAGCGTACTGCCTCGTGTGTTTTCCAGCAGAATTTGCATTTCGATATTCACCATAGTAGGAAGCGCTTTAAAATTTTTTATTATTTTTCATATTAAGAGATCAATAAATTATAAATAAAAATTCTATAAAAAAAAAGGTTTAACAGCAAGGTATTTTTACAAATAATTTGAATGGCTATAATTAAGTTATTTCATTTTTATTTCAATATTTATTTATACGCTTTCCTCTTTCATGTACATGAACTTGGTTGAGATCAAGACGGGTTGGCAGTCCGTGCAAAAATTGGCGAGATGGGCTAATAAAAAGGCGAGCGCAGAGCAAATCGTCCTCTTTTTTCATCAAGTGTTTAGCGAGTTTACTTCATCAGTTTATAATTTTGGCATTTGGACTTCATCAGTTTTATTTTTTCATCAGTTTTATTTTTTCATCAGTTTTATTTTATCATCAGCTTTTATTTCATCTTTTATTTTCTTTATCATCTACATCATTCTTTATTTTTGGTATTATTTTATTATTTATTATATTTTAATCTTCTTTATTTTTTAGAACATAAGTGTTAGATAAATGTTGCAGAAGAAAATCGTTTAATGATTTACATGTTAAACGAATAGTTCTGCTAGCTAAGTTAATTACATTAAGTGAAATAAAAGTGAAAATAAATCAAGTGAAACTATTCGCAAATAATTTAATATTATTTTTCTATGTTGAATTTACTGTAACTTGTGCTTAGAGGAACAGAGCTAAGAAAATTGAATTTGTGACGAATTGAATTTTTTTAATAAAGTCGAAGATTTTTTAATATGCGAAAGTCTGCACGTCTTCTTATTTAATTTGTATCCAAACCAATTTTTTCCTTTAATTGAGAATTTGTTTGGTAAATGTTTTCTAATTAAACATTTTGGTGGTTCCATCCAGGAAGTGCAAGACTCGTATAAGGTTATTTTTACATTTCGATTAAAATTTAACAGTAAATTTGCTCACAAATTTAATTTTCGTTCCTCACATGTGCAGTTTGGTTACGGTACTAATGAATTAACAGGTTATAGTACGGTATTGCATAAGCATAGTGGCATCAACAACGGTAATTTCCAGCATAGCACATTGCTCAGAATAGAAATTCATTTGTATTGCAATATACATTGAAGCAAACAATTTGAGATGGAAAAAACATTAGAGAATATGCTCGTGAAGCAGGTAGTATTACACGATAAAGTTGAAAGTGCAATTGATAACGGCAGAAAAACCAAACTCGAAAAACGAACTGCGGGTTTCTTCAAACAAAAGCTAATAGATTTGCGAATGTTGTGGCAAGAATTCCTAACACAAGATCGAAAACTTGCAGAAACGATTCTAATGTCACAAGAAAAATGTGAACACAAATATATTGCAGAACAAAAGTTTGATAAACTGGAAATTAAATATTCAGAATATATGGGTGAATTGGAAGATGGAATAAAAGCAATATTTCCAGATGGTAATAGTTCAATGCTACACCCGGAGCATCACTCAGCGCAGCTTCCAAAAATCACGTTACCCAAATTTAGCGGTGAATATAATTCTTGGAGATCATTTTATGATTTGTTCACATCATTAGTACATGACAATTCACAACTTCAACCTGTTCAAAAGCTACACTATCTAAAGGGATGTCTTACGGGTGACGCAGAACGTCTACTAAGGCACACTCCAATTACAAATCAAGATTACCTCCCAGCATGGAGAAAGCTTAAGGACAGGTACGAGAACACTAGAACATTAGTTAATCATCATCTCAAATCACTGGTAAATCAATCCAAGCTGACAATTGAAAATGCAAAGAGTTTGAAGTCATTAGTAGATAACACCGATGAATGTCTGCAACAACTCAAGGCCTTGAAAGTAGACACAGAGTCTTGGGATGCATTATTAATATATTTAATAGTCCAAAAATTACCTTTCGTGACGCTTCGCCTCTGGGAAGAAGAGCTAGGAGACGATCAAAAGCTCCCACAGTTTAAGACATTTCTACAATTTTTACACACAAGGATTCGAGTTTTGGAGTCAATAACTAACACTATGAGTGCCAAACCAGTTACAACTTCCATCAAGAAGGAAAGTACTCAAACCTACCATAGTACTAGCAATAACGGTTGCCCTGCATGCGATGAAAGGCACTACGTAGGAAATTGCACTACCTTTCTAAACTTGGATGTGTTAGCTCGACGAAAGATAATAAAGGAAGCAGGTAGATGCTTGAACTGCTTCTCAAGTAAGCATACTCATAACAAATGCCAAAATAAAAATAGATGCAAGAAATGCCAACAACTACATCATACAACATTGCATGCAATTGAACCTTCATCAAAGGGTTTACATGCTCGAGAACAATCCAACAACTCTACAGCACCGAACGCGCACACAGTTAGTTTCGATGTGGACAGAACAAATAATTTTTTAGTAACAAAAACCTACAATGCCCTACTACCAACAGCGTTAGTAATAGCACATGGTCGCAACGGCCATTCCATCAAACTGCGATGTTTGTTAGACTCTGGTTCACAAGCATCCTTCATCACAGAAAGTGCATGTAAACAGCTACATATTCACAGCACACATGCAGCAGTGGAAATTTTAGGTTTAAACAAAAATCAAACCGCATTTTCAAGAAGGCAAGTACAAGTGCAATTGGAGTCTACCACTTCTAGTAAATCGATGGTTCAGACCGAAATGCTTGTGCTCAAAAATATAACAGATCTATTACCTGCACGGGAAATTGTTAGCAAACATTGGGAACATCTAAAAAATCTTGAGTTAGCGGATCCAACATTTTGGAAGCCAAGTCCCATAGATATTCTGCTGGGAGCAAACATCTATGGACAAATTGTTGGTGAAGGTATACGACGAGGGCCAAGGGGTGCTCCTGTTGCCATCAACACTATTTTTGGATGGATAATATTGGGTAGCACTTCAACGCCCCATAACGATCAAACAAGTGCATTCACAATATCTCTCAAGCCAATAGAAGAGCTAAATAAACAAATACGAAAATTTTGGGAAATAGAAGAAGTGCCAGAGTGTGACTTACAGAGTCCAGCAGAGAAGCTATGTCAGGAGAAGTATGAAGCTAGTTATCTTCGCGTATCAAATGGTAAATACCAAGTTAGGTTACCATTCATAGATGAAAGAGGTCCGGTGTTGGGTGAATCAAGGAATCTTGCCTTAAAACGTTTTGAGTATCTGCAAAGAAAATTAAACGGAAATTCTCAATTAAAACAAGAATACGAAACTTGTTTGGACGAGTATTTAGAGTTGGGCCATATGACAGCATGTGATCCACCTAAAGAAGGTGAAGATTATTATTATATACCACACCATGCGGTCTTCAAACAAAGTACAACTACAAAATTGCGAGTGGTTTTTGATGCGTCCGCAAGGACGACAAACGGCAAGTCATTGAACGAACAGCTGCTCATTGGACCAACTCTACAACCCAAGTTATTTTCCATTGTATTAAATTGGAGAAAGCATCAAGTGGCAATGACAGCAGACATCGAGAAGATGTACCGGATGATCTGGGTACATCCAGAAGATCGAAAATTTCAACGTATTTTGTGGAGAGACCCAAAAACAAATTTACCACAAGACTATCAGTTGAACACAGTGACGTTCGGAACATCATCAGCACCTTACTTGGCCATAAAAACATTGCAACAACTAGCCACCGATGAGAGGGAACGCTATCCACTAGCGGCTGAAGTCACCTTTACTGACTTCTACGTTGATGACTTGTTAACTGGTGCAGAGACAATCTTAGAAGCTCAGGCATTACAGGAACAATTCATTGAAATGCTCAGTAAAGGGGGATTTAAGCTACGGAAATGGTCAAGTAACAAAATGGCATTGTTGTCACACCTTCCAGACGAAGACAAAGAATTGAAGGGTTCACTAAACTTTCAAGATTTAGAATCCATAAAAACGTTAGGCATCAGATGGTATCCTAGCGGAGATTACTTTTCGTTTAGTTTAAATGGCAAACCGAACCATAACGTTAGCACCAAACGCACGATATTGTCCGAAATAGCTTCATTGTACGACCCATTAGGATGGATCTCACCGATTATTATTGTCGCAAAAATCCTGATACAGACCTTGTGGATAAATGGCTACCTTTGGGACAGTAAAGTTTCACAGGCTATTATAGACCAGTGGCAGACATTTAAAAACGAGCTTCACGACTTAGAAAAATTGAAAATCCCTCGATGGATTAAATTTTCGAGCAGCAACGCAAGTCAAGAAATTCATGGTTATTGCGACGCATCTAGCAAGGCATACGCAGCAGTACTATACTTACGGACCAAGGACAAGCTAGGTAATATTACGGCAACTTTATTAACATCTAAAACAAAGGTTGCACCAGTCAAACCTATTACCCTACCGCGTTTGGAGTTAAACGGAGCTCTATTGTTGGCGCAATTGATAAAAACCACAATTCAGAACATGAAGCTACAGAACACTCCAATATTTGCTTGGACAGATTCAACCATTGTGCTGCAATGGTTACGTGATCATCCCGCACGATGGAAAACGTACGTGGCAAACCGAGTTGCAGAGATTCAAGGAATTCTGCCAACTGAGCATTGGAATCATGTTCCAACTAAGGACAACCCGGCTGATTTAGCGTCACGAGGAACTACCACTAGACAACTATTGGAGAGCAAGTTATGGTGGCATGGCCCTGAATGGCTAATTAAAAACTCTCAAACATGGCCAAAGAAGTTTCTCATCTCAGAGCAAACAGAGTTAGAGGCAAAGAAACCTGCTGTGACCAATTTAATTGCTCAATCTTCAATTGAGTTTATAACCAATTACTCATCGTATACAAAACTCATACGAATTACTGCTATCATTCTGCGCTTCATGTACAATTGTCGTAGTCCAACACAGAAACAAACCAAGGCCTTGTCCGTCATGGAACTAAACAAGGCAAAAATTACGATAGCAAAATCCGTACAAAGGTCAACATTAGCAGACGAGTATGAGCAGCTCAGAACTAAAAGGCCGCTGTCAAGGAAAAGTCGGTTATTAGCGTTGAACCCATTTCTAGATCACGACGGACTCATGCGCGTTGGAGGCAGATTGGAGAACGCAAATATTCCATACAACACAAAGCATCCGATAATTCTTCCACGGGATCATCATTTCAGTATATTAATCATCAACAAGGTACATAAAGAAACTCTGCATGGCGGAACCGCTCTGGTCCTTAATACAATACGTAATCAGTTTTGGATTCTGGATGCAAAGCGAATGATATCAACCCAAATACATAAATGCGTAACTTGTGCTAAACATCGAGCAGCAATTACCCAGCAATTAATGGGTGACCTGCCAGCTCCTCGAGTTAATATCACAAGGGCATTTACACATGTGGGCATTGACTACGCTGGTCCTATAAGTTTAAAGATGTCAAAGCATAGGAACGCGAAAATTTATAAAGGCTATTTTTGTATCTTTGTATGTATGGCGACAAAGGCTATACACATAGAAGCAGCATCTGATTTAACCACAGCAGGATTTTTAGCTGCTCTTAAGAGATTTGTAGCTAGACGTGGACTTTGTTCGGATATTTATTCTGACTGTGGTACAAATTTCAAAGGGGGAAAATCAGTCTTAGACCACGATGTACGACAAGCTATCAAGCAAGCCTCACCAGATGTTCAACAATATTTAGCCAATTTGAATATAAATTGGCATTTCAATCCACCGGCAGCACCACACCATGGCGGATTATGGGAGGCAGGAATAAAGTCTATTAAGTACCACCTGCGACGAGTTATTGGTACCACGGTTTGCACCTTTGAAGAAATGATGACCTTGTTGACACAAATTGAAGCCTGTCTTAATTCTCGACCGCTTTGTACAGTGCGAAATGAAGTCGACGATTTAGCAGTTTTGACTCCAGGGCATTTCTTAATTGGTCAAGCTATTAATGCAGTCCCCGAACCAAATTTAACAACGTTAAAGGTTACATCTCTACAACGTTGTCAACATATCCAACAAATGAATCAACATTTTTGGAGTAAATGGACTAAGGAATATCTGAATCGTCTGCAGCAACGACCAAGATGGTGGCAGCAGCAGCGACAGAATTTGAAAATTGGAGACGTTATTTTAATTAAGGACGAAAACACTCCACCAACCTCCTGGCCTTTAGGAATCATTAAAAAGGTTCATCCAGGCAAAGATGGGATGGTCAGAGTGGTAACGGTCCGCACCAGATATGGTACATATCAAAGACCAGTAGTCAAAATTTGCCGTCTACCAATCGAAACGACGGAACCATAATAACATGAAATCGATTTGATGTTGTAAAAGTCAAATCCGTCCATGTGTTGTTGTTCTTTGTTACATGTCGATATGTGTTGAATTAAACTTAATATGTTTTAGTCATTATAATATGTATTTCAGATAATCATGCAGTCGGACTTCGAAGACTACTTAACTATATTCGAAGATATTCAGTTTTCTCCTCCTGGTAGCCCACTGTTGTCAAGTTGGGTAGAACCAGGTCACGACATACTAACCGGACGACCGCTACCTGATATTTATCAAATAGAGGGCATACAGGAAATGACTACCAGTCAGTCTGTGGTCCAAAATCCAGGTCAGGAAACGCAGCAACTTGTTCGAGCCAATGGAACCATCGTTCGCTCATTAACCCTGTTAAAACCGTCCAAGACGATAAAGGATATACAGACGCGAATTGAAAATGACGTTCAACGGTTTATTACGCGAGAGGGAGAAGATTTATTTATTCAACGAGATGTCTTGCGCAGAATTGATTTCGAAAGAATTGGAAGGAGTAAACGCAAACAGTTTACAGTGTATCTTCCAGATCAATTCCAAGTCAAGGTGAACGTTAATAGAGCCGGCAAAGTTGTCTTTCATCATCATCATCATCGAGGAATGAAGAAAATAAAAGCCAGAATCCTTGAACGAAATCGTTCAACGGGGGGAGAATGTTCAACAAAGACTCACCCGACAGCTGGTCAAACAGATGCACAATGACTGTAAGGCTGGAACCTTCACATATATATGTTTCCACGATTAAAAACATTCCTTACTCCTAATCCAATGAAAGCTAAAAAGAAAGAAAAGAATTTCAAAAAGAATTTAGGAACTTTATGAAATTACTTCCCTAAAACAGTGAACTTCCTTATTATTTCTCCTTTCCAAAATCATAGTGTTCGGCTGTCAACCCCTAGGTAATTCATTTCCTCCACTGGACAGAAAATGAAAAAAGAAAAATTATTTAACAATAAATTAAGAAATTAAGTACTTAACAAATGAATTTCTTATAAATAAATCAAGAAACATGAAATAAATAGAAAATAACCTCACAATTACATGAAGTATTTTTTATTTGGTTTCCATGAAACTTTTTTTTTTAGAATATTTAAAATATTAAATTATAATTCGTTACTTACCACTTAAGCAACAAGTAATCCGAATTAGTCGATAAACACGGCACAAAAACTAACAAAATAAAATCCCGGTCGCGAAACTTTGAAAGTGCCTGACGTCTTGAACTTTAATGACAAGTCAAGAAAGGCACATTCAGTAGAATCAGAATTTCGCGAAGATTTTAAAACTAAAGCCAAGTTTGTTCAAAAATAAATATTTTTTGAATTATTGGAAAAATTAATTAATTTATATTTACACAATTAGTAAGAGAAGGACAAAAAAACGGATGAGAGAGATGAAAATGATAACTCGCACGAAAATTCACGAGAGAAAAATCTAGTACTGCACTGAAGCGTACTGCCTCGTGTGTTTTCCAGCAGAATTTGCATTTCGATATTCACCATAGTAGGAAGCGCTTTAAAATTTTTTATTATTTTTCATATTAAGAGATCAATAAATTATAAATAAAAATTCTATAAAAAAAAAGGTTTAACAGCAAGGTATTTTTACAAATAATTTGAATGGCTATAATTAAGTTATTTCATTTTTATTTCAATATTTATTTATACGCTTTCCTCTTTCATGTACATGAACTTGGTTGAGATCAAGACGGGTTGGCAGTCCGTGCAAAAATTGGCGAGATGGGCTAATAAAAAGGCGAGCGCAGAGCAAATCGTCCTCTTTTTTCATCAAGTGTTTAGCGAGTTTACTTCATCAGTTTATAATTTTGGCATTTGGACTTCATCAGTTTTATTTTTTCATCAGTTTTATTTTTTCATCAGTTTTATTTTATCATCAGCTTTTATTTCATCTTTTATTTTCTTTATCATCTACATCATTCTTTATTTTTGGTATTATTTTATTATTTATTATATTTTAATCTTCTTTATTTTTTAGAACATAAGTGTTAGATAAATGTTGCAGAAGAAAATCGTTTAATGATTTACATGTTAAACGAATAGTTCTGCTAGCTAAGTTAATTACATTAAGTGAAATAAAAGTGAAAATAAATCAAGTGAAACTATTCGCAAATAATTTAATATTATTTTTCTATGTTGAATTTACTGTAACTTGTGCTTAGAGGAACAGAGCTAAGAAAATTGAATTTGTGACGAATTGAATTTTTTTAATAAAGTCGAAGATTTTTTAATATGCGAAAGTCTGCACGTCTTCTTATTTAATTTGTATCCAAACCAATTTTTTCCTTTAATTGAGAATTTGTTTGGTAAATGTTTTCTAATTAAACAACAATTTATTTGTGCGCTTTCATCGTTACTGGTTAATGCCAGCTGAAAGCAACGTGGGTTAGTAGGCTAATTACAAATTGATAAATGCAAGAGGGAAAATCATCTGTCTCGTTAGCTCAGTGGTAAGAGCAGTCGCCCGGCAAGCGGAAGGTCCCGGTTTCAAACCCCGGATGAGACGGTTGTTTTTTCTTCTTGTATTTATAATTTGATTTGAATCGTTAAAAATAAAAATTCTTAAAATTCTTCAATTCTCCATCATTGACCGATTCTAAAAGTGTAGGTTCCATTCCAGTCCGGAATAAATAAAAAAAAAATAAAAAAAAAAATTGAATTTACAATTTATTTGTGCGCTTTCATCGTTACTGGTTAATGCCAGCTGAAAGCAACGTGGCTTAGTAGGCTAATTACAAATTGATAAATGCAAGAGGGAAAATCATCTGTCTCGTTAGCTCAGTGGTAAGAGCAGTCGCCCGGCAAGCGGAAGGTCCCAGTTTCAAACCCCGGATGAGACGGTTGTTTTTTCTTCTTGTATTTATAATTTGATTTGAATCGTTAAAAATAAAAATTCTTAAAATTCTTCAATTCTCCATCATTGACCGATTCTAAAAGTGTAGGTTCGATTCCAGTCCGGAATAAATAAAAAAAATCCATATAATTATTATTTTCTTTACTATATCTGTTCGAACATTGACTTATACCACCTCGAATGCCACTCTCTATGAATAGCAGTATATTTACTTCGGTTATCAGCTCTAATTTCACTTTAGTGTATTTTAGCATAGCATCCCATGTTAGGCCTGGCATGGTGTAATAATGTGCTGGATCTAAATTGTAAGTCTTTATGCACACTTCTCGAAAGTTCTCGAACACATCGGGCAATCAGTCTTAAGGTACAGATCTGAATATTCAAAAAGTGTTTGTATTACAAATGTCTGCCAGACCTTTTCAGCATGGTTATAGTCATCAGAGGGTATAGCGCTGTCAGTCAGTTTATTGTAGAACGCTTCTTGTGGTGGCAAGTTCCGGAAATCCAATTTATCCCAGTCATCAATAAAATCATATAGGAAGAGACGTTTGCGTGAAAGAAGTTTAATAGTGTCATCATCTAATCCCTGCCATACTGATCTTGTATTATTTAGTTTATCCATCGGCAGCAATGACGATAGCTTATCTAAACATTCGGCCATAAAACGGAAGGAATCCATGAATCTGAATTTTATGTGGCTGCTTTCCATGTGCTTGATGAACGAGATATATCTTTCCTTGTTTACTGGTAAGAGATAAACTTTTCCTGGGAAAGATGTAGCTATATCCTTAATAATGAAGTGGGCATCATATCCAGAAAAATTATGAAAAATTACTGGAACTATGGTGCAATCTTGATACATGAGATTATACGCATTGTGCGCTGGCCCTCGGTATTTTCCTGTTAAAAAAAATGATGAAAAAATGAATGGAATTATGATTCTCAGTATTTACCAGTTAAATGACAATGATCCCGGACTTGTTCCTCATCGGCTAAGTCCCTCATCGGCTGCAAACTTTTTTTTACATATATGGCAGCAAGTATTTTGCATATCTGAACGCCGTTCCTCTTTAGTCAGGGGTTGAATTGGCCTGATGTTCAGCTTTTCCTGTACAGCTATGGATACAATTTTTCGCAATTCTAATGCAAACTATTGTTGGCAATTCTCGCCTCAATATGCTCTGTAATATGAGATCCTAGTATCATGTTTGCAGTGGAAATAGAATCCTATGCTGTGAACTTCATGTTCCTGGATTCGCTGTGTATTTTGATCGTTTCTCTGAATCGGCTTCAATATTAATTCAAGATCAGCATACACACAAAACGAGACTGGATTCTTATGGTTATAATTTTTGTATTCAAGCCTTTTCTTTTCCTCTGACTCGATGGGGAGCTTTGATTAACATTCTCAACAATTTAATATGATCAATACAGCTGGCAAAATGTCGTTTCCTAGCACTCTTATTGCACTTCCGAAATGCTGCTTGAAATTTATAAATGCTTCTGTTGCATTCTTTAATAATATTGTTTTTATTCACAGAATTCGTATCACTTAAACACTTCAACACATCTTCTCGCAATTTCTTAATTACTGAAAAACTTTCATTTACTATCAAAGAGTAGTTCCATACTGGGCTTTATAAAACGTTGGTCCCGAGAGTTCTCTCTTGTAAGACCACTTCTTGAATTCGCTAGCCATGTCTGGTCCCCATTTTACGGTACACACATCGAGCGTATCGAGTCTGTTCAATTGAACTTCCTACGATTTGCTCTCAGGCACCTACCCTAGAATAATTCATTAATTCTTCCACCCTATGAGGATCGTTTCAAGCTTTTAATTATGCACTCGCTTAAAAAACGTCGCATAGTTGCTGATGTAACTTTTGTGCATCAGCTCTTAAACGCGAATATTGATTCCCCGTTGTTGCTTAACAAAATCTCTTTTCGTGATAGTAGGCACAACTTGAGAAGACTACCTCTGTTGCATGTGAACTCTTCAAGGTCTAACTTTAGCATGTATGAACCTATTAATCCCATGTGTATTACTGTTAATAATATGGCTGAGCAGTTCGTTCTTGCCGTTTCTAAGAATGCTTTAAAAAACAACGTTTATATAATATTTAATATTTTTGTTTAATGTTTTTTGTGCATTACATGTAATTTTATGCGGTGTTCGGTTTATGTTTATTTTAACATACTAATACTAACACCGACTAAATGATGAAACGCATGTATTGTTGACCGTTTATTTATTAAACGTGTCCATGCAGCGAGCTTGTGTTAAGCTGGTTCTGATAGATAGTTTTTAATATTTTTAGTACTAACACTGGGACTCACTTAGATTGACTGGTGCTCCCCAAGAGTTTGCTTGCGCTTTTATAGCAACGGTTTGTAAAACTTAATGATCCTGCTGCTACAATAATTATTGCACAGGATGAATTCCAACGAATTTGCCTTACAGGCTGAGTGATATCGATTTACACGATAAACAAAAAAAGAAAAAAATCACTCAAATTAATTTGATTACTTTATTCTGCTGGTCGAATTTGCAAATATGAATGAGATTGTTTACATGAATGCATTTCAAGATAAAAAGAAAACGTGAAAATTTGTTTACTTTATGCGAATTCATATAAACGTTTCGATCGGTAAAATTCTTGGAACAATAAAATTTTTTGGTTGCCTACAGGAAGTGTTGTACCAAATTACATGAAAAGAATAAATGTCCTGATATTGCTTAAATTTGTTTACAACAGGTTGTGAAAACTTGTTTACGAATTCCAATGAAATGTTTCGATCGGTAAAATTCTTGGAATTGGGCTGCTTATAGGAAGTGTGATATCAAATTAAATTATGGAAAAACATGAGTCATTCATTTATTAAATCAAATGCTGATAAATCTGTTTACAACAGGATTAAACTGGTTTTGGAAGCGTGCCTATAAATTGAAGAGCTGAATCAGATTCACTATCAGTTTCATTTTGGAATTCAAGGAAGCAACAACGGCTTAGAGTAAAACAATGAATGAACTATAGAAGCTGGAGTAGTACTCACCAACCCTGAAGACATCCCAATTGGAGCTGGGACAGGAATATAAGGTTGTTGCAGCAAAGCGGTGTAAAACTGCATTTACAGATCGTGTGGTTTTCTAGTTGGAAAACTACCATATTGTAATTCTATGTAATTAATAAAGGAGCAATCGGACGTTCATACAAAATTGAATTTGTTCAGCATGATGAAAATTTGTATGCAATTACATATTATAACCGATAAATAAAAGTTAATAATGTGATACTAGTATTGTATTATTAATATTTCTAAATTATTAGTGATAATGAAAGTTGCATTTAGTAGGGTAGAGTGGGGTACATTCATCACTTTCACTTCTAAACAGTATTATACCTAAACTACGAGATGAGGTGAAAAACTTTATAACTCATATTAAACTTTACAGTCTCATATACAACTACAAGTAATATATCCGCGCACTGTATTTGAAATATAAGTATTTTTTCAAATTTAACAAATGACGTCAAATTGCCGAAAGTGCCCCTTTAGGGGGTAGATTCGTCTATTGAGAGGGCAGATTCGTCAAAAGAAGTTGCAGGTCAATTTTGGACGTGTTAATGAAAGACTGAAGACTAAGAAATTATATATGCACTTTATTTATTGAAATAACAAAAACAAAAATAAACTAATTCAATTGAGAAAAACTAAAACTAAAACACAAATAAATCACAAATGTTAGGTATCTACCTACGTATACATAGTTATTAAACATTACGACTTCTACCTAATATAATATGTCGATAGGTCAATATCAAAGACATATTTAGTAGCACATCGAGATGTGCCTGCAGGATGTCTGGGAATTGGCAGTTTCATCTCAATGTCACTTCTCAGCATCATTGAAACATCAATTACGTTTGGCTCTACAAATGTCCAACTGTTAGGAGATTTCTTTAGAAAGCTTACATTCAATGTCGAATCACAAAACTTTTCAATTATTCTGGCAACAAACAAAACTGTTTGTTTGCCGATTAACCGGACAAGGACGTAATCACCAACATACAGTATGTCATCGTCAGTCAGTTTGTTTAATGCAACATCATTTTCAGAGTCATAACAAGCTTCATCTTGGCCAAATGAACCAGCGGATTGATCAGATTCAGCGTAAGTAGGATTGATGTCACTTTCATCGGAGGACGAAAAGCTAATAGCTTGCTTTACGACTCTCCGCATCTTAATTTGTTTATTATTCGCTATAGGCTTTTTTTGTTCATTTATTTTTTTTGAATTTTCTTCTATTCGTTTTTTCTCCGTTGAAGATGTGAGAACACGAGATTTTCCACTCCTTGTTGACTTTTTAGGAGTAGCAAAACATGATATAGGTCGGATTACTTCTGGTGATAAATGCTCTATACGACTCTGGCGTACGCGTACATGATCTTCCGGTGGGTTAAGTGATGAAGAATTATCGTGATTTTTCGGCAAGTTCTCCTCCTCATTTAGTAAATGATCATCGTTTGTCACGTCTTCCAGTAGTAAAAAGTCATCGTCATTAAAAATCTGGGAGTTGTATGGGTAAATTCCTGCCGACTTAAAACCTTTCATTATATTTTCCGATGAAAATGCTCTTTGGAATGGATGATTGGTCAAGTTTGCTACATCATATATTGTTATAACCTTACCAGGGTTATTTACCATATAGTCATTAAATGATGTTCGGCAGATTTTCTTAAAAGGACCAAAAACAGATATGTCAAGTGGCTGCAAACGATGTGAAGTATGCGGCGGGAAGGAAAGAAGAACTATACCATTTTCTCGGCAATAATTTATAGATCCAATGCTACAATGGGAGCAGTGGTTATCTAATAAGACGAGAATCGGTTGCTCTTTTGAGCAAGAGGTATTTTGCTTAATATGCCTTAGGACATTTATAAAAATGTCGGAAGTCATCCAACCACTCTTGCTGACCAAGCCAAGTGCGCCAGGGAAACATCCGTTCAAAAATCTTTCGTTATAGCGCTGCCGTGGAAACACATATATTGGTGGAAGATGATTTCCACTGGCACTTACTATTCCCACAATAGTCACTAAACTTCCACGTTCCGCCGACACTGCTTGAGAGACTGTGCGACGCCCTTTTTCAGCAAGAACCTATCAGAAAAATAGTTAGTATTTACTTTAAATTGAGTTGCAAATGAAATATTTACTTTTGGAGTTTCCAGAACCGTTGTTATTCCCGATTCATCTAAATTATATATATCCTTTGCACGAAATGAATGGTTCTCATATAGATCCTTTAAGTTGTCAAAAAATATGTTAAGAGCTTCTTTATTGAATCCTGTTATTCTACTTAAACTCGTTCTTTCTGGTTTCCGCAAAGAAAGAGATGGATTTCTCTTTAGAAAACCATATAGCCAATCGGCACCAGCTGCTTTATTTATATCCCAACAAGCAGGATAACTTAGATTATTAATTCTTGCATAATCATATGCAAATTGGCGTGATGTAAAATATGTTAAACCGTATTGATATGCGGAACATTTTTTTACATACTCAACTATTTCGACTTCTTGCACTTTTGTAAACGTTTGCTTAGCAGTATATTTTGATTGAAATAAGGTTGCCGACTCCTCATCTTCGCTGCTATTACCAGAATCTGAAACAACGCGCTTATACACCCGCTTTCTTATTCGGGAATTCAAAGTTTGGCGCTTTATATTGTATTTTAAAGCTGCTGTAGTAGGTGTTTCTCTTTTGTGTAGTATATCCGAGATAGCCATCTTCATTTTCTCTTCACTTATTTTGGATCTATCAGTTTTCTTTTTATAATTTCGCACCATCTTCAAGATTGAAAACAAAAACTATTAAAAGGTTAGTGATCCTACATGCATTTATGCTCGTATTATGGGGCACATTCGTCGCTTGGGGTACATTCGTCAAGTGACGAATGTGCCCTTTTTAATTTGACTAATGTGCCCCACAACACTTGAAAATCATTTTTTACTTTTTTTAAAAAAACACATTGATAATTTTATTCACGAACTTCATTAAAACTGTAACCACTAATTAATTATATTATTCTCACAAAAAGTTTTAGAATTGACCTAAACATATCTCGAGAACAACTTACTTACCTTAAGTTAAAAATTATGCAAAAAGGGCGCAAAACACTAAAACACGTCCTACTCATAACGCAGCTGGGGGACAACTGCCTAAGTACATACAAATGTTTAGAAATGGCACGTGTAGGACATGCACAATCATGTTTTTCTTAGTTTATATAGTTTTCATAGTGAAGTTGATCATGACGAATGTACCCCGATGACGAATGTGCCCCACTCTACCCTACTAAGCTCCACAAGTTTATATAATTGAATATGAGCCCAGAAAAGGACCTTGGGAGATATATGTCTGGACCACTTTCGTTTCCAAGATAGGATTCATAGAACTTCACTTATATTGTTACCAATTTTGAATATAGAACATAGGGAAAAATTTATAACTTAAGATTTAGAAATAAATACTTAATTAATTTTATGTGAATAAATATTGAAATTTCATTTGGTATATTATTTATAGTTGATAACATTTTTTTAGCAAAAGAAATTGCATCAACACCCGCAACCATATTTTTACCTTTAACTTGCAATTTTCTATTAGATATATTTACAGCGTCGATCAATCATAAATACTTTCATTGTATACAAAATAAATTGGTAAATTGGTAAATTAGTTTACATGTAGAAAGATTTGAGGAGAGATTTGTTGACATTGCTTCAATATGCATCATATTTCTTATCTGCAAGTGTTGATATTACTTAAATTTGTTTATTTTATGAGAATTCCAGTAAAACGCTTCACACCACATTATTAATTGCCGATTAGCTAATTACCAACCAAGGTGCTAATTTCCAATTAGCTAATTGCCACTTAGTAATTATATAATTGCCAATAAGCTAATTACCAATAACAAATGTTGCTAATATCTCGAAAAACAAAGCCCGTAGAGGATTTCTGATGAAAATTTCATTCCCCCCTCCTTATCCTAGGTTATAATACCCCCCCCCCAACCATCTACATCTAGAATCCACTGATATGAACAAAAATTTCCTAGCGTTAACTTTAATTATTACTAATTTTAGTTCAAAACCAAGGCCCACATTTAGGCGCAACACTTAAAAAGAGCAAAATCATAATAAAAAAGCCTACATTTAGGCAAACCAAGAAAATAGAACAACCGAAGCATTTTGCTACTACGTTTGGACATAAGGGAAACAAAAAATTCCACACATCCAAGAAAACCGTAACACGCTGCTACGTGTGGGCACAAGGGAAGGAAAAACTGTGGTCCAGAACCCCCATAGCGTAACTAATTTCATGTTAGGCCAAAAATATTTCGTTGTAAGTAATTTGCTGGTTGCACGAATCTCAGGATGGGAAAGATTATGAAGTGCGTAGAAAATGGTTTGTCGCAATGCTTTTGGAATATATGCACGATTAACTAGAAGTATCGTAACAAATTGCACTTTTGGACTTTGGCATTTGCAAAGGAACTAATATGAATTTTGTATTTGAGGATGTTTGTTGAGGTTGAATTAAATGTTTTAATTCTTCATCAACTTTTTGTTCTTCCGCGATAATTTCTATATTCACTGCTTCGTTGTTCGTAGAAGAGCTATAAATTTCTTTATCAGTTGGAATTCTAGATAGAGAATCGGCGATGCTATTAGATCTACCTTTAACATGTCTTATATCAGCAGTAAATTGGGTTATAAAGTCTAAGTGTCTTGTTTGTCTAGGACTTCCTACAGTTTTTGAGTTAATCGCAAAGATTAGAGGTTTGTGGTCCATAAAAACCGTAAAGGATTGACCTTCTAAGAAATGCCGAAAGTGTTTTATTGCTAGAAATGTAGCAAGTAATTCTCTGTCGAAAGTTGGATAATTAAATACGGTTTGTGATAGTTTCTTCGAAAATAAATTCAATGGTTCTTGGCTTTTGTGGTTCAATTGCTGTTCTAAAACGGCTCCGACTGCGTAAGCTGAAGCATCTACCGTTAAATTTAGTTTTGTGTTTGGAATGGGGTACACCAATAATGTGGAATTCGCTAATGCTGTTTTAATTTGTTTAAAACAAATTTCGCAATGATCCGTTCAATTAAAATATTTGGTTGATTTTGGTTTTTTAAATGAAGCTGTTAAAGTAGCATCAAGAGGGTTTAAAAGTTCTGCTAAATGTTGGATAAAAGCGATGATAAATAATTTACCATGCCGATAAACCGTTGTAGTTGTTTTATAGACTGTGGTGCTGGAAAATCTCTAATTACTGAAACTTTTTCTTCTGAAGGAAGTATTCCAATCGGTGTTATTTTGTGACTTAGAAAATTTAGTTCTAGTACGTCTAATATACTTTTAGCCGGATTAATTATAATTCCAAATTCATCTAATCTTGAAAATATTTGTGCAAGGTAAAGTTTATGTTCGTCGTTGTTTGTACTAGCCACTAATATATCTTCTATACGGATGAATACGAAATCCAGTCCGTTAAAAACATGGTCCATAAATCTTTGAAAAGTTTGTGCGGCGTTTCGTAAACCAAATGGCATACGAGTAAATTCGAAAATACCAAAAGGGATGGTAGCTACCGTTTTTACGATGTCTTTGATAGCCATTGGAATTTGGTAATAGGCTCGAATCAAATCGATTTAAAAATACTGAACAACCACGGAGATTCATTGAAAAATTTTGTATGTGTGGCAGAGGATATCTATTTGGTATAGTTACAGTATTTAGGCGTTCTCCGCACGGTCTCCAATCTGGTGAATCCTGTATGGCAGCCATATGTAATGGAGATGATTCTGGGGAAGCAGATGGACGACATAATCCTAAATTAACCATATGTTCAAATTAAAATTTGGCTACCTTGAATTTGTGCAAGTCTAGGCGTCTTGGTTTTGAAAAAGGTAGCTGGCCGTTAGTGATAGTTACATGAACAATATTTTGCTTTACAGGTAAGTTGAAACGTGGCGAAGCAGTTATAGTAGGGAATTTGAGCAAAATTTTGCCGAATTCTCCATCTATTGAGTGGAGACAAGTTGTCGGAGCATTTGAACGTAATGTCGTTCCTTTAATGTAAAGTGTTGTTTCTGTTGTTTTTTATTTTTAAGGTCTGTTGTTTTGTTCTATTGTTTTTTATTTTTAAGGTCCACTAATATGTTAAATTTGGACAAGAAATCGGCGCCTATTGTTGACTTTGGCAATGATGAATGGAAAAACTAAATTCGGACGAAGACCAAAGTCTATCCTCAAAAGTTTTTTTCCAAATGTTTTAATTATACTGCCGTTTGCGGCTGTTAAACGTATTTTCCGGGTCATATTTGTAACTGCGGAAAATATGGTATGGGAGAATGGACAGATCTGCGCCTGTATCGATCAGAAAATGGGGACGTTTTCTTTATCAAATAGGCAAAGCATTTTTGAATTAAAGATTTTAAATGGGTAAGAAGAGGAGGGGATTTGCAGTTTTTTGGAATTTTGGTAACGTTGTTTGCGCACAGAGGTAAACATTTCGTAGCTTGATTGCAAATGTTAAATGATACCAACAAAATTTGTTGCTCAAATCAGGAGAGTTGTCATTAAATGTAGAATTATTTCTAGCATAATTATGGAATCTATTTTGATATCTAATAGTATCTCGAGAACGATTAGGTTTAACACTTGCACCTATCGTTTGTTGAAAATTTATTAAGTTTGATACAGGTAAGATTAAATTTTGAAGTAAATTCTCAATGTGTGAGAATTTGTTTTCTAGCGAAGTGACTCTAGCTGTCAAAAGTAAATTAGATTCAATGTTTGAAATATTATTTTGATATTTGTTCGAACCGGAATTATTTTCACGTATGCTTTTATTAGTCATGAAAGGGAAACTATCAGGAAAAGAAGAAATCGTGGCAATATATTTATCATTGGAAAATTCGAAAATTTTGTCGGCTAAAGTCATAAGCTCAGCTATGATTTGTCTGCCGGAAGTAATCAAAGCGATGTTTATATTTTTTGGGAGCTTACGTAACCAAAGTTTTTTAAAAGTTCTGGATTGGGGATGTCCCTGCCAGGATTTCCATGGATCGATAGAATTCAGAGGGTTTTCGTTCTCCCATTTCAGAGGAGCATAATTTCTTTCCTCTGATTCGGAGAATCTCCGAATTAGAATTTTTTTTAGGCTTGTAAATTTATTTTGTTGAGGTGGATTTTGCAGGAAATTCATTACGTTTACTAATACGTTCATAGGTAAAGCCTGTAGTACGTAGCTGAATTGGGTTCCATCGGTAATTATGCCTTTGGTTGCAAACTCAGATTCGACTCGCATAAACCACGCCTCTGGATAAGGGGGCCAGAAGGTGGGCAGTTTTAGTGAAGCTGCCGCTATTACATTTTGCTGAGTTGGCTGTATTGAGTCGTATAGTGTTATTTGCAAATCAATTGAGTCGTCCGTCGTTAGGCACTACGAAAGATATTTAAAACTAGAGGATGCGGGATAGACCAAACATTTTATTATTTCGCTTGCCTATTTAGGTTATGCTTAATTACCTATTTAAATACTTAAATTAAATTAAATTAAATTTGTTAACTTAACTAACCTTTTCTTATAAACTGCTTTTATTTTATTTCTGTTGTGTTGGATGTTCTGTTCCTCTGTTTGTTGCGCTAACGGCAGCTGATGTAACTTTAGGAGTTGTTTGTCTGTAGCTGCGCTAACAGGCAACAGGTGCATACTCAGGAATGTCTGTTGTTTGTTGCGCTATTGGACAAGAGATGAAACCTCAGGGGATGTTTGTTCTGTGTTGCGTTTACGGGCAACAGGTGTATACTTAGGGATGTTTGGGGTTTGTTGTGCTATCGGGCAACAGATGAAAACTAGGGAGATGTTTGTTCTTTGTTGCGGTAACGGGCAACGGGTGTATACTCAGGGATGTTTGTTGTTTGTTGCGCTATCGGGAAACAGATGAAAACTCAGCAGTAGTTTGTCCTTTGTTGCTCTAGCGGGCCCTTTTGGAATGTTTGGTTCCGTTTTGGATGTCCGGTCCTTTTCTGAAATGTTAGGGATCTTCTTGGTGTTCCGGTCGTCATTTTTGGAAATGTACGGGTCTTTTTGAAATACTCGGATCCTTTTTGAATGTTCGGGTCCTTTTTGAATATTCGGCTTCTTTTTGAATATTCGGCTCCTTTTTGAATATTCGGCTCCTTTTTGAATGTTCGGGTTCTTTTTGATTGTTCGGGTTCTTTTTGAATGTTTGGACTCTTTTTGATGTTCTGGTCCTTTTCGGAAATATTAGGGTCCTTTTCTGGAATGTTCGAGTCCTTTTTGATATTCCGATCCTTTTCAGAAATGTTAACCTTATCAACATGGTAAAGGAGTACATAAATAAGTGTCATAATTGTGCAAAGAACAAATTCAAAAAATACACAAAAGAACCTCTTGTAATAATAGACACACCAAACAGTAGTTTTGAAACGATCTCAGTTGACACAGTAGGACTTCTAAGAATGGCAAACGTAGAGGTATACCTGATGGCAACAAAAGAAGCCTGCTCTATAGCAAAAACCATTGTTGAACGATTCATTTTGAAGTATGGATGTTTCAAAACATTGAAAACAGACAGAGGTACAACATTTGTAATTGAACTACTCAACAACATCTGCAAATTTCTGAACATAAAACATGTCGCATCCACACGAAATACTAGGATCGATTGAACAAAACCATAGGGTGCGAAATAAATATTTATGAACATTCTCGAAAGAAGACAACTGGGATGAACTAATTTCGGACTATGTATTCTGCTACAATACAACACCATACACAGATAAAAATTTTGAAAAATAAGGAACAAATAGATAGCATACCCAGCTATGCAGGAGAACTAGCAATAAGGCTGAGAAGATCTCATGAAAAGAGCAAAGAACTCTTAGAAGAAGCTAAAGAGGAGCGAAACATAGTGAAAGATAAAATCTCTAACCTCTCAAATTTCAACGTCAACGATTACGTATAGTTGAGAATGAATTCCAGAATGAAACATGAAAGCCCTTACGACGGACCCTTTAAAATCATTAAACAAAGTGAACTCCGCAATACTAACAAAAGATAAACTCAAAGAAGTACATAATAATATTTAATATATTTATAATAATATTTGAGTAAGGCATTATTTCAATAGAATTAATAAAATAGAAGGCATTATCTCCATAAAAATAATAGAATAATATCTCCGTAGAAGTTACGCTAGAACCAAAAAAGGACAAACAAAAGACAATTCCAGAACCATCTATCTCTGATAAAACTACTTCCCTCAAATGTTGGTAATATGTCCAATGATTGACAAATCAATTCTGGAAGAAGTGATCAAAAGAATATCTTCAAGATTTACAAGCTGGTAAAAAATGGAAAACACCAGAAGATAACCTCAAAATAAATGACTTAGTTTTAATACAAGATCATCGTTGTCCGATCACAAAATGGCCGACAGGTCGAATAATGCAAACCAACCCAGACCAGGACAAAAAAGTCAGAGTAGCAACTGTTAAAACACAAAAGACTCAATTAATTCGACCAATTATTTAATTATATAAGCTACCCATATAAACAAAAAAACTAATTCAACAGAATTCCCACATCAAAAATTATAAAACAAATAACATTAAACACGAAGCAAAAAAACGCTCCCACACGGTCAGAATGAAGCACGACATTTGTTTTTCTCAGCCATACCAACAAATCAGCACAGCGCAAGTCATGTGTTACACTTGGGCCCAGACGCACCAACACAATAACTTTTCTCTATATCAGTGCCATAGTATAGTATTTCATGTATGTACATAATTCATCTAAGCAGCCTGCATTGGCTATAAGGTAGGTCAGGCACGGCCTATATGAATCGGTCTCGTGCTGAAAGTTTGGTTCTATGGGCAATGCGCGTACTGCATAAAAAGTTAAGTCGGCAATAAATTTGAGGAATTTATTGACTTCTGATTGAAAGCTTGTGGGAGTAATTATTTGAAAATGTTATATGCCGAAAGATTTTTATTATCTCGGGGCTATGAAATGCGTAATTTGCTTGTGTGAAGATAAGCTTTTTATTGTTTCGGGGTTATGAGATGCGTAATGAAAGCCACTAAAAAGGGACAAACATCCACAGGCACCGCAAAAGTATGCCAAGAGGCACCGAACATACTCGAATCACGTCCAGATGCACCACGCCTAGCCGAGCCACGTCTAAATGAGACATGTTCGAAACCATGAACAGTCAGCGGACACGACACAGTTTACCCCCAGTAAGTTTTCTCATTGATCCGCTACTGTGTGGTGAGAGACGTAAACAGCCCAATCTCCTTTTATTCCCGGGTGTTAATAAACAAAAAGGATAAGGGTTTATTAAATACAACTAATCATATATAAAAATTATTCAAAAGTGGTTCTCCAGCCACCTCTTTGTTTTTTTTTTTCAGGCGGGAGAATGTTCCGTCGCGGAACAACATCCTAAAAAATATAAATAAAAAAATTAAAATAGAACACTCACTGCAAATTACTTCCAGTGCCACAAGAATTCCTGGCACTCTATAGGTAGTGCCTGTATCCAATTAGGCCTTTACCCTTATATAAATACACCTAAAAAAGAAAACAAAACAAAATAATTATGATACAAGCAAAAGTAAAACTCTCAGATCATTACGATGTGAGACTTTTACATAAAAATTCTACTTACTTAACCGTGGAATACACCTCCCACGATACATCGCATTCCTCCTCGAGAGCCAGTACCCTTAGTACTTATAATCTGAAAATATAAAAATTAATGTACATTAATAAATGTAAAAAAAAAAAAAAAATAACATCAGTCAACATCCAGTGACATTTGTACCCCAGGCAGCTGATACGTTGTCTTCTTCGTCCATTTACTAATAGATATCTCCACTACGCCACGCCAGTGACAACAAAAATCTCCATTTCCATGACGACGCGCTGCAGACCAGTGTTGGGAACTTTTCAATCTCGAAAATCCCACATATTGCCCAAATTTTTCCCACATTTCCCACAGTTCGAAAGCTGAAATTACCACCAAAATCCCACCATATACCTATATACTTATTAGTTTAAATTTAAATAAAAAATTATGCATATTTTAATTGTACTACTGTAAAAATGTGCATGAGTGTATAAGTAGAAGATCTCACACCATCCACAAATCGATAAAACTCTTCTAAGAATTTCTAAAACTCGAACAGGAACAGACCAACTCAGAACTTTTAGTATAAAACTCTTCTAGGAAAAGAACAGACCAACCCAGACCTTTTAGTATAAAACTCTTCTAGGAAAATTTTGGTGATGAATTTTCCAACAAATTGTTTTACTGTAAAAATGTGCATGAATGTATAAGAAGAATATCTCGCACCAAACTATCCGTCCACAAATCGATAAAACTCTTCTAAGAATTTCTAAAAATCCAACGGACCAACTCAACATTTTAGTATAAAACTCTTCTAGGAAAATTTTGGTTATGAATTTTCCCACAAATTGTTCTACTGTAAAAATGTTTTCCCTTTTTCCCACAGTGATGATTTAGAGGGTAGAAATTCCCACAAAATGGGATTTTTCCCACAAGTTCCCAACACTGCTGCAGACGGCGACTGACAGACGAACAGCTCCTATTATACTCCTGGCTATAAATAGCGAGCTGTTGGGAGTAGCAAATCACTTGCAAATTGAGCGGCCAACAAGATAGATCAGAAGCGATAAACCGGTTTTAAGTTTTGACTAACGGATAAGGGAGAATTGAACCCAATCATAATTACTAATAAAATTAATTAATTAAATTATATTTTCTGCACCAATAAAATAATATTTTTTTGTATATTGCAGGTTAAACGCCGAGTGGAGAATTTTCTACCAAAGTGATTCGTAGTAATTTTTATTTCGTTCATGTTTGAAATATTTAGTTTTCATTTCTTACTTTCTTATTATTTTTTATTTTGAATTATTATTGTGTTATGAATTTATAGGTTAAGGCAAAGTTTGTGAGAATTAATAAATATATAGATATTTTAAAATTATTCTTCACCAGTCTTATCCATTACATCGGCACCTCCCCAAAATACAAGCTACTTTTATATGAAAAACTTCTGCAGTAAGATATGGCAAGAAGACTGTGATGTTCGCCTGCTAACCCTCCTGATACTCTCTTTTTCAGACTTTGTTCATGGGTTGTATATTCCGGGGGTTACGGCTCAACGTATACGGAATTTGCCTTCGTTATTCAAGACTAATTCAAATTTCAAATTCGTTTATTAATAAATATTACATATGAGCTAAGGCTCTTTTACATGTAATTACTCAAATTTAATCAATCCATCAAATTAACAATAAAATAAAAAAAAGAAAGAAAGAAATAAAAACTAAGGCTATTACTACAATCTACTAAAGCTTGGATGTGCACAATTTACTGATAACCAAATAATATTAAACAAAAGTTCATTGCTTGAGGAGACAGAAAAAGAAAGAGACAAATGCAAAAAATGTGAAAATAGAAATAAGGATCACAAGAAAAGAAGAGAGAAAACAAAATAAAATTAATTAATCATGCTAAAATTACATGTTCCGTAACAAAAAAAAAAAAAATCAATTGAGACTTGCAAAATGGTTAAAAGCTGCTTCTTTAAAACTGCTTAGGGTTGCCAAACGTTTCACATTAGTAGGCAATGAGTTCCAAAGTTTGACACCGTAAACGAAAAAAGATCTTGCACTTAGAATGAAGTTACTCCGAGGTATAACTAGTTGAAGGCTACGAGCTGACCGAAATTGGCATATTTTCCCATGTAAATATTGTGGAACACAATTCTTGGATATCTTGAATACAGTCTGATATTTCAAATAATTATCCAATGTACAACCCAAGATACGATAGTAGCATTCAGATATATGGATAAATCGATTTATATTAAAAACATAGCGCGAGCATGAATTGTACGCTACATTTAACTTTCTTCGACTGATACTGTCTAAAGAACACCGGATCTGACAGCCATATAAGATAACGGGTATGATTAAGGCTATCACCAACCGCAGCCTACTGTCTGGGGAGTAAATTTTGCATAAAACCAAAGCTGATGACGAGTACCATATATTCGTCCCACAACTTTGCTAATATGTATATCCCAACTCAAAGTTTGATTAAGTAATATACCTAAGTTATTCACGGATTGAGAATAAGGAATCACGTCATTACCAAGGTATACAGGACTCAGATCGGACGTAGTAACTCCTTTGATATTAAAAATTATTGCATGAGATTTAACTGCATTTAACCTGAGCTTGTTTACCTGCGACCAATATCAGATCCTTTCCAGGTCATCATTCATTCTGGAGACTCCGTCAGATAAGTGAGCAAGAGGAGTGGATACCGAAAGTTGGACATCATCTGCATAAATTTGAGCACTCACATTCTACACACATTGAGGTAGATCATTTATGTACAATAAAACAGCAGAGGACCAAGGATTGTGCCTTACGGAACATCTGAGGAAATAATTTTGTAGCCCGATTCCAAGGATGAGGTAACAACTTTCTGAAAACGATCACTTAAATAAGAAGATATTAAACTTATCGCCGAGCTACCAAAGCTGAACTCTGATTTCAGTTTACAACATAATACGTTAAAGTTAACACTGTCAAAGCTTTTGAGAAATCAAGTAGGACAAGCAAGGATGCCAGACGATTATCAAAATTATATCTGATGTAATCAGTAAGGTAGAAGAGTGACGTTGTTGCGCTATGATGACCGCGGAACCCTGACTGAAATTCATACAATAAAGACTCATTAGCTAAAAAGCTACTGATCTGATCACAGAGTAACCTTTCAAGGACTTTTGAGCAAAACGGAAGTACACTAATTGGGCGAAAATCTTCCTTACCTTTAGGACTGGGCTTTTTATTAGTCGGAATAACATTAGCAAGCTTCTACCAAGAAGGAAAACAAGATGTTGTAATGCAAGTACTAATGATATGCGTCAAATGTTGAATAATAAAAGGTAAAATGATATGCAAGAACCGAGGATTTATATTATCAACACCCATCCCATCCAATTTGATCGATTTAATGGCAAGAATTACATCTTCAACATTAACTGTAGAGAATGAAAACCCCTCAAAACTAATCCCATTATCACCGGCATTAATAGCAAAACTCTCACTGTTGCTATCCCCACTAACATAGGCCTCTACAAAGTAATTGTTGAGTACTTCTGGATTAATATCACAATTAACAACTGAATTTCGAAGACCAAGGTGTTTAATATTCTTCCACAGGCATTTAGATGGAAGAGATGGATTAAGTTCACACGCAAAGAATTTCTGCTTGGCGTCACGTATAGCTTTAGTAGTTAAGTTGCGAAGCTTTCGATAGTTCACTAGAAGAAAATCAGACTTAAAAATTTTCTAAAGCTTGTAAGCATAGTCCCTCTCGCGCATGAAAGCTATTATAGTATTGTTTAACCAGCCCGGTCTATTTCTTAACACCTTGGATTTAATGGGAACAAAATCATTGTATAAGTTCAAAATAATATAGTTAAAGTGTTCAACCTGAACGTTAACATCGCCCGTTGCATAAATGGGACCCCAGTCAGCAGCGCTAGCTCTAAGAAAAAGACCAGAAGACACAACATTGTTAAAGTCTCGGAACTCAAAACTGGAGGACAGATTCGGAACAGGAAACTTAAATGAAGCAGTAACCACTTCATGGTCCGTAATTCCCGGTAAGACAAATTGTCGAAGATTTAACAGAATATCATAACGATTCGTTATAATAATATCTAAAAGGGAATTACCTGAGGAGAAATGTCTTGTCAGCAAACTGTTAATCACTTTTAAACCACTTCCATTGATAGAACTTAAAAAGAGTCGTTTTTGACTACTATCAGACAAAAAATCCACATTTAAGTCACCAAGAATTATAATGGAAGAATATTGACTCGAGAAAAGCATAAGCTCATCATAAAAACTACTAAGAGAAGAAACCCTAGGTGGTTTATAGACACAAGCAACAAGAATTTTCTCAGCAGAGAAAATTACCTCAAGGAAAAGGTACTCAACCTCTGGGCTTGGACAGCTTGATAAGGAGACAATACGTGCATGGATGCCTTGACGAACATATATACCAATGTCACCAAATGAATATGAGCGATCAGCCCTATGAAATTTATAGCCCGGGAGATTCACAATATTACTATCAATATAATCTGGTAGCCAAGTTTCGCTTATTCCTATGATATCAGGCTTGAAATTCAAAAATACGTATTTAAATTCATCAAAGTGAGCTCTTAAACTTCTAACGTTAACATGACAAACCTGAAGTGAGTTACCAGTTAAACGTGTTACGGAAATTTCATTCACGGTATCAATAGACTCATAACTATGGGAATTCATAACAAAAACAACCGGCAGCATGACAGTGTAAATTCAGCACAAAACAACAGAACATATTTTTTAGCACGTTTACAGAGGAAAGCACTAAAGATTTCAATAAAATTTGTACATAATCAGAAAAAAAGAAAATCAAGAAGATAAAAAATAATTAGAAAATGAAATATGGAAACTAAATACACTCCAATAACGATGATCATCATTCCGTTAGCTGCTCGCTCCGCAAAATTTCATTTAGAAGAACGCTCATCACCACAACAGGGGATTCCACCGCTGATCTCCGAATATAAACAATCTTCTTCTGGCGTTTTAATGGCATAGCATTGCGAAAAAGTTCTAGTGATCTAGAAGTGAGGCTTTCCTGAACAAAAATACCCGTCGAACCAACAAATCCGATATCAGACAATCTTGGCTTGGCTCTTTTAACAGATTTAATAAATTGTGTTTGCCAATGAGTGCTTCGAAATTTAACAATTATAGCAGATAATTGCCTGTTATCTTTACGTAGACGAAATGCTGCTGGTTTAGAATCAGATTTGTAATTAACTGCTTGAGAGATCTTAGTGATGATAGCATCAAGTTTTCATTTGGCAAAATAGGAATTCCATTTAATATCACATCAGGGAGTTTGTGCGAGCCAAAATTCCTTCAAAATATTTTGTTATCAATTCCAGGGATGTGGAAAATGAAGAAATAGCCTCATTTATTTTCGTCTCAAATGATTTCAACACTGCTGAGAATTTATCCGCTTACCAGTTTAGATATTTTTAATTCCAAGGTTTTCTCAAGTTTCCCAAATTTAGTATATCCTTTGATGAATCCAGCATTTTTATTCTATTGCACAGATCTTCCAAGGTGACTTGACTTTCAGAAACAGATCCACTACTGCCATTTCACTGCAAACTGCAGAGCAGAGGAACAAAAAAAACAAAAACCACTTCACTAATAATCAGAAAAATACGAAATGTATATGCCAGATATTATTTGACCAGCAGGATAATACTATTTAATTAACTAGCGGACTTTATTGGATAACCGAACTTAAGTAAAAATTGCAAAGCGAAACTAAGCACGTCTACTCAACTGCACGTCTGCACATCACGAGGTCTAGATAGAAAATCCCAAAAAGAATAGGGCCGCAGGTCCAGGTATCGTGCATTTTGTATTGGAAAGACGTATTGCTGCCGTGTTACGGCATCAAGTCGAGGCATCGTTGATTGTATATTCCAGCGAGGCGTTTCTTGTTATTCTACTTCCCTTTGTATGTCATTAGTTTGTCTATGTTTATGCCTTGAAGCCATTTTCCATACTTCAGTTGTAGAACTCTTAGTGACAGATCGTGACGTGAGCATAACTGTTCAAAATGGTACAAGTGGAGCCATGCGACATTATAATATGGAAGAAATTCCGCAATCACTAGAGAAGAGCTTGGAAGGGGTACGCGCTGCACCGCTCTTGGGCTGCGTCAGGTGCAATAAGTAGCTTATTTTTTTCCTATTACAAACATAGAAAAATAATCAATCTTAGTATGGTTGTCATCCCACTCCAAGCAGCATGACTATCCAAAATTCATAGAAACGAAGTGAAACAAGGAAGAATAGATACATTTCAAATGAAAAAATTCTGACAATTCAGTTAGAATAGTCGATAAGAAAAAGCAAGTGCAAGTCAAGAGCATAGACAAACTAATACATAGAAAGACTAGGCAAGTGGAACAAAAACCAATAACGGCTCGGTCGATTATATAAAATCGACGATGCCTTTACTTTATGAGGCAATCAAAGCGTAAGCCAGCAATGTCCCGCTCCAATATGAGATTACCGATGCTCGTAAAAGTGATACTCTGAAATATATAACCCAACATTTAGAGGATGTGGTCTATGTTTTACTACCGCCTGGCTCAATCGACCATTTCTCAGTGCCATCTGATTCACAGATGAAGCATACGACTCCGCCGTGTTATGGTCGCAGCCCACGAGGAGCAGTATGCTCCGTGTCGCGTACTGCTGATACTTTGTAGACATCAAGATAATCAGAGCCACACTGTGCACCATGCTGCACGGACGATCAGGTTCACAGAAAAAAAAACAGCGATATAGAAAGAAGGTAAAAGGCGGACGGCCAGGAATTATTGTATCCAGCAGTCACAGTCGTACTACCCCGCGTGAAGTCTTCCCACTGTGGCACCTTAACCTGAGGTCGACGGGTATCTTCTAAGAAACATTATAAGTTCCCCTCTAGAAAATAATGGGGCTTTTCCCTCCCATATGTAAATTCTCAAGGCATAATAAGTGAATAAAATAAAAGAATCACGCACGCTCAACGGTTCGAACATAAGACAAGAAAAAATACAAAAGAAGAAAGAACCAAAAACAAATTAGAGACATTAAAAATGTTTTCTCCAATTGCAATAGACTGAGAAACCTTCAAAGGGACTGCATAAAACGCCGACGAGGGGAATCACCAAAAGAAGAGATGAGAAAAGAATGCCAAAGATGTCGACCTGGGCAATAGACTTGCAACAGAATGCAGTCACCACCTTCTAAACGACTACAGGAAACGCCGACGAATGGAATCAAGAAAAGAAAGAAGATGGAGAGAAGAATTCCAAAGGTGGCGTGCTATAGAGCGACTAAACTACAACTTCATGACTTTGAAAGCCAACACTGGAAAGGACGTATCCACGGAAATGCAGAAGTCTTTTCACAACATCCATGCAAACCTGAATGTAAACATTTCGGCCGGGTGGAAGAAAAAAAAGACAGAACAGTTACTGTACAGAACGTAACTGTGGAACCATCCACAGTTTCGGACACAAAGGACTTGCGAAAAGTACAACAAAAAGATCCGGACATTGCTTGGAAAGAAGTTATGGAAATACCAGAATGGAAGGATATTTCAGAGTGAGAAGCTAAAAAGTTACTGGGCTGAATGGAAATCTCTTCATATTGAATGTGGTATAATAAAACGCAAGTGGAAAGAAACTAACAATCATTCTTACAACTTTCGAGTCACTCCATCTTAACGTAGTAAATTCTACTGTACTTACCTTCTTTAACTGCAAAAGTTCATCTCTCTTGGATCTGTTCTTCAGCTTTGACGTTAATAAAGCCGTATTCTTCAATAACTAAGCCCGCTTAATAATTTCGATCATGACTTCCTGTCCTGCGAGGCCTATTTCACTGTTCATCCTAAAATTCGAAAGTCTCGGAACTGCAATAGAATTAATGTTGAGCGTCTACTCGAAGAGGCATCAACGGTAAACTGGGAACTTATTAAAAATTCCAACCCTGTAGATGATCAATTACAATCAATTTATGCATTTGTAAATTACTTACATAGCGAACTAAGCACTTAAAAGCAGACGGATGCCCATGGTACTCCCCCGAAATTGAGAACTTGATTGCCGAAAGATAATATCTTTTCCGTCACTACAAATTGATCAAAATTCCCCAGAGTCGTGTTACATATAAATCTGCAAGATATTTAGTAACTGAAAAAATCAGAAGTGCGAAAAAAGCTTATTTTAGCAGAATGCAAAACCCCTCTCTAACATCAAGGAAATTATGGTCTAAACTGCGTAAATGGCGTTCTAATAAATCTACACCGCCATCTCCAATAGTTCGTGATGCAGCTCCCTTAAACTTCATAGAAAAATCAGTGAACTTCAGCTTCCGGTGTTAACAATTTCCGATGTATTAGAAGCCACCGATAGTATCAAATCAAATCAAATCAAATCTTCTATAGACTATTAGTCTCCTACCCAGATTTACAAACCTTCTCCTTCCAGTTATATGTAGTTCCCTGTTATATATTATTAGAATTTTTTGCTTGCTCTGCTTAATATCGAGAGGGAGACTTGGTAGGCAAGAATGTTGCAAAGCTTTAACCGAGCAATATAGGGACAGAAATGTTGATCGGCTATACAGCAGAAAGTAGGTCAGCAATAAAGTAGAATCTGATTTTGACTTGAGTTCAAGGTGATCAGCTGGCGATTCAGCGTGCCAAAGCTGGGTTCCACTCGAAGCAGGTTATAGTAGGGGAACTGCAAATGCTCGACAGCTTTCCGTACCCCAACGAAGAGTGTACTTTGGATACTGTGTACTGAATGGAGCTTCGCTCTTGAATGAATGGGCCGAGTGGAACGTTTTTTTGGTGTTTACTATCTGACGTGCGCGTAGTAATTGTGCTTGCAGTTTATGTGCGAAATAAGCCGTATAAGGCACAAGAGACGTGGGAATTCGTGGTGGAATTTTTTTCTTTCTAGGATTTCCGATATTGAAGTATTTTTTAAGAATCTCGCGGAGCTGTGAATTAATAATCTGTGCGTGAAATATAGTGTCGGTGCTTCTGGACTAAAGTTCAGCGCAAGTGAGCTCGGTTTGGTGTAATGTAGTATTGTGTCTTCTCCCAAGAAACGGGAGCCCGGTGGCACCAAATGACAAAGAAATGGGAAGTGGATAGCCTTCCTTATTTTTTCTTTATCCAATAATCTCTACGATGGTCGGCCTAGCTACAGGTAATTTCAAGAAAATATAAGTTGATCGACGAGGTAAAATGGCGGCCGCTTGTGGTAAGTAGAACGATTGTTTATTATCTATGTAGATATTAGTGCGAGCTTCGAAGGGGGCCAAGCTTGAGTGCACGAAAGCTTTGGGGCATCCACATCGGTGCGCTTTTATTTATTTATTTTTATTTTGCTAAACCAAATAATAAATAGAAAAGGAATTTTATATTTGTAAAATTTTGTATTTATTTGTCAGATGTGCTACTATTGTTTCTTTTCTTTTTTTATTTGCTGCTGTGATTTCGTACTGAATGTTATATTTCTAAATTTATGTGTAACGAGCACAGCTGACTTAGAGGCCAATTAGGTTATTCCGCCGACAATTATCCAAATTTAACAGGATATTTGCAATTTTTCCTAGCTCGTCAAAGCCTGCGTCCGGGATGGCTTGATATGCGCAGTGAGCTCTCGGAATCCCTATACCTTGTACTGTCGGGAATAATGAAAACTCAAACTACTCACCGCAACCTGATGTAATTTGAGCCCAAAGAAGGTACTATTTTCTCACAAAAATAATAATACAGGCACTAATAACCAATTTCTAGTTTTTAATGAAACAAAATTTAAACTTAGAATTCACTTTAAATAATTCCTTTGTTACACACTACTGTCTACTCTATTCGCAAGTCACATATCCAGAAGAGAGCTACCGGTTCTGACAGACCCTTTTTATATGACCGTTCTATTCTAGATGCCGGAAATTGGGTTAGCTATTGGGTCCGGTCGTTATTGTCTGTACAGGGCTCAATTTAACTTACTCCGAATTTGATCTGTTCTACCAGACTTTGTCTTTTCTTCTTTTTACTTAACAATCTTTTACATTATAAATAAACAAAAAACTACGAGATTAATTAGAAGACTAGTAAATTTTACAATAGTTAGCATTTGAATTTTAAATTAAAGCTCGTTGTTAATTTGGTCTATCTTTAAATTTTAGAAATGTTGGGATGATAGCCGGAACAGCTTCCAGCCGACTTTTGTTTTGGTACTGTTGGTGGATACATCCTGTGAATTGGAATTCTCCGGACCTCAACGGCCCAAAAAGTAAGTTCTCCGCATTAATAGCGCGATGCTGTATTACTATAGATTTCAACACTAACACCCACTTTTCAACTTTTTTAGCGACTTCGTAACACTGCCCCCCTCTGAATAAAAGAGCTGCCCTCAGCTCGGTATGTTGTGTCGAGTTCCAAGATGGTAAATTTCTAATTGGCAGTGCATCTTGTTTTAAACCGTCTTCACGAACTTGGGACTGGATTTTCGATGTCATCTCTGTCAGCAGTCTGGACAGAAGTCGTCTAGTTAAAGCAGTGAAAACAAAAAAAAAACAAAAGAAAGAATTTGGTTAGTAACGAGTTTTAGCAATAAGCATAACCATGTAGGTATAGTTACGCCAGTTAATCCATTACTTACTAGTATAGTTTTATGATCATCATAAGTTTTGTTATATTGCTGTATTTAATCTAGAAAGTGTTGTTGTAGGATTAAGTTATCTTAGGTTAAGCCTCGTCTTGTTCATTACTTTCGATTTCCTTTATCTTTTTTAAATATTTCTTATAAGATTGTAGAGATTGGAGTAGAGCTGTTGGCATTTCCGCCCGCGATCGCGAATGATAATTCGAAACGACCAGCTCATTCCAATTCAGGAAACAGAGGTTAGCTTTCAGGCGCCTCGACTCGCCTATAGCTATTGACAGTCCCGCGCGTTTCCAGTGAGTCCGCGACATGTTACGAGAGCGTTACGATATAGCACTTCGATAGGGCATTAAGCGGTTGCGGTGGATTATAGTAGTTTTTTTGTTGAGCTCTTTTTTAATTCGATAGGTTACATCAGAGAGCTGTTCCAGGATATTATATGGACCATCCCAGTCTCTTTGTAATTTTGGACACATCCCTTTTTTCCTTTTTGGATTATATAGTAGAACCTGGTAACCTCCTTTAAATGGATTTGCTCGGCAGGATAAGTCGTACCTGTCCTTCATTGTTAGACTCGCTTTCTTCAATAGTCTTCTATTAAATTCGTGCACAGTTTGTAAACGAGTTTTTAGCTTTTCCAGGTACTCGATACTTGATAGCTCCTCTGGGATTGGTAAGTTCAGACTCATTTCGATTGGAAGCCTGAGTTCTCGTCCTAACGTAAGCATTGCTGGAGTCTGTTGAGTTGTGTCGTGAATAGCTGATCTGTAGGCTAGTAATAGGAAGGGGATGTGTTCATCCCAATCCCGTTGATTCTCCGCTACATGTTTCTCTAGATAATCTAGTATAGTACGGTTGAATCGCTCAACCATGCCGTCCGACTGCGGATGCAGAGGTGTTGTTCGAGCCTTTTCTACTCCAAATCTCCTCAATACTTCTCGAAAAATAGCCGACTCGAAATTTCTTTCTTGATCCGACTGAATTTGTAATGGTAACCCAAATCTGGAGAATACATGATCAATTAAGGCTTCCACGACAGTCTCAGCTGTTTGATACGGTATGGCGATAGTCTCTGGCTACTTAGTAAAATAGTCCATCATTACTAGAAGATACTTGTTCCCTCTGGATGTAGTTGGTAGAGGTCCTAGTATATCGATAGCTATCCTCTAGAATGGGGCTCCAGTATTGTATATTTGGAGTCGACCTCTAGTTCTTGGGACAGCACCTTTGCGCTGCTGGCATATTTGACATAGCTGGCACCAGTTGATTATGTCTCCTGTACAGCCAGCCCAGTAATACCGTGTTTTTACTTTGGCGATAGTTTTGTCCACTCCAAGGTGTCCTCCTACAGCACTGCTATGTAGCTGGGTCAGTACTTCTTCCTTCTTAGAGTCCGGAACTAGAATTTGATAGCGTATCCCATCATTATTAGAAAATACTCGACATACGATGTCTTCTCGCAAACACAAAGAAGGCCACATTGACCAGAATGTCTTTATTACCGGATGTAGGGCAGTAATTTCTTCTCTGGGAGGCCGTCTACTTGCTTTTAGCCAAGCTTTTACAGTACCTAGTTTCTCGTCCTGATCTTGACTGGCACTGATATTGTCATGTACTACTGTCATCCGTGCAATAGTTAGATGACGCTCATCTAATCTGGAACAATATCGGCAATTGAAACTAGTGCAAGGGCGTCGTGAAAGGGCTTCCGCATTACCATGCTTGCTTCCTGGTCTATGTTGGACTTCAAAATCATAACTTTGCAGTCGTTCCAGCCATCTCGCAATTTGACCCTCAGGTTCTTTATAATTCATCAACCAGCGAAGAGAGGCATGGTCGGCTCGCAAGAGGAAGTGATGGCCCAATAAATACGGTTGGAAATGAGCAATGACTTTCACTACAGCCAATAGTTCCTTCCTCGTTACACAGTAATTTCGTTCAGGGCGGCTTAGAGTCTTACTGTAGTACTCAATCACTTTTTCTTCGTCCCCCTGGACTTGAGATAACACAGCCCCCCATGCATATTGGCTCGCGTCTGTGTCTACAACGAATAGGTCGTCCTCGTTAGAATGTGCTAATACCGGAGCTGTTGTCAGCTTATGTTTTAACATGCAAAAGGCGGCCTCACGTTCCTCGCTCCAAGTAAATTTGACACTTCCCTCAGTCAAACTGGTTAAAGGCTTAGAAATGGCTGAGAAATCCTTAATAAACCGACGATAGTATGCGCATAGTCCGAAGAAGGATTGAATTTCAGTCTTGTTCGATGGTCGTGGCCACTGTTGTACAGCGCTAATTTTATCTGGGTCCGTTGCTAGGCCTTGGCCTGAAATGACGTGTCCTAAGAATCTTACGTCTTACTGGCATATAGTGCATTTTTTTGGAGACAGCTTGAGTCCTGCAGATCGGAGGCGCTCAAAGACAAGTTAGAGATTACGCCATAGATCGTCGAACGATTTTCCATGCACAATTAAGTCGTCAAGATATACCAGGCAGATGGTGTATGGTAATCCTTGTAGTACTAGCTCCATGAGCCTTTGAAAGGTGGCTGGGGCATTTGTTAAGCCAAAAGGCATCACTGCAAATTCATATAAGCCGCTTCCAGTGGTGAAAGCCGTTTTGTCAGCGTCTGCGTCGTACATTTTCACCTGCCAGTAGCCTGACTGCAGGTGTAAAGTGGCAAACCACTTAGATTCACCAAGGGCATCTAGGGTTAGTGTAGAGATACAAAATCCATAGTTAGTTATAATTTATTACAGAACAAGCTCAATAAGTCAACGACCGTAATTTCATTTTTTTTAATATGCATTTCCACCTTCACTTAGCTATGCAATTCTTACATTCATAAAAGTTCTATGTCAGCAATTGCATGGAAGTACAATTCAAATTACGGTCGGTGACATTGCCTAAAAAGTGAATTTATGCTGATCTTGTGATTTGTGTTCATTGACATAAATTTTTGTTATATTCGTTTTTTCTTTTATTTTTTATTGTCATCATATGTAGGTATATATGTATATGAATTATTGTATTGTATAGATAAGCGAATCGAAATAATAAAATTGGAATTGATTATCAGATAGCAAGTGATCGAGTTTAATTTATATCCATCAGTTCACCGTGCAAACACATTGGTCCTTCGAGCTTGCTTTTTTGAACTTAGTGTCCTCAAAGCAGTACAAAATTTCTGCAGAACTTAGTGTCTGCAGTTAATTGTTATTCAGCGCAGAAATTCCTGTTGAACTTAGTGTCCTCAGTCAATTTATTTACTAATAATAAATATTTTTTCCAGTCCTAATACCTAAAGCAATATTGGCGAGAAGGGAAGAAGTCCGTTCAATCTAGCAATATCAGCTTATCAGCTACTCGAAAATTCAATGAATATATACTACTATGGAGCAGTTAATTAAAGCAAACAAGGCAGATGCTGTAAAACTTCAGAAATTTATCACAAACTACACCAAAGATTCTGACGTACGTAAAATAAGGTATTATTTTGAAAGCCGTTTGATTAAAATAAGCAAACTATGGGAAAGTTTTGACAAAAGAAATGATGATCTGGAGCTATACCGTGAAACTAATTCGGAACAGCCATACTTTAAAGAGAAATTTTATGCCACTGTGGAAAAATTGTATAAAGAAACACGGGATATGTTAGAAAATTCCTTGGCGGATTTAATGTCAAGAGCGAAAATCACTGAAGTATTGCAAGATCAACTGAAGGTAATAAAGAAGCAATATGTCATTATAGAAACTCTACAAAAGGCATCACTTTCAATTAAAGAAGAGATTAAACGAGAGGTATCTGCAGCTTACTGTATGCAAAAAATCAAGTTGGTGAATGACTATTGGGAGCACCTTGTTCGAAACGATGGAGAGATTATGTCGATGGGAAGAACAAAACACGAATATATGGAGAATGATATATTCTCAAGCATTGAGGATACCTATCAAACTAGCACAATTCAACTACAAGAAGTATTGAAAAAATTAAATCCTCAAGCTAAAAATTCGATAAGCACCAACGAGTCAAAGGGAACACAAATAAAGTTGACAAGAGTCGATAGTCCGTCATTTAACGGTGACTATATCAAGTGGCAATCATTTAGAAACTTGTTCATGGAACTCATGTATAAAGATGACAAGATGTCTGGAGCTTAAAAATTATTCTATCTCAAAGGCAATCTCATAGGTGTCCCAAGTAAACTCATACAGCATATACAAATAACAAACGAAAATTTTCAGACGGCCTGGGAAATTCTTGAAAAAAGATATAACAATAAGAGGACTCTCTTGACAGCTCAATTAAATATACTTCTAAAACAAACCTCACTGTTCAAAGAATCATCGGAAGGCTTGAAGAAGTTACATGATGTGACAATCGAATGTCTAGAGGGCATCAAAAATCCAGGCATAGATACGAAAAATTGGGATCCATTGATCATACACATAATCATAACAAAATTGGATAAAGAAACTCACCGAATTTATGAACAATCAGTGGCCACACCAAGAGCAGTTCAAGAATTAAGCAAATTTCTTGAATTCCTAGAAAATCGATTTCGAGGTCTTGAAGCAGTAGAGCCATTGAAACCAAAACAACCCGAAAGAAATGGGAAAAATCCAAAAGTATACCTGGGATTGATTTCAAAGCATTGCGCTATCTGTGGAGAAAATCACAGAATATATCATTGCGTAACATTTAGTAAGCTAAGCGTACAATAACGACTAAAAGTGGTAAAAAGCCAAACCTTTGCCAGAACTGCCTAGTAAAAGGCGACAATATACTACAATGTAAAATCCGGTACACCTGGAAATTATGCCACACTCTTTTACATTATCAAAACCAGCAGGCACCATCTTATCAACAAAGTAATAACTATCCAAGAAATGATGATAGCTCAACAAACGAAGCGGTTGCAGCCCACTTTGCGAAGAAATCAAAGGGGTATGACGTATTACTGGCAACAGCTCTCATACAAGTAATCAATAAATCAGGAGATGCTATGCTATTCAGGGTATTACTTGACCAAGGGTCTCAACCAACGTTCATTACTGAGAATGCAGCTCAGCAATTAAGATTACATAGAAGAAAAATTCAGGCCACAGTTTCCGGTTTTGGGTGCTCCAGTCCAGGAATCACAAAATCCAGTATAGAGATTACAGTAACGCCACGATTTAAATCAACATTCTCTCTCACAACCACAGCCCTCGTATTAAAAAATCTCACAAGAAAATTGCCTACAAATAAAATTATTCCAACTAACTGGACGCATACCGAAAACCTGGTTTTGGCCGATCCAATGTTCCATAAGCCGGATTGACGTCATATTAGGAGCAGAAGTGTTCGGGAAGGTAATACTAGGCAACCTTCTGCGTGGAGCCGACGATGGTCCCGGTGCCCAACAAACAGAGGTGGGGTGGATATTATTTGGAGCTATTAGTAACAGTAACAACGAGAATAAACTTATGTGCATGGTATCAGAAATAGATATAACCAGCGAGCTGCAGAGATTTTGGGAATGCGAAGAACTGGCAGCCGAAACTATTACCACACCAGAAGACATTGCTTGTGAAAGTTATTACCAACAAACGCACAGACGGGACGAGTATGGTCGATATATCGTTCGCCTTCCATTTAAACAAAATCCTAAAGAAGCCAATTTGAGCAGATCAAGAGAACTAGCGCTTGCCCGACTGTTCCAAATGGAGTGAAAATTTAACCAAGACAAAGTATTTGAAACCATGTATAAGGATTTTATGAAGGAATACCAACGCTTAGGTCATATGTTTCTAGCCGAAGATGATGGTGAGATAAAATACTACCTACCTCACCATGCGGTTTTCAAACAACACACGCTTCGGCCAAAAGAAACAACACCAGATGTTTTTAATTCCAAGGTTTTCTCAAGTTTCCCAAATTTAGTATATCCTTTGATGAATCCAGCATTTTTATTCTATTGCACAGATCTTCCAAGGTGACTTGACTTTCAGAAACAGATCCACTACTGCCATTTCACTGCAAACTGCAGAGCAGAATAGGAACAAAAAAAACAAAAACCACTTCACTAATAATCAGAAAAATACGAAATGTATATGCCGGATATTATTTGACCAGCAGGATAATACTATTTAATTAACTAGCGGACTTTATTGGATAACCGAACTTAAGTAAAAATTGCAAAGCGAAACTAAGCACGTCTACTCAACTGCACGTCTGCACATCACGAGGTCTAGATAGAAAATCCCAAAAAGAATAGGGCCGCAGGTCCAGGTATCGTGCATTTTGTATTGGAAAGACGTATTGCTGCCGTGTTACGGCATCAAGTCGAGGCATCGTTGATTGTATATTCCAGCGAGGCGTTTCTTGTTATTCTACTTCCCTTTGTATGTCATTAGTTTGTCTATGTTTATGCCTTGAAGCCATTTTCCATACTTCAGTTGTAGAACTCTTAGTGACAGATCGTGACGTGAGCATAACTGTTCAAAATGGTACAAGTGGAGCCATGCGACATTATAATAAGGAAGAAATTCCGCAATCACTAGAGAAGAGCTTGGAAGGGGTACGCGCTGCACCGCTCTTGGGCTGCGTCAGGTGCAATAAGTAGCTTATTTTTTTCCGATTACAAACATAGAAAAATAATCAATCTTAGTATGGTTGTCATCCCACTCCAAGCAGCATGACTATCCAAAATTCATAGAAACGAAGTGAAACAAGGAAGAATAGATACATTTCAAATGAAAAAATTCTGACAATTCAGTTAGAATAGTCGATAAGAAAAAGCAAGTGCAAGTCAAGAGCATAGACAAACTAATACATAGAAAGACTGGGCAAGTGGAACAAAAACCAATAACGGCTCGGTCGATTATATAAAATCGACGATGCCTTTACTTTATGAGGCAATCAAAGCGTAAGCCAGCAATGTCCCGCTCCAATATGAGATTACCGATGCTCGTAAAAGTGATACTCTGAAATATATAACCCAACATTTAGAGGATGTGGTCTATGTTTTACTACCGCCTGGCTCAATCGACCATTTCTCAGTGCCATCTGATTCACAGATGAAGCATACGACTCCGCCGTGTTATGGTCGCAGCCCACGAGGAGCAGTATGCTCCGTGTCGCGTACTGCTGATACTTTGTAGACATCAAGATAATCAGAGCCACACTGTGCACCATGCTGCACGGACGATCAGGTTCACAGAAGAAAAAACAGCGATATAGAAAGAAGGTAAAAGGCGGACGGCCAGGAATTATTGTATCCAGCAGTCACAGTCGTACTACCCCGCGTGAAGTCTTCCCACTGTGGCACCTTAACCTGAGGTCGACGGGTATCTTCTAAGAAACATTATAAGTTCCCCTCTAGAAAATAATGGGGCTTTTCCCTCCCATATGTAAATTCTCAAGGCATAATAAGTGAATAAAATAAAAGAATCACGCACGCTCAACGGTTCGAACATAAGACAAGAAAAAATACAAAAGAAGAAAGAACCAAAAACAAATTAGAGACATTAAAAATGTTTTCTCCAATTGTAATAGACTGAGAAACCTTCAAAGGGACTGCATAAAACGCCGACGAGGGGAATCACCAAAAGAAGAGATGAGAAAAGAATGCCAAAGATGTCGACCTGGGCAATAGACTTGCAACAGAATGCAGTCACCACCTTCTAAACGACTGCAGGAAACGCCGACGAATGGAATCAAGAAAAGAAAGAAGATGGAGAGAAGAATGCCAAAGGTGGCGTGCTATAGAGCGACTAAACTACAACTTCATGACTTTGAAAGCCAACACTGGAAAGGACGTATCCACGGAAATGCAGAAGTCTTTTCACAACATCCATGCAAACCTGAATGTAAACATTTCGGCCGGGTGGAAGAAAAAAAAGACAGAACAGTTACTGTACAGTACGTAACTGTGGAACCATCCACAGTTTCGGACACAAAGGACTTGCGAAAAGTACAACAAAAAGATCCTGACATTGCTTGGAAAGAAGTTATGGAAATACAAGAATGGAAGGATATTTCAGAGTGAGAAGCTAAAAAGTTACTGGGCTGAATGGAAATCTCTTCATATTGAATGTGGTATAATAAAACGCAAGTGGAAAGAAACTAACAATCATTCTTACAACTTTCGAGTCACTCCATCTTAACGTAGTAAATTCTACTGTACTTACCTTCTTTAACTGCAAAAGTTCATCTCTCTTGGATCTGTTCTTCAGCTTTGACGTTAATAAAGCCGTATTCTTCAATAACTAAGCCCGCTTAATAATTTCGATCATGACTTCCTGTCCTGCGAGGCCTATTTCACTGTTCATCCCAAAATTCGAAAGTCTCGGAACTGCAATAGAATTAATGTTGAGCGTCTACTCGAAGAGGCATCAACGGTAAACTGGGAACTTATTAAAAATTCCAACCCTGTAGATGATCAATTACAATCAATTTATGCATTTGTAAATTACTTACATAGCGAACTAAGCGCTTAAAAGCAGACGGATGCCCATGGTACTCCCCCGAAATTGAGAACTTGATTGCCGAAAGATAATATCTTTTCCGTCACTACAAATTGATCAAAATTCCCCAGAGTCGTGTTACATATAAATCTGCAAGATATTTAGTAACTGAAAAAATCAGAAGTGCGAAAAAAGCTTATTTTAGCAGAATGCAAAACCCCTCTCTAACATCAAGGAAATTATGGTCTAAACTGCGTAAATGGCGTTCTAATAAATCTACGCCGCCATCTCCAATAGTTCGTGATGCAGCTCCCTTAAACTTCATAGAAGAATCAGTGAACTTCAGCTTCCGGTGTTAACAATTTCCGATGTATTAGAAGCCACCGATAGTATCAAATCAAATCAAATCAAATCTTCTATAGACTATTAGTCTCCTACCCAGATTTACAAACCTTCTCCTTCCAGTTATATGTAGTTCCCTGTTATATATTATTAGAATTTTTTGCTTGCTCTGCTTAATATCGAGAGGGAGACTTGGTAGGCAAGAATGTTGCAAAGCTTTAACCGAGCAATATAGGGACAGAAATGTTGATCGGCTATACAGCAGAAAGTAGGTCAGCAATAAAGTAGAATCTGATTTTGACTTGAGTTCAAGGTGATCAGCTGGCGATTCAGCGTGCCAAAGCTGGGTTCCACTCGAAGCAGGTTATAGTAGGGGAACTGCAAATGCTCGACAGCTTTCCGTACCCCAACGAAGAGTGTACTTTGGATACTGTGTACTGAATGGAGCTTCGCTCTTGAATGAATGGGCCGAGTGGAACGTTTTTTTGGTGTTTACTATCTGACGTGCGCGTAGTAATTGTGCTTGCAGTTTATGTGCGAAATAAGCCGTATAAGGCACAAGAGACGTGGGAATTCGTGGTGGAATTTTTTTCTTTCTAGGATTTCCGATAGCGAAGTATTTTTTAAGAATCTCGCGGAGCTGTGAATTAATAATCTGTGCGTGAAATATAGTGTCGGTGCTTCTGGACTAAAGTTCAGCGCAAGTGAGCTCGGTTTGGTGTAATGTAGTATTGTGTCTTCTCCCAAGAAACGGGAGCCCGGTGGCACCAAATGACAAAGAAATGGGAAGTGGATAGCCTTCCTTATTTTTTCTTTATCCAATAATCTCTACGATGGTCGGCCTAGCTACAGGTAATTTCAAGAAAATATAAGTTGATCGACGAGGTAAAATGGCGGCCGCTTGTGGTAAGTAGAACGATTGTTTATTATCTATGTAGATATTAGTGCGAGCTTCGAAGGGGGCCAAGCTTGAGTGCACGAAAGCTTTGGGGCATCCACATCGGTGCGCTTTTATTTATTTATTTTTATTTTGCTAAACCAAATAATAAATAGAAAAGGAATTTTATATTTGTAAAATTTTGTATTTATTTGTCAGATGTGCTACTATTGTTTCTTTTCTTTTGTTATTTGCTGCTGTGATTTCGTACTGAATGTTATATTTCTAAATTTATGTGTAACGAGCACAGCTTGCTTAGAGGCCAATTAGGTTATTCCGCCGACAATTATCCAAATTTAACAGGACATTTGCAATTTTTCCTAGCTCGTCAAAGCCTGCGTCCGGGATGGCTTGATATGCGCAGTGAGCTCTCGGAATCCCTATACCTTGTACTGTCGGGAATAATGAAAACTCAAACTACTCACCGCAACCTGATGTAATTTGAGCCCAAAGAGGGTACTATTTTCTCACAAAAATAATAATACAGGCACTAATAACCAATTTCTAGTTTTTAATGAAACAAAATTTAAACTTAGAATTCACTTTAAATAATTCCTTTGTTACACACTACTGTCTACTCTATTCGCAAGTCACATATCCAGAAGAGAGCTACCGGTTCTGACAGACCCTTTTTATATGACCGTTCTATTCTAGATGCCGGAAATTGGGTTAGCTATTGGGTCCGGTCGTTATTGTCTGTACAGGGCTCAATTTAACTTACTCCGAATTTGATCTGTTCTACCAGACTTTGTCTTTTCTTCTTTTTACTTAACAATCTTTTACATTATAAATAAACAAAAAACTACGAGATTAATTAGAAGACTAGTAAATTTTACAATAGTTAGCATTTGAATTTTAAATTAAAGCTCGTTGTTAATTTGGTCTATCTTTAAATTTTAGAAATGTTGGGATGATAGCCGGAACAGCTTCCAGCCGACTTTTGTTTTGGTACTGTTGGTGGATACATCCTGTGAATTGGAATTCTCCGGACCTCAACGGCCCAAAAAGTAAGTTCTCCGCATTAATAGCGCGATGCTGTATTACTATAGATTTCAACACTAACACCCACTTTTCAACTTTTTTAGCGATTTCGTAACACTGCCCCCCTCTGCTGTATTACTATAGATTTCAACACTAACACCCACTTTTCAACTTTTTTAGCGACTTCGTAACACTGCCCCCCTCTGAATAAAAGAGCTGCCCTCAGCTCGGTATGTTGTGACGAGTTCCAAGATGGTAAATTTCTAATTGGCAGTGCATCTTGTTTTAAACCGTCTTCACGAACTTGGGACTGGATTTTCGATGTCATCTCTGTCAGCAGTCTGGACAGAAGTCGTCTAGTTAAAGCAGTGAAAACAAAAAAAAAAAACAAAAGAAAGAATTTGGTTAGTAACGAGTTTTAGCAATAAGCATAACCATGTAGGTATAGTTACGCCAGTTAATCCATTACTTACTAGTATAGTTTTATGATCATCATAAGTTTTGTTATATTGCTGTATTTAATCTAGAAAGTGTTGTTGTAGGATTAAGTTATCTTAGGTTAAGCCTCGTCTTGTTCATTACTTTCGATTTCCTTTATCTTTTTTAAATATTTCTTATAAGATTGTAGAGATTGGAATAGAGCTGTTGGCATTTCCGCCCGCGATCGCGAATGATAATTCGAAACGACCAGCTCATTCCAATTCAGGAAACAGAGGTTAGCTTTCAGGCGCCTCGACTCGCCTATAGCTATTGACAGTCCCGCGCGTTTCCAGTGAGTCCGCGACATGTTACGAGAGCGTTACGATATAGCACTTCGATAGGGCATTAAGCGGTTGCGGTGGATTATAGTAGTTTTTTTGTTGAGCTCTTTTTTAATTCGATAGGTTACATCAGAGAGCTGTTCCAGGATATTATATGGACCATCCCAGTCTCTTTGTAATTTTGGACACATCCCTTTTTTCCTTTTTGGATTATATAGTAGAACCTGGTAACCTCCTTTAAATGGATTTGCTCGGCAGGATAAGTCGTACCTGTCCTTCATTGTTAGACTCGCTTTCTTCAATAGTCTTCTATTAAATTCGTGCACAGTTTGTAAACGAGTTTTTAGCTTTTCCAGGTACTCGATACTTGATAGCTCCTCTGGGATTGGTAAGCTCAGACTCATTTCGATTGGAAGCCTGAGTTCTCGTCCTAACGTAAGCATTGCTGGAGTCTGTTGAGTTGTGTCGTGAATAGCTGATCTGTAGGCTAGTAATAGGAAGGGGATGTGTTCATCCCAATCCCGTTGATTCTCCGCTACATGTTTCGCTAGATAATCTAGTATAGTACGGTTGAATCGCTCAACCATGCCGTCCGACTGCGGATGCAGAGGTGTTGTTCGAGTCTTTTCTACTCCAAATCTCCTCATACTTCTCGAAAAATAGCCGACTCGAAATTTCTTTCTTGATCCGACTGAATTTGTAATGGTAACCCAAATCTGGAGAATACATGATCAATTAAGGCTTCCACGACAGTCTCAGCTGTTTGATCCGGTATGGCGATAGTCTCTGGCTACTTAGTAAAATAGTCCATCATTACTAGAAGATACTTGTTCCCTCTGGATGTAGTTGGTAGAGGTCCTAGTATATCGATAGCTATCCTCTAGAATGGGGCTCCAGTATTGTATATTTGGAGTCGACCTCTAGTTCTTGGGACAGCACCTTTGCGCTGCTGGCATATTTGACATAGCTGGCACCAGTTGATTATGTCTCCTGTACAGCCAGCCCAGTAATACCGTGTTTTTACTTTGGCGATAGTTTTGTCCACTCCAAGGTGTCCTCCTACAGCACTGCTATGTAGCTGGGTCAGTACTTCTTCCTTCTTAGAGTCCGGAACTAGAATTTGATAGCGTATCCCATCATTATTAGAAAATACTCGACATACGATGTCTTCTCGCAAACACAAAGAAGGCCACATTGACCAGAATGTCTTTATTACCGGATGTAGGGCAGTAATTTCTTCTCTGGGAGGACGTCTACTTGCTTTTAGCCAAGCTTTTACAGTACCTAGTTTCTCGTCCTGATCTTGACTGGCACTGATATTGTCATGTACTACTGTCATCCGTGCAATAGTTAGATGACGCTCATCTAATATGGAACAATATCGGCAATTGAAACTAGTGCAAGGGCGTCGTGAAAGGGCTTCCGCATTACCATGCTTGCTTCCTGGTCTATGTTGGACTTCAAAAGCATAACTTTGCAGTCGTTCCAGCCATCTCGCAATTTGACCCTCAGGTTCTTTATAATTCATCAACCAGCGAAGAGAGGCATGGTCGGCTCGCAAGAGGAAGTGATGGCCCAATAAATACGGTTGGAAATGAGCAATGGCTTTCACTACAGCCAATAGTTCCTTCCTCGTTACACAGTAATTTCGTTCAGGGCGGCTTAGAGTCTTACTGTAGTACTCAATCACTTTTTCTTCGTCCCCCTGGACTTGAGATAACACAGCCCCCCATGCATATTGGCTCGCGTCTGTGTCTACAACGAATAGGTCGTCCTCGTTAGAATGTGCTAATACCGGAGCTGTTGTCAGCTTATGTTTTAACATGCAAAAGGCGGCCTCACGTTCCTCGCTCCAAGTAAATTTGACACTTCCCTCAGTCAAACTGGTTAAAGGCTTAGAAATGGCTGAGAAATCCTTAATAAACCGACGATAGTATGCGCATAGTCCGAAGAAGGATTGAATTTCAGTCTTGTTCGATGGTCGTGGCCACTGTTGTACAGCGCTAATTTTATCTGGGTCCGTTGCTAGGCCTTGGCCTGAAATGACGTGTCCTAAGAATCTTACGTCTTACTGGCATATAGTGCATTTTTTTGGAGACAGCTTGAGTCCTGCAGATCGGAGGCGCTCAAAGACAAGTTAGAGATTACGCCATAGATCGTCGAACGATTTTCCATGCACAATTAAGTCGTCAAGATATACCAGGCAGATGGTGTATGGTAATCCTTGTAGTACTAGCTCCATGAGCCTTTGAAAGGTGGCTGGGGCATTTGTTAAGCCAAAAGGCATCACTGCAAATTCATATAAGCCGCTTCCAGTGGTGAAAGCCGTTTTGTCAGCGTCTGCGTCGTACATTTTCACCTGCCAGTAGCCTGACTGCAGGTGTAAAGTGGCAAACCACTTAGATTCACCAAGGGCATCTAGGGTTAGTGTAGAGATACAAAATCCATAGTTAGTTATAATTTATTACAGAACAAGCTCAATAAGTCAACGACCGTAATTTCATTTTTTTTTAATATGCATTTCCACCTTCACTTAGCTATGCAATTCTTACATTCATAAAAGTTCTATGTCAGCAATTGCATGGAAGTACAATTCAAATTACGGTCGGTGACATTGCCTAAAAAGTGAATTTATGCTGATCTTGTGATTTGTGTTCATTGACATAAATTTTTGTTATATTCGTTTTTTCTTTTATTTTTTATTGTCATCATATGTAGGTATATATGTATATGAATTATTGTATTGTATAGATAAGCGAATCGAAATAATAAAATTGGAATTGATTATCAGATAGCAAGTGATCGAGTTTAATTTATATCCATCAGTTCACCGTGCAAACACATTGGTACTTCGAGCTTGCTTTGTTGAACTTAGTGTCCTCAAAGCAGTACAAAATTTCTGCAGAACTTAGTGTCTGCAGTTAATTGTTATTCAGCGCAGAAATTCCTGTTGAACTTAGTGTCCTCAGTCAATTTATTTACTAATAATAAATATTTTTTCCAGTCCTAATACCTAAAGCAATATTGGCGAGAAGGGAAGAAGTCCGTTCAATCTAGCAATATCAGCTTATCAGCTACTCGAAAATTCAATGAATATATACTACTATGGAGCAGTTAATTAAAGCAAACAAGGCAGATGCTGTAAAACTTCAGAAATTTATCACAAACTACACCAAAGATTCTGACGTACGTAAAATAAGGTATTATTTTGAAAGCCGTTTGATTAAAATAAGCAAACTATGGGAAAGTTTTGACAAAAGAAATGATGATCTGGAGCTATACCGTGAAACTAATTCGGAACAGCCATACTTTAAAGAGAAATTTTATGCCACCGTGGAAAAATTGTATAAAGAAACACGGGATATGTTAGAAAATTCCTTGGCGGATTTAATGTCAAGAGCGAAAATCACTGAAGTATTGCAAGATCAACTGAAGGTAATAAAGAAGCAATATGTCATTATAGAAACTCTACAAAAGGCATCACTTTCAATTAAAGAAGAGATTAAACGAGAGGTATCTGCAGCTTACTGTATGCAAAAAATCAAGTTGGTGAATGACTATTGGGAGCACCTTGTCCGAAACGATGGAGAGATTATGTCGATGGGAAGAACAAAACACGAATATATGGAGAATGATATATTCTCAAGCATTGAGGATACCTATCAAACTAGCACAATTCAACTACAAGAAGTATTGAAAAAATTAAATCCTCAAGCTAAAAATTCGATAAGCACCAACGAGTCAAAGGGAACACAAATAAAGTTGACAAGAGTCGATAGTCCGTCATTTAACGGTGACTATATCAAGTGGCAATCATTTAGAAACTTGTTCATGGAACTCATGTATAAAGATGACAAGATGTCTGGAGCTTAAAAATTATTCTATCTCAAAGGCAATCTCATAGGTGTCCCAAGTAAACTCATACAGCATATACAAATAACAAACGAAAATTTTCAGACGGCCTGGGAAATTCTTGAAAAAAGATATAACAATAAGAGGACTCTCTTGACAGCTCAATTAAATATACTTCTAAAACAAACCTCACTGTTCAAAGAATCATCGGAAGGCTTGAAGAAGTTACATGATGTGACAATCGAATGTCTAGAGGGCATCAAAAATCCAGGCATAGATACGAAAAATTGGGATCCATTGATCATACACATAATCATAACAAAATTGGATAAAGAAACTCACCGAATTTATGAACAATCAGTGGCCACACCAAGAGCAGTTCAAGAATTAAGCAAATTTCTTGAATTCCTAGAAAATCGATTTCGAGGTCTTGAAGCAGTAGAGCCATTGAAACCAAAACAACCCGAAAGAAATGGGAAAAATCCAAAAGTATACAGGGATTGATTTCAAAGCATTGCGCTATCTGTGGAGAAAATCACAGAATATATCATTGCGTAACATTTAGTAAGCTAAGCGTACAATATCGACTAAAAGTGGTAAATAGCCAAACCTTTGCCAGAACTGCCTAGTAAAAGGCCACAATATACTACAATGTAAAATCCGGTACACCTGGAAATTATGCCACACTCTTTTACATTATCAAAACCAGCAGGCACCATCTTATCAACAAAGTAATAACTATCCAAGAAATGATGATAGCTCAACAAACGAAGCGGTTGCAGCCCACTTTGCGAAGAAATCAAAGGGGTATGACGTATTACTGGCAACAGCTCTCATACAAGTAATCAATAAATCAGGAGATGCTATGCTATTCAGGGTATTACTTGACCAAGGGTCTCAACCAGCGTTCATTACTGAGAATGCAGCTCAGCAATTAAGATTACATAGAAGAAAAATTCAGGCCACAGTTTCCGGTTTTGGGTGCTCCAGTCCAGGAATCACAAAATCCAGTATAGAGATTACAGTAACGCCACGATTTAAATCAACATTCTCTCTCACAACCACAGCCCTCGTATTAAAAAATCTCACAAGAAAATTGCCTACAAATAAAATTATTCCAACTAACTGGACGCATACCGAAAACCTGGTTTTGGCCGATCCAATGTTCCATAAGCCGGATTGACGTCATATTAGGAGCAGAAGTGTTCGGGAAGGTAATACTAGGCAACCTTCTGCGTGGAGCCGACGATGGTCCCGGTGCCCAACAAACAGAGCTGGGGTGGATATTATTTGGAGCTATTAGTAACAGTAACAACGAGAATAAACTTATGTGCATGGTATCAGAAATAGATATAACCAGCGAGCTGCAGAGATTTTGGGAATGCGAAGAACTGGCAGCCGAAACTATTACCACACCAGAAGACATTGCTTGTGAAAGTTATTACCAACAAACGCACAGACGGGACGAGTATGGTCGATATATCGTTCGCCTTCCATTTAAACAAAATCCTAAAGAAGCCAATTTGAGCAGATCAAGAGAACTAGCGCTTGCCCGACTGTTCCAAATGGAGTGAAAATTTAACCAAGACAAAGTATTTGAAACCATGTATAAGGATTTTATGAAGGAATACCAACGCTTAGGTCATATGTTTCTAGCCGAAGATGATGGTGAGATAAAATACTACCTACCTCACCATGCGGTTTTCAAACAACACACGCTTCGGCCAAAAGAAACAACACCAGATGTCTAAATAATATCATGATGACCGGTCCTCAACTGCAAGGTAGCCTAATCTCCATTCTATTAAGATGGAGAAAACTTAAAATAGTATTCACGGCAGACATAGAAAAAATGTAACGCCAGATAAAAGTGGATGTGAAAGATCAGCAGTATCAATGTATTCTTTGGCGAGAGTCTCCAAATCAACCTATCAAGGAATATAAGCTGACGACCATTACTTACGGCACAACCTCAGCACCATTTCTCGCAATACGCACTCTGCAGCAACTCGCGCAAAACAGTACCCTATCGCATCCAGAATCATACTGAGCGATACTTATGTAGACGACGTAGTCTCAGGAGGCGCTACCATGGATGAAGCAATAGAATCTTGTCAGCAGTTAATAAACATGCTAAAGGGCGGTGGTTTCAAGCTTCGTAAGTGGACAAGCAATAAATTCAAGGTTGTTAAGGATATACCCTATGAGTTTCGAGAACAACTTCGGTTTATAGATTTCCAGAAAGAACAGACAATTAAGGCACTTGGAGTGCATTGGAACCCTATAACCGACAATTTTAAAATACACGTTTCAATAAGCATGTACGACAACCCCACAACAAAGCGGAATGTAGCATCCGAGGCGGCGAAAATCTTTGATCCTGTTGGATTATTATCGCCGGTAGTAATGTCTATCAAAATTCTTCTACAGAATATTTGGCTAGAGAACTCGTCCTGGGATGAACCATTATCAAGTACATTATTAACTAGATGGTTACAAATACCGAACTCCCAAAATTAGAAGAAATTGAGATTCCACGATGGATTGTGTTCACAGGAAAAGACACTAGCTGCGAGCTTCACGGGTTTTCAGATGCGTCAGAAAAGGGCTGCAGTGCACTAATATATCTGCGAATTACACGAAAATCGCATGTTCAGACAAACTTAATAACCGCCAAAACTAAGGTAGTCCCACTGGAAACAAAGCTGACAATTCGTAGATTAGAATTATGTGGAGCAACACTACTCGCTAGACTGTTAAACGAAACTAGAAAAAGTCTAGAAATCGATCACTTTAAGTGCTATGCCTGTACAGATTCAATGATAGTTCTGTCATGGATACAAGAAGATGCGCATAAGTGGCAAACATTTGTGGGGAATCGAGTTGCACAAATACATGGATTATCAGACAAAAATACATGGTTTTACGTGCGATCATCCAAGAACCCTGCCGGCATCGCCTCTAGAGGAATACCGCGATCGCTGCCTAAAGATCATACTCTTTGGTGGCATGGACCTTCTTGGCTTAGCTCCAAGGAAATATCGTTTCCATCAAACCCAAAGGAGACAACTGACCTGGAGAAGAAAGTGTTGACGGCTCATTCTTGTTATGATTCCAAAGCCGAACACGAGAAAGATGATCTTCAAGAACTAAACTTGTATCAAGTGTTGCTCGAAAGATTTTCAATATTAGAAAAATTAAAAAGAGTAACAGCATATATTAAAAGGTTTGTGCAAAATATGAACTTGACAATAAATGAAATCGAAGAAGCACTAGTACCACTAGTGAAGACTACCCAACAGCAAGTCTTTAAAGATGAAATAGGCCAGTGTTCAATAAAACAACCAATAAATAAGAAGAGCAGATTACTTCCTCTATCACCGTTTATAGACTCTAAGGGGATATTACGAGTAGGCGGGAGATTACGTCAAGCAGAAATATCATACGATCGCAAGCATCCTATTATACTGCCCTATAAAAGCCGGCTGACAACACTAGTGATGGACGAAATGCATAAACTTACCTTACATGGAGGAAACACCTTGACTTTGGAAGTCATAAGACAGCAATTCTGGATATTAAATGGCCTGAAAGCAGTTAAAGGGTTCATACATCAATGTATAAGCTGTCATAGAAACAAAGCTCAAATGACCGAACAAATGATGGGAATGTTACCTAAGGCAAAACTGATCTCTACTCGACCCTTCAGAAAGTCGGGGGTAGATTATGCTGGACCATTCGAACTTTTACTGAGGAAAAAAAATCGCACAAGGGCTTTGTGGCAATATTCGTCTGTTTAACGACAAAAGCGATTCACTTGGAGGTAGTAACCGACCTCACATCTCAGGCATTTATAGCTGCCTTTAAACGATTTGTCGCGAAAGAGGACACTTCGCTCATATTTACAGCGATAATACAACTAATTTCGTTGGCGCTATTAACATACTTAGCAAAATATACACACACAAAAATCGTATAAAGATGACGTGCAGAATTCACTACAAGAAATCGGCACACAATGGCACTTCATTTCTGCAGCCCCCCTCATTTTGGTGACTTATGGGAAGCGGGTGTCAAAGCTATGAAACATCATATGCGCTGAGTAGTCGGTGATAGCAGGCTGATATATGAGGAAAAGTGTACACTCATGACACAAATTGAAGCATGCTTAAATTCGCGACCGCTGTGCCCAATATCTGAAGATCCTGAAAGCTTGGAAGCGCTTACTCCAGGTCACTTCTTGACTGGCTCTTCATTACTTGCCGTACCTGAAAGAAATCATCTTGAAAATAATCCAAATACTCTTGATAAGTGGCAAAGGGTAGGACGGATGCATCAGGATTTCTGGAGAAAGTGGTAATCCGAATACCTCTCAAGGCTACAGCAACGTCCTAAATGGACTCAACGACAACCGAATCTACGAATTGGAAATCTGGTACTAATTAAAAACGAACAGCTTCCACCAACAAAATGGGCCCTTGGCCGAGTGATAGAAATGCACCCTGGACTCGATGAGCTAACTAGAGTAGTAACACTCCAAACAAAGAGATCAAGGATCAAACGACCAGTCACTAAAATGTCGCTGCTTCCTACAATCGACAATCACATGAATCATTCGGTTGATCCAAACAGACTCCTGTATCAAACAAATGAAGAAACTACTACGACAGAGACGGTTCCAAATCCTGTCTCCGAGAGCAAAAGAATTAATTCGCATTGCATTAAAAAGCTCGAACAAAAGGCGGAGGTGCTCAAACTAACTACATGAAAATAGAAATGTTAAACGCATCCGACAGCCAAATACAATAGCACCTCATAACTCAAGCTCACTGAGTAAATCATGGCTAACCTTCATGATATTGGCATTGCTCACTATATTAGTTATAGGCCAGCAACTTGATAAACGATATAGTATAACCAGGTTTAAAGAACAAGAAGGACTATATTTTGAAGACGTATCAGAGATCCAGCTATATTCAAGCGAATGGAATCTTATCATTTACTATGACTTGTCATCATATTGGAAGGAGTTCACAGGGATAAGAAAATCAGTCCAAAGGCTTACAGAAATCTGCCAACAAAACACCCATCTAACAATACCAAAAGAACTATGTAACGCAACAATTTTATAGTTACAGCATCAGTATGGTGAATCCTATCAAATTAATAGTATATTACAACAACAAAATGAAAATGAAAGATTTAGAATCAAACGAGCTGCTCTTGAAATTGTGGGCTCAATTGCAAACAGTTTATTTGGTATCCTTGATCAAGGGTTTGCAGAAATATACGAAGAGCAAATTCAGAACATCAAGGAAAAGGAAGATCTATTGAAAGAACTGCTAATGAATCAAACATCCATTGCTGAACACACAATTAATGTCATAAAGAAGAATAGTGAGACGTTAAATCATCAAATCACTATCTTGGAACATCATATAGAGAAAATTGCAAATGGACTTAATAAAGCTGATGAAGTCTTAAAAACTACGCAAGCCTTTACATCGGCAGTATTACTAGTAACCCTAAGTCTGATAAACTTTCAACATATGCAAAAGAGCTTACTAGCTGTAGTAACCGACACAAAACACGGAAGGCTCAACACACTACTGCTCACACCCATTCAGCTTCGTGAACAACTAAGCATAATTAAAGAGCACCTACCAAAACATCTTAGAGTACCAGGAGATGAAACTTCGAAATCATTACTGCCAATATATAATTCAATGCATGTTAAGATGCGCATCACGCAAAGGAATGTATTATTTGACGTTCGAATTCCATTGCTCAATGCAGAAATATATCGGCTATTCAAACTTACGCCTATACCTGTGAAACATGCAGATCGTTTCATCCACATTCAACCCTCAACACAATACCTGACTGTAAACCTCCATAAGGACCGCTTTACACCATTAAAAGAGGAAGATATCAAGGAATGCATACAATTATTAGGGGCCCAATTAATTTGCAATCTAAAACAGCCTATATAGAATAGAATAGAATAGAATAGAATAGAATAGAATAGAATAGAATAGAATAGAATAGAATAGAATAGAATAGAATAAAATACATTTCTTTAGTAGTACAAAGATAACAAGATCTTAAACGTACCAAGTGTAATTAGAATTGTACATAATTATTAAAATAATCGTGCCACATTAAATTTGGGGAAATACATTAATTTACTAAAAACTAACTTAACTAACTAAGCTTAGCCAAACTAAACTAACAAGTAATTATAAGTTTAAGAACAGACTCTATTTTTATTAGTTTTATTATGAGTAAATGGAGTAAATTTAGAGAACTGAGAGAGCAATAGGAAAAGAAAAAAACATGTACATCAGTTAGAAAAAAAAAATTATCAAGTAGCTTTAATAATATGTAACCAAGATGTGCCCCCAATGTTTAGGATAAGTTTAGTGGCAATATTGATTTGTAAAAGATTCCGTTGGATCCTGTTCTCTGTATGTTAGCTGGCAAACGATTCCACAAACGTATGCCCTGGACGAAGTAAGAGCGCTCCCCATAGCGTGATTTACAACGGGGGATCGAAATGTTCAGGTGCCGGGATGACTGTAGGAAATTCAATCTCTCAAATAGGTATGAAGGTTTCTCGTTGTATATAAGTCTATGAAGGAATTTTAGTCTGTAATTGATTAGATAAGTTTCTATCGAACAGCCAAGCAAGGACATTGCATAAGGAGAGACATGACTATATCGCGGCAATTTGAAGATAAATAGGATTACTTCATTGAATGCAACCAAGAGTTTCCTACGACAGACTGAATCGAGAACTGGAAATATCGTACAGCCATATGTGAAATAGGGTAGTAAAAGGGATTTAGCTAGTTTTACTCGTAAGTGATGCATTAAGCAATCGGAGTTCAACCAAAGCTGCCGCAGGCATCCATATATTTTCCTCAGTGTAACACTGACATGATCACAGCATGATAATTTTGAGTTGAGGTGAAACCCTAAACACTTCACAGAATTTACATATACTAGTCTATTGTCGTTCAAATATATCGGTGGTAAAGAATTCTCATCAATATCACGTCTATAGATCGCCATACAGATCGATTTATTATGGTTAAGAGCTAAGTTACTTTGCTCAGGCCAGTCATATACACATTTGAGATCCTCATTTATCCGACTTATACAATCCTCCACTAAGCCAATTGGTCTACTAAGGTTTATTTGGACATCATCAGCGTACAGATGAACGGAGGCATCTACAATAACATCTGGGAGATCATTGATATATAGACTAAAAAGCAGGGTACCAAGTATGGATCCCTGGGGTACGCCACGAGAGAGAGATATACTTCTCGAGGTAACATTATTTGTTTTTACAAATTGGCTACGCCCACTTATAAAACTTTTAATGAAGGTTAGTGCCGATGAAGAGAAGAGGAATTTATTGCTCAATTTAGCTAGCAATTTCGAGTGATCTATGGAGTCGAATGCTTTACTAAAATCAAGTAGCGCAAGAATAGTCAAATGATCTTCATCAAGGGCCATGTGAATATCCGATGTCAGATTCAGGATAGCGGTTTCACAGCTGTGATAAGGACGAAATCCAGATTGCCAGGTTGACAGTAAACAGTTTCTTTTTGTGTAGTTCATGGTTTGCTGGTATACTACTTTTTCAAATACTTTAGCCAAGTAGCATAGAAGGCTAATTGGACGGAATTCACTTGGAGTACATGCAGTGGACTTCTTTGGAATAGGAACCACCAATGCTTGTTTCCATTGATTGGGAAATTGAGATGTAGGGATACAATGGTTGAAGATGTGCGTTAGAATTTTCACTATTGTAGGCGCAATTAGTTTTATAAATTTTGGTTGCAGTGCATCAGGTCCTGTCGCATCTGATTTAATAGTAGATAGAGTCAGCATAACCTCAACTTCATCAACGCAATAAAAAGCAAAACCGTCAGCTGAGAAATCTTCAGGCCAAGGAGACGAGCGCAAAACACCCGTCGCAAAAAAATTATTTAACTGATTTGGGTCTTGATTTACAGCTGGTATCTCTCGCCCATGTACTCCTAAGTCACGAATATTTCTCCATAATTTCTTGGAGTTCTGGCTTACATCTAGCTTCTTACAAAAGTACGCACGCTTCGCAGATCTTATCATTGAATTTGCCTTATTGCGGACTCGTTTATATCTGTTTTTCGCATCAGATGAACGGATAAGTTTATATTTATCAAACAGGTAATCTCTTTTTGATAATATGTTCCGTATTTCATCTGTGAACCATGGGCATCTCTGCGGCTGAAATCTGCTCGTTCGTAAAGGTACGTGTCTATTAAATAGTTCGGTCAAAGTATGCGAAAGGATGCCTACTTTATGGTCTACAGAGTTAGTTTCGTATACGCTGCTCCAGGACAATTCCTGACACTCCGCTGGAAGGCGATCTTTATTTAAATTTTTATAATCACGATACAAGCATACTGAGGAATTGGTTTATATTTCAGAGAGTAAGTTAAAAACAGGAAGTCATGGTCAAAGTCACATGGTGGGCTGATTTGGTTTTGAAAAATAATTTTCTCAGTGTCTACAGTAGCAATATAGTCAAGTTGGGATGGGCAAGTGGAATTAAAATAGGTTGGTAACTCATTAACCACCTCCAGATTCAATGTTCTGTACAAATACATTCAATTATCTGTCATGGAGTTGGAGGTAAAAGCATTTACATTCATATCGGCACAAAAAATAATTTCTATGCCATAAGATGGTTGGTGATATAGAATCTTTGAATTGCATGTACGTCTCAGCATTGAAACTACTAGGCGGGCAATATGCACTTACTAAGACACATCTATCAAAGCCTGAGTCTACCTCAACGCAAAGAAATTCTGTCTTGTCACCTGAAGCAGAAGAATTAATAATTTTTGCCTTTAATGAGTTATGCACATAAATGGCAACACCTCCCCCAATACGATCACATCGGAAAACATTATAATTTGACAAGGTAATTGACTGTGATAGTACATATTGATTCAGCCATGTTTCACATATCAGCAATGCATGTATTTTGGAGCCAACGAAAATATCTTGCAATAGGCCTATTTTGTTTCTTATGCTTCTCGCATTGAAGTAACACACATTAAATCCAGCAACATGAGATGCAAAAATATTGAGAAGCGCTCTCACTCGGTCCTAGGGCGAGACGTTATATGTCGCGATTTATTCTGCTATCCGATGTGAAGTTACTACATATGCTGTTAAGAGCTACAGGGCCACATCTCTTAAATTTATATATGAAGTCCCGCTGTTCTGCAACCGAAGAGAGCTTTACAATAATTGGCGCGCTTTTTCTTTGCTGCTGCTTATGATCTGATGATTTTTTTGGACGAAATGTAGTTGCATAAGGTGAAAGTTTATGATTGATTTTTGAGGAAATGTCCGAGAGTATGTGATGTAGATTTTCATTTGGGCCGAGTGGTATGCCTGTAATTATAGCATCTGATGATCTATTTATCCTACGCACATCATCAAGCTCACGATAGACGATGTTTAATTCATTTTTAAGCTGCTCAACTTCATTCGATAAACTATTTATTTCGGCTTGTTTTGAAGCGACTAAAGTCTCAATTTTATGAGTGATGAGTTCTTCAAAGTGATCAAATTTCTTGGTGATTACATCGATCAAATTCTTAAATATAATTTTCTCTAATAGTTCAAAACGATCACTAGAACTTACGGAACTAGAGCGATTTGCTGCAATAGAACTGCTGCCATGTGTGCTGCTTTGTTGGATTTTAGCTGCACCTCTCGTCAGTGCGGGTGTCGGTGTACCACTCTGCGCAGTTGCTTTGGAGTTTGATTTTGCATTCTCGTTCTTTCCCATGGTAAAATCTTGATACACAGATTAAATTATTATAAGAAGCAAGACTCCAGTTGCCGCCAGATAAAGAACGAAGCGGTTATAATTAAACACTACTTTTGTATTTTTACAATAGTGGACAAATTTCGCGGTAATTGATATACTAACAAGAGCTCGAAAAAACACGTCTTACTCAGTCAACGACATACTTTGATATACAGTGCGCAATCGAATCAAAGCAGATGTGAGATAGAACTGCTTAACCACCAGGGAAAATTGTCATCCTTCTGTCAATTACGAAGTATACCATTGAAGAAAATGTGGTTAAGCTACATACACCATGTACCTGGATCTATATAATGGATGCAGTAACTCATTTCGACATCATATGTGAAACAAAGATCTACCCTATAATCCTTGAAGAAAGTGGGATTATACAAATATAGCCTACCTGTATGATAAAGCATCCAACATTACTCATAAGTGCAAACAATCAACAACCAGGAACCTTGAACTCCTCATTTATTCCAGAGCAAGAAATTATCTCTACTCACATTGGCGAATATTTAGCAAGTCAAAACACTACCAATATATCCATTCCCTTGCTAATTAAAGAGATCAATGCTGATGATATTGAAGAGCTCCATAAGGCAATTAAAACCCAACAACAATATATCGCGGGAATTCCTCACCTTCACTGTCCCCACATACATCATTATGTTGGATTCTATTCCCTGGCAGCTATTATAATCATCAGTGTGGCGTCCTATTTCTTGTGGAAAAAGCGACGAAACAACATGATGCCAGAACTAAACTTACCTCAACCAAACCCAGGACGAGCAGGGTCCAGGTCACAAGAGCAACTCGGTATCATCTTGGAGGTACCCCGATTTGATAATGCGAGGCGGGACAATGTAGAGATACAAAACCCATAGTTAGTCATAATTTATTACAGAACAAGCTCAATAAGTCAATGACCGTAATTTAATTTTTTTTTAATATGCATTTCTACCTTCACTTAGCTATACAATTCTTACATTCACCAAAGTTCTATGTCAGCAATTGCATGGAAGTACAAGTGAAATTACGGTCGGTGACATTGCCTAAAAAGTAAATTTATGCTGATCTTGTGATTTGTGTTCATTGACATAAATTTTTGTTATATTTGTTTTTTTTTTATTTTTTATTGTCATCATATGTATATATGTATATGAATTATTGTATTGTATAAATAAGCGAATCGAAATAATAAAATTGGAATTGATTATCAGATAGCAAGTGATCGAGTTTAATTTATATCCATCAGTTCACCGTGGAAACACAGTTAGATCTATGCGTGGCAGAGGATATGAATCCTTCTTCGTCACTTCGTTCAATTGCCTGTAGTCGACACAAAATCGAAGAGTTCCATCCTTCTTCTTAATTAAAACTACTGGACTACCCCATGCACTTTTCGATGGGCGCACGATTCCTTGGTCTAGCATTTCTCGTAGCAATTCATCTGCCTTGGCCCTGCGGGACATGGGGAGTTTCCTTGGTGGCTGTTTTATAGGTCGAGCATCACCTACGTCGATTTTATATCGCATTAATTTTGTATGACCAAGGTCATCTTTTGAATGAGAGAATACGTCGACATAGGCCAATAGAAGGTTCCACAGCTTTTGTGTTTGCTCAGTTGTAAAGGTGGAAGTGCTCCGTTGGAATAATTTGTGTAACTCAGCAGAGATGGGATTACTCCCTTTGGCCTGTTTCATCACGATAATGTTTGGTTTCGTTTCGAACTTTGCAATAGCGCTTGTAGTCGGAAGCACAAGTTCATTGAGAGCCAAGTTGCTTACTTGTACTAGTACATTTCCCTGCTGAGATGATGTTATTGTAGGTAATAAATGGAGGGGTCTTGGAGCATTGTGGATAGGTGTTACAATAACTTCTTCGTCTGCGACGATATTTGCAATTAGCTCAATAAGGAGATCTTCTCTTGGTGGTATTCGCACTTCCTGAAGTAGCTTGGCCTCTATTGTACGAAATAAATGCTGCTCGAATGGAAATATTTCTTCTCCGATTATTAAAACTCTACGCTTAAGATCAAGCGTGCATGCATGATGAAGGAGGAAGTCTACTCCGAGTATGCAATTATTTGAAATTGCAGCGACATAAACTGCATGACTAGTAGTACAGCTGCCAATGGTAATTACTGCGTTTGTGATTCCATCGACTGGGAAGATATCGCCACTCACGCCTTGGATGAGAGCATTTGATGGTTTTAGCCTTGGTGGATCATTCGTTGCTTGTAAGACCTTGGGATGTAGGACTGTTTGACTTGCCCCCGTGTCGATGAGTAAAGGACACTCCAAGCCGTTTATATAGCCTGTCACTATCAGGTTTTTAAAGTTTCATGTAGTTCCAATAAAAATTTTGACAGGTCTTGGGGCTACACTTTCCACTAATTCTAGCCCCATGTGGTCAGTGGGCAGCAGTATAACGAGGCGGCTCCGTTCGTGGTGTGGTCAGATAGTGAGGAAGGCTGTTGCTTATCAGTGCGAAAGGCTGGCGGGGGTGTTATGATGGTCACTTCCGTACACAACTGTTCTTCATTAATGTAGCCTGAACCATCGGTGGTGTGTCTATTCCAGTTAGCGCATGGTGTTCTGTCGGCTGTAGGCTTGATTTTGGTGGTCGATGACTTTGGGTATTTGTTTTCCGCAAAATTACTTCCCTGAACAGTTCCGCCTTCCGGCCTTGTAACATTTCTAGCACACCTGCTTCTACCTCCTGATACAAGGTCAAAAAGAACAATTTCATCATTCTTTTTGATCTTGTATCAGGAGGTAGAAGCAGGTGTGCTAGAAATGTTACATAATGACGGAATATGATGTTCAGGGTTTTTGCCGATTATTTTCGAGGCGTGTACGAAAACTTCCTCATTGTTGTTGCTGCATACTACAAACCCGTACCCTTTCCCAGTGTTATACCACTTTACCTTACCCTTTACACCCTTTTCGACAACTTGCTCTCTCGGCGATGATACGTACTCTGAATAGTTTTCAGTTCTCTGTGTTAATGAGATTGTTGGCCTCCATTTAATTTGCTTCTTTGTTCTTGGATTGGGCGGCATTTTATCTGTTTGAGGTTGTCCTTGACGTGGTTTGTCGGAGAGCTTCTATATGGTTTTGGCTCGTAAAACGTTGGCATAAGTTTTGGAATTTGAAGCATTTTTATTTTGAAATTAAGTCGATATAGGGCCCAGTTTGTGATCCTTCAAACTGGGCAATTTTTGTTTTCCGACTGATATCGTTGGTTTCCTCTTACAGCACTTTTAGCCCATCTGTGAGGAATAACTGGATCACTGAATCTCATTTGTCGGCGGCTAATTCGGGTTGCATCTCGGCTGGCTTCAACACGAATAGCTATCACGAGAGCTGCTTCTAGAGTAATTGGAATAGAGTCACGTACTCGACGCAGGGTCTCGGAATCTGCGATGCCATCCATGAACTGGCCAAATGCGATCCTATTTCTAATAGGTTCATCAGCGGCATTGAAGCTCAAGTACACCAGTCTTTGTACATCTGTGGCAAACTCTGTCAGGCTCTCATTTGGTCCCTGTATACGCCCACGCAATTGAATATGTGCTATGGCGGCTTGGTATTCATCTGAGAATCTTTCGTGTAGCGCCTGACTCAATGCTTCATAACTGTTTTTGATGCATTCCATTAGGGTATCAAAATAATTCGAAGCTATACCTCGCAAGTAAGGGACGAGGTACATGGCTTTAAGTTCAACATCCCAAACATTAGCCCTTGATATTGCTTCGAAATGTCGCTTATACACAGACCAGGGTTCTTTGCTATCATAGTCCTTAGTTGTCATAGCGAAGCGCGCTGGAGTGACATGTGGTCTTACCCTGGGGGGGATTCTGGTACGTTGTTGTTGGTAGGGAGCCGCAATCTGGTAATACTGGAGGAGAATTATTGGAGGAAGACAATCCCCCAACGTCTGCACACGGTGAGGCGTGATTTACTGAAGCCTGGTTAAGAATGGGCAAAGCAGGAGGTGGTAGATTGAAGGTAACCCTCCTTTTTTCAAGATTTGAAGATGCGACATCTGTTCTTCTTTCTGTAATGCCTGAGACATTATTAGGGCTTACGGTAGTGCCTGCCAGATTAAGCTGAAGTGGTGTAGATGGCTGGTCAATAAGAGTTGAGCAATGAGGTTGTTGGTCTGAATTACTTGGACTATTTTGGAGTTCAGAAGATACGCTGCTGAGTCCTTGTTCGGTGAAGCTAATACGATCATCGGGATTGGACGAGATCGCTGCTGGCTCCAACATAGGGAAAAGCCTAAATGGTGGAATTTTATTACTAGCAAGCTCATCTATGCGGCGTTTGAGTGCCTCTTCTTGGCTTACCTCCAAAAGTTGCACTTTGTCAACTACTGACTTCAGCAAACAGCTGATGTTCTGAATCTGCTGATTTTGTTGGTAAATAAAATTTTCCAGCTGCTCCAAAGTAAAATCAGATTGCGTGATATTGGCACTCCATTCGGGTCTACTATCGCTTGTCTGATTTCGTTGGCCGTTGTCAATCTTCTCGTGTTTGATGCAGGATTCTTTCGATATCCGTTCGAGTACCCCACGCTTGACACCAATGTTACAATTTTTTGCTTGCTCTGCTTAATATCGAGAGGGAGACTTGGTAGGCAAGAATGTTGCAAAGCTTAAATCGAGCAATATAGGGACAGAAATGTTGATCGGCTATACAGCAGAAAGTAGGTCAGCAATAAAGTAGAATCTGATCTTGACTTGAGTTTAAGGTGATCAGCTGGCGATTCAGCGGGCCAAAGCTGGGTTCCACTCGAAGCTGGTTATAGTAGGGGAACTGCAAATGCTCGACAGCTTTCCGTACCGCAACGAAGAGTGTACTTTGGTTACTGTGTACAGAATGGAACTTCGCTCTTGAATGAATGGGCCGAGTGGAACGTTTTTTTGGTGTTTACTATCTGAAGTGCGCGTAGTAATTGTGCTTGCAGTTTATGTGCGAAATCAGCCGTATAAGGCACAAAAGACGTGGGAATTCGTGGTGGACTTTTTTTTGTTTTCTAGGATTTCCGATAGCGAAGTATTTTTTAAGAATCTCGCGGAGCTGTGAATTAATAATCTGTGCGTGAAATATAGTGTCTGTGCTCCTGGACTAAAGTTCAGCGCAAGTGAGCTCTGTTGGTGTAGTGTAGTATTGTGTCTACTTCCAAGAAACGGGAGCCCGGTGTGATATGACCAGAGCGCACCAAATGACAAAGAAATGGCAAGTGGTGTTACGGTTGAATTGCCGGATCTGTCAAAAGAGGAAGGAAAATTATTTGAAACTTAAAAGTGAATGTTCAATGTTACTTACGTGTGAAAGATATAAGCGTACTGCAGTCATTCTCCATTACAGATCAGCCAACTGGGTCTCGGCCGCTTTAAAGGAGCTGAAAGGCGAAATTGACTTTAAGGAAAAGAAGAAAAGGAAACCAGAATGAGGCCCCAAGGATAAGGAGACCTGCGTAAAATCTTCGGAACTAAGGATAGCGAACTAAGTCTAAGCTTAAGTTTTAAATTACATTTCCTATAAAGGAAGCTCAAAGAAGTAAATTTGTATTTTAAGCCGTAACTTAAAAAAAAATATGAACTTAAACTAAAAATAGGCATAGGTGTAACAACAATAATTAATCAAGTTAGAATTAAAAAAAAACGCGAAAGGTTATAAGTCGAAATGGAAAAGTATTCAAGAAAAGAAGTAGAATTATTGAAGCAGGCAAAGACTTTAAAAGTAATAATCACAGTAAACTTAAACGTAATAAGACCAGTAACCTTCATACTTATCTTGTACGGTATACGGACGTGAGTCTTGTTGAAGCCTTGTAGGGGCCTGCTTAAGTCGTTCCGGTCTTCTTTCGTAGGAAAGTAAAATACCTGGAAACGAGAGTTTGCTAATTAATAGAAATTAGTAAAAGAATATAATTTTTACGATGATTACCTACCTCAGACTTGCCAACGAACTTGGAAATTAAACCAAGTATTAACGCCAAAGCCACAGTGAACATCAACTCGAAGTAAGAAAAGAAATGGTGGTGTACTAAACTACTACGCTATCATCAAGCATAAATCTAGTCCGACCCACGAAGCGAGTTTGGTACTTTTTATCTCTGGTTGTACAGCGGGTGTCAGAATCAGCAGAAAAGTTTTTTTGCTCTCTCGATAAGCATCATCCGAGCAAGAAGGAGGCAGGTTGTCAGGCAGTAGCCGGTTGAGTTTTTGTTTAAACGAAGAAATAAAGAAAAGAAAAAAAAAAACAAAAGAAGGATTGAAGAGAAAAGAAAAAGAAAGCATCGGGTTATTTTTGCCAGGAAGGAGATCCGGAAAGGAGTATTCAAAAGGATTAACCCGGATTCGTTTTGATTCCGATGGGAGCCCAAGAAGAGGCGGTCCCTGTACCGTAAAAAGATAAGTTCTCTTGAAGTTTTTTTAAATAAAATTGCTCGCATTTTTTTTTTTCTGAACGCTAAAGCGTCTTAAATTTATGTAGAAGAAGTGCCTGCCGAAATAATGTTTTTTCTGGTAAATTTTTTTTTGATAAAATTGCTCGCATTTTATTGGACGCTAAAGCGCCTTAAATATGGGTCAAAGAAGGGCCTGCTGAAATAAATTTTGTGCGTTCCAGGCCAGAGTCATTTGCTTTTGTCCTTTTTTTAAGATTTAATACTTTTTTTTTGTGACATGAAGTCACACGGGAATAGCCCCATTGCGTACATGTATTAGAAATAAATTGTACTGGAAATAAATTGTGCTGAAAATAAAATTTAATTGTTTAGAGCCCGAGAGTTTGCTTGCTCAGTAAGTTTTTTTTTGTTTCGAGCCATATAACTCGAGTTCCTCATTCAGCTATAAATTGAGGTGGCGCCCAACCTACACTTGTAGTACATGAATGGGCTATTGGAACCGCACCCCTTCTCCACTGAACTACAAGGCATCCCTAATCAGGGTGTATGTCACCTACGGAAAGTAGAAGGTAACATTTTGGCGCCCAACGTGGGGCCCATCGCTAAGAGAATATCTTTAGTTCATGTGCTGTGAGTTATCAATGAGTTATCAAGTGTATTTCATTTTAGTTATATGGCCGTGATTTTTGTTTTTTTTAATTTCTCAGATAAAAGCAAATGAATTCCAAGATTTCTAAGTTAAAAAAAAAAAAACCCCCACGGGCATCATTGCTCAAAAGAAGGGTGTCTCGCATAAATGAAACGCCAGTCAAATTTTAATCCAGTGCATATTTTATTTGCGACGTACATACACACACGTACGTATATATGTATGAAGTTACTCATGGCTCGAGGTCATAACCAGATTAGAACTACACATTAGTTCTTACATTTTTTTGTCGGAGATTAGAGGGGGCATACCAACGCCTCGTTTAAGCAGACGTGCTGCAGCAAGTACTGGATTGTGCCAAGTATGGCTACGTCCAGAACACTTTTTCTTTGCAATTAATTCTTTTCTATCGTAGAGCGAAAAATTTATTCGAGTTCATTGAGGTCTAGTTTATTGGATAATGAATGTTTTTTTGTAATGAAATATTAAATTCCTACATAGGGCACCTATCTACATAATTATAAATATGGTTGTGTTAAACCTAAAATCTCCAAAATTTTTTTTTGTTGTTGGACCGACCTGATGCCAAACATGGAAATACACATATAAATAACAATAAAATTATATTTGCAGACTTGTGTCTGCGATTTTTGTGATAAGTTGTACACGTCCATAATATATGTCAGTTGCAACTAATTTCCCTTCCTCTTAATTTTCCTAGTAGTAATACACTCCGGGTCATTGATCCCCAGTACCAGCTTTGACAGATCGGAAGGGAAGACTTCTAGATTTTAATTATTTTCTCTCAAGAAAGTGCATTACTGCGTGTGCGCTACTATATACTATACTTAGTGGGATGGTCTTTGAACTGAAGATTTTTTTTAATAGTGAGAGAGTGAGGTGTATGCCCAATTGCCGGGGCGTGCAAGGCATATATGTGATACCTAAGGGAACAATAGTTTACCTAACCATTCTACAGAAGTACGAATTTATCTTGTTGTGAGCTTATATTGTGGATTCTGCCCCAATTATCTAAGAACAAAACGAATTGATTAGTGAATCTTAAAATCTCTGTAAAGGATTATAAGCGTAAAGATTTATTTGGTGAATATAATTTTCTTTCCCTAAATCAACTCTACGCATACGAACCTGTGTTATATCATGGCTGTTCGCAACTTTATCTGGATAGTATAAAAAGGTTAATGAGTTAAGTTCCCTTTTGGAACCAGTACATGTATACCAATTGCTAAGGGCGATTCTGCCATTCACCTCAACTGCAGGTTAATCTAATTAAACAATACTCATTGCACGTTGGTAATACATTCCGATAAGGGATAACGTTCGAAAGCAACCAAAAGAGGTGAAAACAACAAAACAAAAAAAGAGGTCAATGAACCCAACCATTTGAAATAAACTGTTGCGGCCACCAACATTGTCGAAGGAGAAAAGGGTGCACCAAAGTAGAACCAGTTCCAGCCGTCGAGGGATTTTGTCCTGCCAGTGGTGAAGTATAGGTGATAGCAAGTAAGTCCATTATAATCATATAATAAAATAATGTGTTTGAATTCATTTTACCTTTGTGACAAGTAGCCCTAAGGTTAGATAGTAGGGACAAGCCTAGTATAAGCAAACGTAGCATATTGTCAAGAGGTGAATAGCGAAAGCTTCTGATATTGTGCAATAAACTCATGTTTTGTCAGCACTAAACGAACATGCCTTGTTCTCCTTGTTGTTGAGTACACCAAATCTTTCTTTTGATTTTCTATGCACCTGAAGTTCATATCCATGTGCCATACGTAAGTTGAATGCGTAAGTAGAGTCCGGAGTAATGGGTGGTGAGGTCATGAGGTGAGTCGCTCTAGCGTACACACACCAAAGCTATGGGGCTGAGGTTAACAACAGGCTTTGACCACTTAGTCAGGGTGGATGGGGGCGTTGGGCCCAGCTGCGTCAAAGTCAAGACTCCCTCACTATCTGGAATCGCTCTCTAAATTCTCTCGTTCTTGCTCTTTGCGCCGCAATCTCTCAGGGTGATTAACATATGGTCCAGCGTTGTACTGGGTTTTCAATTTCTTCTTTGTTTTTCTTTCTCTTGCAAATATTCCTATTACAGGTTTTCAGGCTGCACCAGTGGAGATGAGCCATATCCAGTGACGTAAGAAGTTTTTTTTTGTCTGTTCGTCCATCTGAAGTCCCCATGAAAGCGATTCAGTTATTTGTGTAATTTTGTTTTTATTCCGCACAGCTTATCAAGCACTGAAGGGATGTGTGTGGCAAGAAGCACCCCAAACCGGTTGATCGCTAGCGGCAACATGCTGTGCGGCCACCCACACTTGTCCCCGAAGTGAATTTTTGCAGCAAGAGGTGTCAAGTGCAGCGCCTATCTACATTTGTGGCAAGACTGATGTGGGTAAGGCAGACAATGGGTGCGCTCTTCGCTACAAATGGCGCGCAAGCTTTGGCTTAAAATTTTTTTGTGTCTTAAATTTTATATTTCTGGTCGCTCATTTGTTTGCTTCGCTAAAAAATGGCGTCCAATGGTTTGGTTGTTGTTTTTTTGTTACTTTAGTCAAGCTTCTCTTGACTAAGATGCAAACTTTTTCCCTCTTTCGGTTTTCTCAGCTTTAAATTTTTTTTTATTTTTTCTGTAACATTCTAACTTTGATATTCACACTTAGTTTATCCTTTTTTTTGTTCGTAGATCTATCGGCACTATACTTTAAAGGTTATTTCGCTAGTTTCACATAGTTTTGCCTCGCTTTTCTTTAAAATATTTAGTACCTTCCTCTCAATTTCAATGTTGCAAATGAATCTTATATTGCGCATTTCAATTTATTTCAAATGAAAGTCTTTTCGTCAATTTAAACACGCAACTTTTAGCTTATTGGAACGAGTCGTCTTGCCATGGTGCCAATGGCTCGGTCTACGCAGAGCTACCCTTCTCTACCGTAAAGTGCATTGCTTTCGTGGTAGTCCCTTTTTAGCTCTCGTTAGATCCGGCTTTGGTAGCTGGCGAGATGGCTCCTGATTTCGCTCCATTGGTGTGACTTAGTAAAATCTCCTTCAATAATTCAAATCTTTTTTTCTCTTTCGCTCTTCTTTAGAGTTCCATAATTATGGCATGAAGTGCTCATCCCTTCAGTGATAAGCGGGCTTTGTGTGCGAGGCGTACTTCGAGGTTAGGCTTCAGCTCGTGAACACTGCTTTGATGACCACTTCTCTGTAGGTCCGGAAGAACCGCGAAAATGTTCCGGCCCCTGCTACAAGTCAGTGGGCGATAATAGCCACCTGCTTGATTTATTCCTTCTGTCAAAGATCGTGACGGCCGTGCGATTCGAACTGGACAGGCGTTCCATATTTTGTATTGCCTCTGAATATTTCTTTCTACCTAAAGGTTATAGTTTCATGCGTCGGAGTGCTCATCCATTCAGTGGTAGGCCGGTTTTGGGCTTGCGGGTACCACTGGGAAGCGATGCTTCGGTCCGCGCCAACTGAATGGCCGACCACTCGACCGTAGGCCCAAAGGAACACGCGCAAACGCCCTGTTCTCACCTACAAGTCGGTGAGCGATAGCAGCCACCTACTTGATCTATTCCTCGTGGGAGAGATCAGGACAGCCGTGGGATTCGAGGCGGATCAGTACCCTCCAAAATGGTTCACCTGCTGTGCTTCGTGCTTACGTGGAGCTCTGCTCCCATGAGTCCATTCGGGGTTGTCTCGATCATTCTGATGGGAGGATGGCTGGTTAGCATCCTCTAGATTGGTATCCGACTTGGACTGATTGATACAATACCAGGACGGTACCCTTGGAGCGGAGTCCCACGTGAGGTGAAGATGGGTGAACTCCCCTTTCTTTTATTTTTTTTTATTATTATTTGCCATGTACGTTCCCTAATTTGGAGTGCCGGGATGTTCAGCTTATTAGTGGAGGGTGAACTTCGTATGCAAAGCATACTACCCCGAGCTTAAAGGTTCCGTTCACATCTCCTGGTTCCAAGAAAGAAGTTAGTATTTTGTATAGTTTTGAGTTTAATTTTGAGAATTTTTTTTTTTTGGTATTGTGGAAAAGTACCGTATCATATCCTAGTTATTAACTCGATTATCGTTATCTTGTAGTTAGCTTTTTACGATCTTAGTCGTATTTATAATATGGCTATATGTTGTGACTCAGGTACCTATCGTCCCGAATCACGACCATATAGTCAATACATCAATATATTGTCCTATACAATATATTGATGTATTGAAAACTCGACCCTGAAAACGAAAAGTCATACAAATTTAAATTTTCATTTAAATTTTTTTTGTCGCATTCAAAAATTTCAAATGCATTTAAAAATGCATTTGCATGTCGTAACAAAATGCAATTTAGCATAAATTGCATTTCGTTATCAGTAATGCACTCCACTCACACGGTATACCTACCTACATGCCGTGTAATCGGATATGATTTTTCGTCGTGCAAATTAAAGGCACATAATATAATTCGCATATTCTCACGTACGATCTTTCATCGTCGTGAGAAAGCAAAAGAAAAAAGAAAAAGAGCTTTTGAAGCGATCGTGGGTACCTGGGGCCATCAAGCCCGATCCTCGCGGAGTTCGTTCTTTAATCCCGTCGTGTTGAAAGCGTTTTTCAAAAATCCGTTCTAACTTATTAATTGAGTGAAAAGCAAATCTTATTAAATGAATTGTATCGAGTTATCTTCGAATAAAACTACTATTCTGTGAAAAGAAAATATAATTAAATAGCTTTGAAAAGAAAATATAATTAAATGAATTGTATTGAGTTATCTTCGAATAAAACTACTATTCTGTGAAAAGAAAATATAATTAACTAAATAGCTTTGAAAAGAAAATATAATTAAATGAATTGTATTGAGTTATCTTCGAATAAAACTACTATTCTGTGAAAAGAAAATATAATTAAATGAATTGTATTGAGTTATCTTCGAATAAAACTACTATTCTGTGAAAAGAAAATATAATTAAATAGCTTCGAAAAGAAAATATAATTAAATGAATTGTATTGAGTTATCTTCGAATAAAACTATTATTCTGCGAAAAGAAAATATAATTAAATAGCTTTTAAAAGAAAATATAATTAAATAATTTGTATTGACTTAATCATCGAAGCAATTTGAGTGCAGAGAAAAGTGGAATGACAAAAATAATAATATTAAAAAAATAGAAAAAAGAATAATAAAGTGTTTCGGTTTTACTTTTCCCCTTTCCTCGATATCGGCGACTGCTCTCTCCTTCGGAGCACGGAGCGGAAACAGGATACAACAATTGGTGGCAGCGGTATTCCGTACCAATAAATCAGTGCCTTAGCAAAAAAAAAAATTGAATTAGTTTGAGTTTAACTAATTGGTGATAAAATCAGCCATCCACAGCATTTTGGTGGCAGTGTACTTTCCAAAGTTTGACCAGTGAATAAATTGCAAATCAGTGCAAAAAAACAAAAAAATTTTATTTAATTAAAATAAAAAAATAATTAATAAATATTCCAAATAAAAAGCAAGAGTATAAAAAAAGGAAAAGAAAAAATAATAAAAAAAAATAAGCCCGGGTACTCTAAAAATAAGAGTACTTAGAGGATAATAATAATTTTGGCACCTAATTGCCCCACCGGTGGACCCAAGGAGGCTTCATCCTTGCCTCAATAAAGACGTTTTGTAAAGAAGGAAGGAAGGAAGACTATAACAGGACGCCCTACGGAACAACAACAACACTGTTTCGCTTAAATGTCCACTTCTCCACCAACATCCTCAACTCAGGAAACACAATAAAGATAAATCGCCGCAGCATAAATAAACAAGAAGCATAAAAAGCAGCAAAACCTTAAGTACATAAGCAAACATCATTCAACTATACATAACACCATCGAAAAAAAAAAAGTAAAAACACCAGCAACTCTAGCTAAAACAAAAGGTAGCGTGAAGAGTTTTTCTTTTTCCTAGCATTCTAAATTAACTTTTACAATTAATTAATCTAAACACATATAGATCAACCTTTTGTTTGGACTATACAAATTAATATATATATACATATACATTTTTTCGTCTGGTTTGCATTACCTGAGCAGTGATATATATAAAGAATTTATTTAACAAAAGTATTTACATATTTTCTGAAAATTTGCACATTTCCATTTGCTTACTATTTACATATAATTACATACAAGTGCGAGTTCGAGTTTAATTTTGAGAAACATTCAATTCAACACACATAAACTGAAAACCGGTCTTCCTAGAAGCGACCTCTGCGGTAAAACTGCGTGAATTTGCTGGTCAGAGGACTTCGATAAAAATCTATAATCGATCCCCTGCGGTAGGATTTCGTAAGCCTATCGGTCAGAGGAAAGATATGGATTGGAAGTACGATCAGTTAACAATACCGAAAATTGCAAAGAAATTAACACTGATAAACTTTTCTTAAAAGTTAATTCTTAACCCACCATTAACTTGTGATTTGCTATTTTGCTATTGCTATTATATATCAGCACGCTCTTAATTTTAATCAATCATCATCGTCTAATCATTCTATCCACAATAAAAAAGATATCGATAACAAAACAATCTTCTATATAAAAATAATATTTTAAAATTTTATTTTTTATTAGAACTGTGCCTTTTTTTTTCTTTCTTAAAAAAGATTGTGGACGCCATTATTTAGTTTTTATATCAAAATTGTTTTTTCTTCTTCTCCTGAAGTTGGTTGTTCTTATGGAAGTTGGATTGTCCTCACCTTTTTCTCCCTTTTGTTCTCATATAAATGTTTGCATAGAAAAATATTAATTACAATTTTTCCTACTTACAAATCCCACAATAGTTCCCCTACCTATCATTTTACCTTCCTTATTCTTAATAAAATTTAATTTCCTACTTTTTATTTAAATTTAAACAAGAGATATTTACAACAAACAAGTGACAATCAATTTTTTATATACATTGAGATTCCTAGTAATTTATTTAATTTTTTTTTTTTTTTAATTTCTCTCCATCATCTCCGAGCAATAAAAATAAATCAAAAACCTCGTAAGACGGTCAAATACAACAAATTTTCCTCCTAGTCTCGCTCTATATTTTCCACACATTGCGGTCTATACCTTTTCCGTCCTTAACCATATGTACATATCTACACACAACAACTGGTGACAGACGGAACCAAAAACCATAAGATTTTTTCTACCAAATAAAAATAAAACAATTTTCTTTTTGTCCTTTCCCTTGTTGAAAAATTCCACAATTCTTCACATTCCTATCGCTGTGTTTTTCTCAACTCTTACAAAATTTAATTAAATATAATTATCTACGTATAACCAACTTGCTACCTGCTTATTGTTGTTGGGAAAACCAAAAAAAAAATTTTTTTTTAACATTTCTTCCATAACTAATTAATTAATTCCCAAACAAAATATAAATCAATTAAACATGACTGAAGAAACCAAATCTTTCGATGAGCTTTGCTTGTCACAAGTCTCAAAAACGGCAGAAATTAGACAAATTCTGTCCGATTATCATAGAGCCAATAAAGGCAAAAGGACTGCAGATTTTACTTCTGAAAAACTCCAAAACTTGGAAGAATTGTGGGCTTCATTTGAAAAAATTGAAACCCTGATTCAAGACCATGAAGATTTTGATGATTCTCATGACTATTTCAAACAGTCATGCTATGACAAGACTGAGGACTGGTATAATCTTACCAAGGTAACTCTATCTGATAGGCTGAAGTCCATATCAATCCACACAGAACGCACAAATAACCCCTTTTACATTCCACCCCCCAAGACTTCGCAGAAAACAACTGCAGCTGATACCCAAGACAATACACACAAAGATCAATCCAACTCAGTACGGTTCAGATTGCAGTATCATAGGCAAAAGTCTATATCACGAATTATGCAATCGATCAATTTTAATTCATTATCAACTGCGACACAGACATATCTGACACAAAAGATAAATTCATTACACAAATACTGGGATGATTTTGAGGCAACGCATAGTGAAATAATTTCATATACCGGCCCTAATGATTTGGAGCATGACTATTTCAAAAATGATGTTTACGCCGAGGTAGAAACATCATACACAGACACGATAATTGCCTTTCAAGAGCAATTGGACTCTCGAATCCAAAACGCATCGAATAATACACATAACTTCACAGACCATCACCATAACGTCTCCTTTAGAGACCAATCTACCTTCTTCTTATCAGAAGCAAGATCATTAGTTCCTAATTTCAGCGGAAATCCAAAAGATCTTCACAAATTTGTTTCAGGTTGTGATGATATATACGCAACGGCAACGACGGCGAATGAAAGGAACTCCCTCCTTAGCCTAATAAGGAGTAAACTATCCGCCGAAGCGTATGATGTATATAGGTACAATCAAGTTGCAGATTGGCCTACTTTAAAATCACTTTTACAACAGACTTTCGAGGTAAAAACCTCTAGATCCACCTTACAATCTCAACTAAGTAATTCGAAACAAAGAAGAGAAGAAAGTGTAAAAGATTTTCTTCAAAGGTTAAATACAATCTTGTCCAAATTAAATGAGGCAACGCACTCTTATACAGCGGACAAAATACTTCTAAAATCTTTATTAAAAGATAATGAGGGTCAGGCTGTAAGAGCAATTGAGGACGGTCTATCCAATCCACAATTACAGATCTTAGCTAAGGTCCATTCGGATAAATCTTTCGCTTCATTACGTATAGAGCAGAAGCAACCCAACTTCCAAACATATAACAAGGTAAATCAAAATTCCTTTCAAAGTACAAATAATAACCTTCGTTGTTTCAAATGCAATAGACTGGGGCATGTTGCTTCAAGATGCCCAGTCATACAAAGCTCAACGCAAAATGTCAATGTAGCTCCAAGAGTTACTTCGCAGCAACAACAGCCTCAAGATTTTAATAAAGCTACATCTCCGTCACAGGCCCCTAGCTGCCGATATTGCCATCGGATGGGCCATTCTATTGAAGAATGCAGGACAAGAGCTGCAAATAATTCCCGATTTAACGACAGCCAGGGAAATCAAAATAATTTCCAAAAGGTGAAAAATATTCCACCAACAAACACGGCTGACAGACAGCCTCAAAATAGGAACTGGCAACAGCCAGTATTCCAAGAAAGTCGAACATCACCGCCGAGATGCAATAATGCCAATATCTCGGCTAGATCGCCATCTCCAACTAGGAAGAATAACAAAACTCCATCGGCATCCAGGCAGGGAAACTGGATGCAGCGGGGGGTCTCATTCGGCAACCCCTCGCAAATAGAAACAACGGCGCAAGTTCATCGCAATCCCGAGACAATATCGATGGAAAAGTAAGCAGCAAAAAATTAATTCGTATCCCCGTCCAAATTAATAAAAATTCACTAACGCTTTCTTTGCCTGTCGACATCTGTTCTGCTCCGAAGCTTACCTTTTTGATTGATACAGGAGCAGAGATCAGCTTAATAAAACCCCATCCACTGAAACCAGACAGTATCTGCTACAGAGATGCTGTCTGCAATATAAATACTTTGTTTACAGAGTCAACTTCTACAGAAGGACTCATCTTCGCGAAATTAACTCTGGAATCTACGCAAAATAACTCCATCCTAGAGCACCCATTTCAAATAGTGGGAAATAACTCCATCCTCTCATACGATGGCCTACTTGGTCATGACTTTTTATCTCGATACAATGCTAGTATCAATTATAAAAATAAATACATTTCTTTAGAAATAAACGATTCAAATAAATCTTATCCGTACGAAGAATATTATTCCAATTATCCATACGTTTATTTGAAAAGCGAAAACCCAGAAAAGAGGTCTCAAACAAAAAGTCTTTTATATACGGAGATAACATTCTCCGATATAAATACTAATAAAAATCTATCTCCATCAATTGCTTCGAAAAGCAATACAAATCGATCGCCAGCTAATGCTTCACAAGAAATGAAGCATAAAGGATAAAAATCTATCTCCATCTATAGCCAGAAAAAAGGCTGAATTAAATAACAATCAATCTCCATCCAAAGCTTCACAAGATATGAAGCAAGAGCGTAAAAGTATATCTCCATCTACAGCCGCACAAAAGGCTACATCTAGTAAAATTTTATCTCCTTCATCAATAGATTCACAAAAAGTGAATTCCAAGATAAAATCAAAGAAGTCAAAGAATTTCAATAAAGTTTTATCTCCTTCAAGTTCGATCAAGTCGGAATCGTCGTATACCTCCTTCCAAATTCCACTAAAGTTGGAATCATATCTCCTTCCTACTAATCATCCGAAAGAATCGGATAAATTAAATAAAATTAAAATTCCGGCTCGATCAGAATTCATCATTGAAATTCCAACTCCTTCTATTCAAAATCAATCAGTCTGTTTCAAGAAGGAAATAAGACCAGGTCTGTTTCTTGGAAATTCGATAGTCGAACCAGTCAACGGTATGGCAAAAGACCTAATCCTCAACACAAATGAGGAGGACGCCGATCTGGCACCTTACGAGGTGAACCCAGTTTACCAAGACTTGGACGACTTTGTGGTCATCTCCACAGACTCTGAAAGAGATCCAATTAAGGGCAGAATAATTAAGCTGCAAAACCTTATAAAATTGGATCACTTTAATTCAGAGGAATCAGAGAGTGTTCGCAATATCTGTAGGGAATTCAACGATCTCTTCTTCATAGAAGGGGATTTCCTTTCATATACAGATGCGATTACCCACAAAATCGAGACACTCCAAGACAAACCGCCCATTTATACAAAGCCTTATAGACTTCCTGAAGCAAGCCGAGCTGAGATAAATAGGCAAATACAAGAAATGCTTGAGTCAGACATCATCAGACCTTCACATAGTCCCTGGAACTCTCCACTTCTCCTGGTTCCTAAAAAACCAGATGAGAATGGAAACAAAAAGTGGCGAGTAGTGGTAGACTTTCGTCGTATTAACGACATTACTATTGGCGATGCGTACCCACTGCCTAATATCACTGATATATTAGACCAGTTGGGGAAGTCGAAATATTTTACCACACTCGACTTAGCCAGTGGATTTCACCAGATAAAAATGGACTCGAAGGACAGGGAGAAAACTGCCTTTAGCACACCCTATGGCCACTACGAATACAATCGTATGCCATTTGGTTTAAAAGGAGCCCCTGCTACTTTTCAACGAGCCATGAATAATGTCTTATCTGGCCTTCAAGGCATCTATTGCTTCGTATACATGGATGATATTGTAGTCCATGGATACAATCTCAAAGACCATAATACAAGACTCACAGCAGTATTTAGCCGTCTTCGCAATTTCAACCTCAAACTTCAACCCGACAAGTGCCATTTCCTAAGAATGGAAATTATGTATCTAGGGCACATAATTACAGAAAATGGAGTCAAACCAGACCCAGCAAAAATCAAGTCAGTTCAGTCCTATCCCAGACCCAAGAAGGAGAAAGATATTAAAGCCTTCCTTGGTTTCGTCGGCTATTATCGCCGCTTGAGAAATAAATTAATTTCAGCACCAATTCTATCTTATCCTGATTTCGGCAAAGAATTTTTCTTCACCTCCGATGCCAGTGATTACGCCATCGGAGCTGTTCTTTCACAAGTTGATGATCAAGGAGATCATCCAATCGCCTATGTGAGCCGAGTTCTCAATGGTGCAGAGACTCGTTACTCAACAATAGAAAAGGAGCTCTTAGCTATCGTTTTCGCGGTTGAGCAATTCAGACCATATGTTTATGGCAGACAGTTTACAATTATAACTGTCCATAAACCATTAGTATGGCTCATGAATCTGAAAGATCACTCCTCAAGACTGATGAGATGGAGAATACGTCTTGAGGAATATGACTACAAGATAGTCCACAGATCAGGTAAGCTCAACACAAATGCAGACGCTCTCAGTAGAGCTATTCCAGATAATAGCGAAAATTTCGCAAAACCTACCACCTGCATAAATGTGGTAACTAGAAATCAAGCCAGAGCTCAGGCGAATATAAATACACCCAACGCAAGTGTAACTACTCCAAACCCAACTCCATCACCTGTAAACAATTCCTCAGTCATAATAACTGAGACTAATTTTCCTCTTTTACTAACTAAAAATGCGAATCCTAAATTTTTCATCTTGCTAATGCAAGATACAGAACTTGAAAGAGTGTTGGATTCGAAACTGAAATTTTCAGATAAATGCCCACTCTCAGAAACTGAACTGAACTTCTTCAAGAAAAAAGACTCATCAATAATTATATCAAAAACTAATTTACCTTGTCGATCGCAAAGAGATAGATCAGACCTCGAAAACATTTTAACTGAGATCTGCTCATACACAGAAGCAAATCAGTTAAAACAAATTAATATCTCCTTCCCTATATTAGATCCACAGAATCTAATAATTATTAAAACCGCTTTTACCAAAATCTTCGCTAATAAGCAAATAAACATAAAACTGCATCAGGATTCAATTAAATATTTATCAGACATTAATGACATCGAACAAGTCTTAAAAGATTTCCCGTACAATTAAAAGAATCAAAAAGCAATTCTACTGGCCTGGTATGTCAGACGACATCGTAAAGCATGTAAGGAAATGTAAACTTTGTCAGGTGAACAAAGTATCCAGAAACCCTAAAATTCCAATGAAAATCTCGAGCATTAGCTCCAAACCTTTCGAAAGAGTGTACCTAGATGTTGTAGGACCTCTCCCAATTTCTCATTCTGGAAACAAATACATCCTTACATTTCAAGACGACCTTTCAAAATTTTCAGAGGCTATTCCCATAGTCGACACCGAGTCTAAGACATTAGCGGAAGCCTTCACGACAACGATAGTTTGTCGACATGGTATTCCAGAAAGTATCCTCACAGATCAAGGTTCTAACCTCATAAGTGGCATGTTCGCCGAGGTATCTAAATTGCTGAGAATTAAAAGGCTCAAAACTACTCCATATCACCCTCAAACGAATGGTGCATTGGAGAGAAGCCACAGAACCTTAGCAGAATATCTCCGATCTTATGTAGCAAAAGATCCACAAGACTGGGATACATGGATTCCTTATGCCATGTTTGTATATAATACAACCCCTCATTCGAGTACTAATTATACTCCCCGCGAACTCCTGTACGGATTCCCAGCCGAAATTCCAAATAATTTGAAATCTTCTCCAACCGTTTGCTATAATTATGACAATTATGCAAACGAGTTAAAAGCGCGTCTACAACATAGCTTCAAAATAGCTAAGGACATAGCCATGGCAAACAAAGAAAAGTCAAAATTGCAATACGATAAGAACTCCGTCCAAAAATCTTTTATGGTAGGCGATAAAGTCCTACTTAAGAGCAGAGTTCGAGAGAACAAATTCTCACCACTATGGTCAGGTCCGTATGAGATAATGGATATTAATTCCCCCGAAAATTCCACTATTAATATCAATAATAAAAACAAAAGAGTCCATAACAATGACCTAAAACTTTTCTCAGAGTAAAAACTTCATAGTCTTCAAATATCATTCAGAGATATTAACATAGTGTCATCTTCCAGGTTTCCAAAATGATGCATACAGCATTCTTTCTAATTTGCATCCCTTTCGTCTACGGCTCAGGGATAGAAGTCAATCAGCTAAATGCTACTGCAGGCATTTACTTCGAAGAGATTGGCAGAGCCAATCTCTACACAAACGAGTGGAAGATAGTGACATTCTACGACCTGGCGAATTTTAAATCGGAATTCAACAACATTCAGTTCATAGCCCAACAAATTACAGGGAACTGCCTGAAACTGGACAAATACGCAGCCTTGAGCCACACTTGTAACGGTACGTTGTTACAAATTAATCTTATATTAGCAAACATAGAATATAAGAATATGTTACTTGTGACCCAAAATAGAAAACACAGAGCACTTTTCAATACTATAGGCTCAATCTCTAAAGCTCTTTTCGGCACATTGAACGAAGATGATGCCAACATTTATGATGAGCAAATCCGTAATCTCACCTTAAACCAAAACTCCCTCCTATCACTTATGAAAAGCCAAACTGCGATAATCGAAGCAACCACAAATATTTTCAACAAAACTAAAACCGCAATTGAGAAGGAATTTCTGGTTATGCATAAAAAGTTAATATCAATTCAGATAACTATATCATCAATGGAAAACAGAACGTTGGATAACAAAATATCAATTGAACTTGAATCCTTAATCTCGCTAGTCTCGTTAATGGTATTCAGGTACCAAAATACCCAGTCGGAATTAATAGATCTTTTAACAGATTCCAAGCATGGAAAATTCCATCCCACACTAGTATCACCGAAAAATATTGAAGATCTTTTATCAAAGATCAGGCAAGAATTACCAAATTCAATGATGCTTCCTATAAATTTCAGAGACAATATTTTATCACAAATTTACAAATTAAGTACAATTTCGGCAAATATTTTTAATAATAAAATAATTATTGAGCTCCGAATTCCACTTCCATTCAAGGAACCATACCAAATATTCAAAGCAATTCCGTTACCGACAATCCTTAACGAATCGTTCGTATATATCGAACCATCGAAGGAATACATATTAATAGACTACAATCGCGAGCATTTTGTTGAATTAACGCTTCAGGATATTCATAATTGCGCAACGTTGGACCATATGCATTTCTACTGCAAAATTTCATCCCCTATCCTAAACACTAATACAAGAACAAACCAATGTGAAGTGAATCTACTAAAGAAGGAACCTATTACACAAGAATGTAAAATTCTGATCTTGAGACAGGATTACTATTGGACACAATTATCACAACAGAACGCTTGGCTTTTCTCCCTGAAAGGATCCCTCCACATAGACATTATTTGTGAAGATTACATTAATTCACAAACCCTGCATGGAATAGGAACAATGCACATCAATCCCGGTTGTTATGTTCGGAGCAAGGAATTCATCCTGCACGGACATAACGTAAAAATGTCCAAATTCAATTCCCATTTTATCCCAACGATAAACATTTCCAATATAATATGGAATATGACGTCTTCTCCCATGGAAACGTTTATAAAAACAAATCCCTTAAATATTACAACAAACGCGGATCTAAAAAAAGTTCTAGAATCCATTCGTTCACAAAAAGAGCAGGAATTAACTCCGCTCAATCCAATCAACAATCATCATATCCACCACTATACATTATCATATATGACGATTGCATTAGTCATCTCAATTCTATGTGCGCATTTGTACGTGAAATACAAACAAAAAATCTGTAAATCACGGAAAATACCTTCTCTAGATGAACTAGGAAATATGCCTAGGCCTGCACCAAGAAAACTTAATTTCAAAATAACCCCAGCACCTAAAAAGAAAACGACAGAAAACGTCTAACTTACGGACACTAACAAACTGACAACAGTAACCTTTTCCTTTCCTTAAATTTTATCACTCTAATAACTCCCTCATCTTCTCAAACAGAACACAATTTCCAATAACTTCGATGAAGAAATGAAAAATGTTACAATTCCAAAAAAAAAAAAAAACTGTAAAAGATAGAGAAAAAATAAAGGTGAACATAAAAAAAAAACAATTTGCCATCGCTCTTTCTAAAAATAAATAAATAAGTAGCAGTTATTAATACTATAAGAAAATATGTTATGCAAATTAGTTTCTATTATTACCTATAATTACTAAAACTAACTTTTTTCCCCTCCATCTTCTTTTTAATAAAAAAATAAATAAATAACTAAATAAATAAATGATAAATAATTTTTAGTCATAATAAAAAATATACATATATATTTTTTTTTATAAACTATAATAAGGTAAGGCAATCCTAAGTTTAACAGCTCTATAGCTATAAATTTATCCTCTAGGATAAAAATATGTAGATATACATTGTAATGCATATATTATATGATAATCTTTGAACCACTCCTTCCATAATATAAAGAAAGTTTTCTTCTCAAAAAAATAAAACTTTCTTTTCCCCAGGGGGGAGGGATGTTGTGACTCAGGTACCTATCGTCCCGAATCACGACCATATAGTCAATACATCAATATATTGTCCTATACAATATATTGATGTATTGAAAACTCGACCCTGAAAACGAAAAGTCATACAAATTTAAATTTTCATTTAAATTTTTTTTTGTCGCATTCAAAAATTTCAAATGCATTTAAAAATGCATTTGCATGTCGTAACAAAATGCAATTTAGCATAAGTTGCATTTCGTTATCAGTAATGCACTCCACTCACACGGTATACCTACCTACATGCCGTGTAATCGGATATGATTTTTCGTCGTGCAAATTAAAGGCACATAATATAATTCGCATATTCTCACGTACGATCTTTCATCGTCGTGAGAAAGCAAAAGAAAAAAGAAAAAGAGCTTTTGAAGCGATCGTGGGTACCTGGGGCCATCAAGCCCGATCCTCGCGGAGTTCGTTCTTTAATCCCGTCGTGTTGAAAGCGTTTTTCAAAAATCCGTTCTAACTTATTAATTGAGTGAAAAGCAAATCTTATTAAATGAATTGTATCGAGTTATCTTCGAATAAAACTACTATTCTGTGAAAAGAAAATATAATTAAATAGCTTTGAAAAGAAAATATAATTAAATGAATTGTATTGAGTTATCTTCGAATAAAACTACTATTCTGTGAAAAGAAAATATAATTAACTAAATAGCTTTGAAAAGAAAATATAATTAAATGAATTGTATTGAGTTATCTTCGAATAAAACTACTATTCTGTGAAAAGAAAATATAATTAAATAGCTTCGAAAAGAAAATATAATTAAATGAATTGTATTGAGTTATCTTCGAATAAAACTATTATTCTGCGAAAAGAAAATATAATTAAATAGCTTTTAAAAGAAAATATAATTAAATAATTTGTATTGACTTAATCATCGAAGCAATTTGAGTGCAGAGAAAAGTGGAATGACAAAAATAATAATATTAAAAAAATAGAAAAAAGAATAATAAAGTGTTTCGGTTTTACTTTTCCCCTTTCCTCGATATCGGCGACTGCTCTCTGTACTTTTATTAGAGGTTGAATGTGTCTCTAAGAATCTTTTCTTCGATTCACAAAAAGCTCTTCGTACATTTATTTTTATTATTCTTATTTGGTCCTTGAAAATAAGTAAAAATTTTTTTAAAGTTAATAAATTCTTTTTATGTTATGAATAAAATATTTATTTTATTCTTTTATGCTTGTGTATTTTTTTTATTCTTATTTTTTTTTTTTATATTTTTATTTTAATGTCTATAACAAATTTATATTTTAAGACAAACAATAAATATTTTTTTTTATATATATGTATATATATAGAAGAAAGCTTATTATTATTTTAAAAAGCTGTTTTCTTTCTAGCGTCTAAATTAGAACTGAATCTATCTCCTGACACAACCATAAACTTTACATTCTAAACAAGTTTTCCTTTGCATTTTTCTGAAAGTGTACAGTGTCATGTATCTGCGATTAAAGCTTTTAAAATTTTTTTAAAGTATTTTAGAACAGACGTCATTCTCAAATTGATTTTTCTTATACACAGTCAGCACTACTATTAAGCTGACAAGATAGATAAATGTTAAATTATTTTTATTTAAAAAAAATTAATTTAAATATGAACGAAACTAAAATAAAATGTAGCTTTCCGCTACACTCTCTCCTTCGGAGCACGGAGCGGAACCAGGATACAACATATATAGCTTTTGAATACTTACCTTTATCGTGTTATAGTTACTGATCATTTCTTAAGTAGTACAGCCTATAGGGTCTGGTTTTCATTAGGGTATATCTAATTAGGTTCTAGTGTATCTCGTTGTAGGTATTATAGTTTTGTCATAGCCTCTACCTCACTCAGGTTCGAGTTAGTGTAGATATCATCTTCTACTTTAGTTGTGGTAGCTTTAGGAGGATTATTTTAGATACCTTTAGATTAATATGAGATAGGTTCAGACTATTGTGTTAACATATAGATTTGTAGTTATTAGGACCCGATTATATGCTAGTCTTTGAATTATGTCAGCTATCGTGTCTCTCTGGGTCATTATAATTCGGGTATGGGTTTAATCTTAGTTGCATTGGTATTATTTTAGGCTTGCATGTTTCGTCGTAGTTAGTGTAGTTCGATGATAGCCTTTAGTTACCTTTGGGTGATTTCGGCTATCGTGCCTCAATTTAGCCATTATTATTACGTTAGAACTTTGATCTTAGTTACGGTTAGCTTGTTTTGTATTATTTTAGTTAGGCTTACATTAGAAGAGGTTTCTCTACGATAGTCACCGATTGTTTGAGACCGATTATCTAGTTATGACCATTATATCATACGCATAGATTTAGTCATAATTGCTGTACTCTTATCCGTATTATGGTTATCGTCACCTGAGGTCGAAAAGCTAGCTACGAACATTATATCGTATGCATTGGGTTTGTTGGATTTATCCCATCATACATCATCGCTACGGCTTCTTTCCTGAGTACCGGCGGCCATTGAATCGCCGATCACTCGCACTGTTTTCTGATATTGATTTCAGTCTGTTGCCAAGTTGAGGAATCATGTTCATTCTTTTGACCTGACCCTGACAACAGGATTGTTTGTCAAAAATTCCTTAACGTGGCATGGGAGTGTTATGGCCCAATATACGGAAGATTCTTCCAGCAGCCAAGGGCGCATTTTAGTGAAATAATTAGCAATTGCTAAACATTAACCTCGCATGGTACTGTTCTGCAACTGTCGGTTATTTTGCTGATTAGCTCAACAGCTGGCTGCGATGAGCGCTTAGTGGAGCAATCGACGATTACAATAATAATTAACCTCGCATGGTAATTATTATGTAAAGCGATTGTTTACTACTGAGCGACTCAGGTGCTGCAACCGGTAGAACAAACGGCAAGGTTGTTGTCGTTTGTTTACATCCGCGTTGTTAAGTAAAGTCTACTTCCGAATATTGGTGCATAAAAGACCAATGACTGGACTGGCGAGTGCCGTAAAAGTGTACAGTCTTATCGTGATTAGAGTCGGTTCAGGTTACCTAAGCGCCAGGTAGCTTAGTTATATTGACATTAAGTTAGGTCAGTTCTCGTTTTAATAAAGTATTGTTTTAATTGCAACTCGTGTGTTTTCTTTGATGTAAAGATTTATTGTTTTATTGATTCGTGAGTTTTATTATTGGGACACGACAATTGGCGCAGCCGGTTTAAAAAGGTATTGTGTTTTTAAATTGATATATATTGGGAGTTATGCTTTTTTAGCTGCTCCATTTTTTGTATTTTTTGGGAGTTATGCTTTTTTAGCTGCTCCATTTTTTTTTATTTTCTGGGAGTTATGCTTTTTTAGCTGCTCCATTTATTTATTATTTTTTGGGAGTTATGCTTTTTTAGCTGCTCCATTTTGTTAATTGTGGGAGTTCTGCTTCTTTAGCTGCTCCATTTACTTTTCAGGCTAAATTTAAGAAGTGTTAGAATAAGTGGTAAATATAATATAAATATATAGAAATTGATTGAGGTTGTGATAATGCTGAGATTGAGTGTTTGGGTTAAGTGTTAATAGTTATAGGCGTTTGAAAGTTTTGTTTTTCGGAATTCCATGTGTAAGTTGAAAATATCAAAGTATAGGTTAAGTATTTAATTTATCGGGGGCTCTTGGAATTTTGTTTTTGTTTTGTCTGCAGTGATATGGATCAATGCTTTTCGTTCAACCGAGGGAAATAAATATTTTGTGTGTTCATAGTTAGCTTTCGTGTTCTTGTTACAAATGGGAAGTGTAATAAGTTTTTCTTTAGCGTTGTGTTGGTGAATGAATTTATGTGTATAGGGGAAACGGTGAATTTTTTCTTAGACGGTATATAGTGTAAAAGTAGTTGTTAAGAAGAGGAACTTTTTGTAATGATAACGTTATTTTCTTTTATGCCGTTTAAAAGTTGAGTTTCACTCCTGTTTGATCGAAGCTCTCTCGCTATTGTAGTAATTTTGATAGAGTATGCTATATTCGTTTGAGTCGTCAACATTTTAAACAGAGATTATGAATCTCGATATTGATATCTGCTGAGGTGTTGGGTTTATGTCTTCATGATTCACAGAAAAAGTCAAGTCGACTGTAACGATTGTGATTAAAGTGTTAATCTAGGGAGCATTTATGTTACAAAGTTTTGGTTAGGTGTTAAGTTTAATAAATTAAGGTATCGGGAGTCATTGGTAATTAGGCTTAGATTGGAAGGAAAAGAGAATACAATTAGATGATCTTCTGGTGCAGACTTCAATGTCGGGGAGTAGAAGTAATGTACTGACAAGAGAGCAACTGTTACGGTTCGAAACTCAAGAGAAGGAACTAGAGGAAAGATCGCAGGAGCTAAAAGAGTGTAAGGAGAAGCTAGAAAGCTACGAGCAAGACTGGCAGTATATCGGAGAGCATCTCACGGCAGAGTTGCAAAAACGAACATCAAGTGAAGAATCGAGAAAATTGATTCAGGAGTGGAATACAGCTGCCAAGTCCTGTACGAAAGGCGAAGCTTTAGACTTGCTGGTAACAGCTACACTCTAGGTGATCCAAAGGGGTGAGATCCAAGCAGAACAATTGTTAGAAGAAGATAAAAGAAAGAACAAGGGTCTAGTAAAGAAAATATTGTCCTTGGAACAGCAACTGAAGGAAGCAGAACAGGCAGCGGAGGAACTGGAGACAGAATTAAGAGCCGAGGGTCCACTGCCGCAAGAAAAAGTATACAGACAAGAAGTCAGTAAGAAGTGGACACCAAGGAAATTAGTGTTCTGGGATAAACCACGAGAAACGAAAGAAAGCTCATCGAAGGGAAAGACAAAAGAACCAGGAAGCAGTAAATCATACGGATTGCTCAAGAACAGTATGGCGGAAGCACATGGGAAAGTTATGGATATGGTATCCAAATATATACCATTATTTTCTGGGGAAAGGTCACCAAAGCTGGGCAAAGAACTGTACCGTTTCCTGAATTGCAGCAAGGAACTCTACGACCAATTGATTACTGAAGAAAAAGCTATCTTTATCAAATGTGTGAAATTTCGGCTTACCGATGACGCTTATTATCTAGTGTGTTCCCAGGAGCCGAAGGATTTTGAAACTCTGCAGCAAGTTATTACAACTGCTTATACGCCACGAAAAACGTTCAGTGAGCTACGTACGGAAATGCTGGAGTGTAAACAACGACCTGGAGAGGACACTCGAGAATTCGCTGACAGAATGAAAGAGCTTCTGGACAAAATTAAAACAGCAGTCACAGCTAAGTACCTAAATAAGGAAGGTGGACTAATAGCAGAATTGGAAGCCGACGCAGTGGCTACTTTTAAAGCAGGCATAGGGAATAAGACAACGCAAGTGCATCTGACGGGAAGGAGATTCCAATCTCTAGATGAAGTACAAGAAGAAGCTAGTTATTTCGAGAAGGATGCAACGAGGCTCCAGAGTAGAGAACCAGAAGTCTGGGGAAGTGGGCGAAAACTGAATTCCGAAACAATGCGAGATAGCTGGGGGACTAATCATTTCAACAATAATACCAGCAGACCATTCAGAGAAGCCGTACAGAAGGGCCCATTTCCAGCAGCAGCAGGAATATATCGTGGATCACAGGCTAGGGCAACGCCGCCTAGGCCCATCCAGTGCTTCCAGTGTGGGCAAAGAGGGCATATTGCTAGGGAATGCCAATCAAGAAAACAGCCACCATACTGTGTAAAATGCCGAAACTATGGTCACGATACTACTAGTTGCCGAAGACAAAACATAAGGTTTGCGGATACTTCAATTGGTTTTCCAGGACAGCTGCAAACAGACCCAGATATCCTTTATTGCCAATTTTGTAGAACCTGCGATCATTATACCGCAAACTGCTTGAAGAAATATCTAGCGGAACAAGAAGCTCTAAAGAAGGGAAACGGGGAGCGGCAGCTGGGGGAATTATCCGCAGCTGCCTTCAATTAACGGAATTCAAGACCATGAAGACCTCACAGAAAGAAGCCAGTGTCATAGAGTTAAGTTTGTTAAATAACTGCATTATCTCAGTAGAATCGGATATAGGTATAACGGGTAAATTAACATTATTAGTAGATACAGGTGCAACATGTAATATAATTAAGGTAAATCGTATTAAAGGAAACACGCCTATACAAACTCTCAAGAAAATAATGATTGGAGGGTTGTTTGGGGCACAAGAAAGTTCAATTGGAACTTGCAAAGCCACACTACGCATAGGTGGAGTAGAACAGCCATGCGAGTTTAACACCATTTATGACACTAATTCGATTCCAGCTGACGGTATTTTGGGGATCGAGTTCCTGAAGGACAAAGCAGTCATTGATTGTATAAATGGAAAACTGTCAGTGAAAGGCATGGAGAAAATAAAGGAAGAAAAACCTCTTTTTGGATGCATCACTGGAAAGGAGAAAATCAAGATAATAGAGTTGAAGGAAAGCACCCAGGATAATCATCACCAGTTTATCCAGAAAGAAGATTCAGTGTATTCTTCCCCAAAAGAGATTCAGCAACGAATGAAGAATCGAGTCGCAGCCTTGCGTGATATTATATCCAAAGCGGGTGTGGTATCAGATAGCCTCACAAAGTATCTTTCAGAAGTAGAATCTTACCAAGATGGTGAAATAAAAGAAAGAAAGATGACTTTTCCAAAACAAAATGAGGTACAGCCAGCTCTAACAGCTGAGAAGTGGCCTTTCGTACAATTGGTCGAGTCCCTTAGCACGGGAACGAATCAAGAAGATTCTCAAGAAGCACCCATCAATAGGACTAAACCGAGGGGAAGCAGAGAACAAGAAGGTGTAGCAGGAAGAAGGGAAAAGGAGCTGGAAATTCCTCGCATGGAAGCCCAGTGCGACCCCTCTAAAGCTACAGCTTACGCAGAGGCTCAGAGCGAAAAGGTACATCTTACACAGCGAAAGGAAAAGTATTACTTAGGAAAGAGTAAAAACACTCAGGGGACAAGAATTAAGTTGAACCCAAGAACAGAGCGGTTATTGGAAATTCCTGTCACAGGTGAGGAAGATTTAGTATGCATGGCGGAAGAAATTAGGCCAGGAGTGTATTGTGGGAATGCTATAATTAAGCCAAGGAACGGTAAAGCGTGGGTAGGTATTATTAACGCAGGAAGGGAACCCATTGAACTAGAGAATTTCAGGCCGAGGCTTGAAAAATTGAGTAAGTATACTGTGCATCCACTAGGACGGGATAAGGGTAAGATTGATAATCGCCAACAACGGCTCAAGCTAATGAAGGAATCACTGGTGCTGGGAGAAGACCTTAACTTCGAAGAAAGGGAAGCAGTAACCCATATTTGCTACGAATACAGTGATATCTTTCATTTGCCAGGCGATAAATTGTCATACACCCCGACGAAGACCTTTAAGTTACCGTTAATGGCTAATACGGCCCCCATACACAAAAAGCAATATCGCATGCCAGAAGCCCATCGAGAAGAGTGTCAGGAACAACTCAAAAAATTACTCGAGGACGATATCATCGAACCCAGCGACAGTCCATTTAATTTCCCCGTACTTCTAATTCCTAAGAAAGGAGTAGATGATAACGGTAAAAGAAAGTATCGGCTATGTGTAGACTTCAGAGAACTAAACAAAGTCTGCATCCCCTTTTCTTATCCCCTTCCCCGAATTGAGGACATCTTAGATCGTTTGGGGCATTCTAGATACTTCACCACGTTAGATTTAGCTAACGGGTACCACCAAGTATTAATCGACCCAAAAGACAGAGAAAAAACGGCGTTTAGTACCAATTTTAATCATTTCCATTATAAACGATTACCATTTGGTTTAAAAACGGCCCCCCCATGTTTTCAATCTCTACTGAACGGAATTCTAACGGGACTTCAAGGGATTAAATGCTTCGTGTATCTCGACGATGTAGTGATATTTGCTAAGAGTTTGGACGAACATAACAGCAAACTACGAGAAGTTTTTCAGCGCTTCAGAGAACACAACCTTCAGTTGCAGCCTTCAAAATGTCAGTTTTTAAGGAAAGAGGTAGTGTACCTGGGCCATATTTGTTCAGAACAAGGGGTAAAGCCTGATAAACGGTTAGTAGAAGTAGTGCAAAATTTCCCAAAACCAAAAACTGTTCGTCAGGTTCAATCTTTTTTAGGGCTAGCCAATTATTATCGGAAATTTGTTCCGAATTTTTCAAAAATATTGGCACCCATTAATAGTTTATTAAAGAAAAGCGTTAAGTTCACATGGGGACTCGAGTGTGAAAAGGCTTTCAGTCGTGTCAAGGAAATTCTTACTACACCACCACTCTTGATATACCCGGATTTCACAAAGGAATTTACGGTAATCACTGATGCAAGTGGGGAATCTTTAGGGGCAGTTCTGGAGCAAGAGGGCAAGCCAATTAGTTACGCTAGTCGTACTTTGAACATGGCAGAAAGAAACTACTCCACTACAGAGCGTGAGATGTTGGCCATTGTGTGGGCAGTACGGAACTATAGGTGCTACCTTCTGGGCAAACCTTTCAAAATAATAACGGATCACCAACCGCTACGGGGAGTTTTCAAGGTGAAGGACACTACTTCACGTATGCTCAGATTTCACCAAAAACTATCGGAGTATGAATTTGAGATTATATATAAAACTGGAAAGGAAAATGGTAATGCCGATGCTCTAAGCAGAATTCCAAGGTACGTTGAAGAACCTGAGTTCTATCATAACAAGGAGTACCCATGCCTTGCAATAACTCGTGCTCAAGCTAGGGAACAGAAAGAAAGAGAACAAAAAAAAAACACCATTGCGAGATTCTAAAAACGAAGGTAACAGTATTGAAGGTACCGAGATAATCGCTGAAGAAAAACTGAGGAAACCAGAACCAAAACTGGTGACCAATCCAGAAGAGATTGAGCTAATTCTAAGAGATTATCATGACTCTAGGTTTGGAGGACACTTTGGGAGGAACAAAACGTTCAACAGAGTGAAGCGCTTCTACCGTTGGAAGGGAATGAAGGCTGACATAGCTCGGTATGTTAAACGTTGTACGATTTGCCAAAAAAATAAGCACGCTATAGCCATCATTAGTAGTGACGGAAATCGCGGAAAGACCTTTTGAGAAAGTCTATGTTGATTTAGTTGGACCTTTGCCAGTCAGTCACAAGGGTAACAAGTACATCTTGTCCATGATGGATGATCTGACTAGATTTGTAGATTTCGTGGCGATACCAGACCAAGAAGCGAACACGGTAGCCCAGGCCTTGTTTGAGCAAATCCTCAGCCGGTACTCGCTACCGAAACAGCTAGTAACGGATCAGGGAGCAAACTTCACTGGAGAAGTCTTAAAGGCTCTTTGTAAAATGTTGAAGATAAAGAAGCTGCAAACAACTGCCTACCATCCCCAGTCCAACGCTGTGGAGAGGCAGCATTCTACGCTAGCCAACTATCTGAGGAGTTTCGTTGATCGGGAGCCACGAAACTGGGACGAGCTGTTGAGAACCGCAGCGCACGCGTACAACAACACCGTGCATACAGGCACAAAACTTACGCCCATGGAAACGTTGTTTGGATTTGTAGCGGAAATCCCCAGTAGCGTACAGCGTCAGCCTGAACCGGTATATAATATGGATAAGTACCATTCGGTATTGCGGTTCAAATTACAGAGGGCATTTCAACTAGCTAGGGAGAACCTACTTAAAAGCAAACTAGTGGCAAAGAAGTACCATGACAATTCAGCTAGGCCGGAAGTCTTACATATTGGTGATAAAGTTCTAGTTAAAGACTTAGCTAGGGCAGGGAAATTAGCATCCATTTTTAAAGGCCCATATGAAGTAATTTACGTTCACAGTCCTGAGAATGTAACTATACTTCACGGGAAGAAGCTAAAGCGGATTCATACGAATCGTTTGAGAAGGTATCATGATTGATTTTAAGATTAGAGTTCGTTCATCATATTAGGACGATAACCTAAGTGGAATGAAGCACGAGAGAATAGTTTTACAATTTGAATATTTTATTTTATTTAGTCTTTTTCTTAGTTTCTTTGTTTTTCTTGCAGAACAAGGTTCATTAAGCGTTTAGGCTGAGAGGAAAGGAAAAAGAAGATTATGCAGATGCGAAAAGATTGCCAATAGAGGGAAGTAAGTATATGTAAAAAAAAAAAGAAGAAATAGAGAATTTAAAGGAAATAATAATTAAAAAAAAAAGAGAAAGAAAAGAGGGATAGTGATATAAAGATTTAAAAAAAAAAAGAGATAAGAGATTTTGAAAAAAAAATAATGGAAAATCAATAAGAAGAGCTGTTGAAAGAAAACATAAATAAGAGGTTAAAAATAAAAAGATTAAAAAAAAAAAACAGGTTCAGAAATTTAAAAGAGAAGTTTTTATACAAGTTGTGTAAAGAGAAAAGAGAATTGTTAAAGAAAGAAGGTGTAAGAGAAATAAAGATTGCAAAACAAAAGTGAGAATTGAAACATAGTAGAATAAATTAGGAGTTATATTAAAGAAAAACAAAATTCATTTAGTCTAAGGATACTAGGATTGCCCTAAATTTATATAGTTATAAAGTAAGGTTTAGCTTCGCGATGAAGACGGCAATAATTTTAATCTTCGCTTGGGTAGCTGGGATACAAGCAGACCAGGCAGGTTATAGTATCGAGCCGATACCACAGTCGGGAGTGTTGTTCGAGCGTCTCGGGGTGGTTAATTTCTACACGAAACATTGGACTATTCTGTCTAAGTTCCAAACACCAGATCTAACTGAAGACTTAAAATTCGTCAGCAAATGCAGCGGTTTGATAAGCGGATTATGCGCAAATGTAACCGATACTGGAGGCGTTGCAAGGTGTAAGGCAGCAGTCAAAGAGATAGGAGGCTGGGTGGAAAAAATTAAGCGTCAGGATGAGGAACTCTCGCATCATACCCAAAATGAGACGCCCGGAAAAAACAAGCGTTAAATTTTTGACGGAGTAGGATCTCTGGCCAAGACACTGTTCGGAACCATGGACCATGCCGACTCGGAAGAAATACATGCATCTATAGATGACCTTAATGAGAAGGAGAGCCGAACATTAAATCTACTGAAGGACCAAATTACAGTCGTCAAATCTACGTTCGATTTGTTTAATGCTTCAAGGCTACAGGCAGCAGAAGAGAGAGAAGAACTACAAAATAAACTTTCAACCATCGTTAAAGAGCAGCAGGGTCAATATCGGGAATTATCGTCATTAAAACTAAGAATGGAATTGAGTGAGGTAATTACGCTAATGAGCCTTCACTTAAGAGAAATCAGCGAAATGCAAGAAACAATGATGGGCATATTAATCTCCCTAAGCGTAGGAAAGCTACACCCGCTGATTATTCATGCACTTGGTCAATTCGCAACTCAGGCATTAGCACAAATTCAGGAAGCAGTTCTGACTGGCAAGATAATCTAGGCTACAAAACGCTTGGTTAGGGACATTATTAAACCCGTTCACACACTGATTCTCGGATAATGCGTTATAACGCCTTTCCGTTTCGTTCCATGTTCATGTAAGAAAGTTAAACAAAGTTCCAAACGTTGCAGCTTTTCTTTTGCGCAAATTTCCATGCACAGGACTTAAAATAACTGCTTCCTTCATTAGTTCCCTGCTCGGCGTTGGTCAAACGTGAAAAAATATGGATTAGCCTCGGTAGCCCTAAAAAGCATCCGGCAAGCTACACTTGCAAACTATATGTTATCGCGTAACTCTCTTACTGCCTCATCAGTAGTGGGTGATACACCTTTTTTAGGTCAACCAGTTAGCCTTTTTCCTCGTGTGACAACTTGTCAACCTCAACCCATACGGTACCCTACGCGTAGGAAACTACAGTAGAAATCCCGCCTGCTTAATCCCTTCTGGATTAGCCTCGATATTAGGATTTTATCCTTTCCTGCCCCTTCTCCATATTTTCAACTCTGCGGTGGACGAGCGAAAATTTTGTAAATGGACAATGATCCTAGTAGAACCCATCTCTACCTCATTGTGTAGATGTTTCCACACTAATCCAGTCTGGATTAGACTCGATATGAGGATTTCACTCTTTGCTGTCTCTTCTTCATATTTCTCTAGTTTATTTGGGGGGTGCTGTTATGGAAGTATGTGGAGAGTGAATGGTCAGGACGTGAAGTCCAAACTGCCAGCCTAAGCTGACAGATCACTCGATGACAGCGATAGCACAGGGCGGCATGCTAGCACCTCGGCTAAGGGTGGCGGAGAGTGTGGGGAGGTTCCCGAAAATACCTGCCGCTATCACCACCCATAATCAAAAAAAATCTTCATGCCTACTTGAACGAGCCAGCACACACTCGGTCCTGAAGGGACCCTTACGTCACTTACCTATGCTCCATTGAAGGCGCAGATGGCATGCCTTCCTGCCAAGCCCCATCCTCCCATCGACTTTGGGTGGCACAATCGTCCAAAGTCCCTTTGTTGACCTATAGAAAGAAAGAGACTAGGCAAGCCTAGACGACCCCGGTCTGATGCGATAGAGGGCTCCGGGATGTGAAGGAAAAGTAAAAACTCAGCCAATCATTTTCACGTTATAATCGCAAGTGTTTCCTGCTTACAAAAATGCTATTGATTCCTATAATTAGTTTAATTTTAAATCGCCGCAACGTTCATGGCAAGACTCATAGCATATGTTTAATTTTGCTTTTCACATTAAAACAAATAAAGCTAAGATTAATGAACTTCCTAGGATAATAATAGAGTAAAGATAAATATCATTTAAAGAAAATGATTTCATATAAAAATATTTCGATTTTGCCCTGCAGCCATAATTCATAAATTTCGGCTTATAATTTTCAGACTAACTTATCGTAAGAAATGTTTCAAAATGTATGTACATAAATGTTTGGATGATAATGCATTTTTTTTTCTTATCTACCCTTAACTAAACGAGAGAAATTAAATATTAAAATTCTTTTATATACATGTGTATGCCAGTTTCATAGTCTCAAAAATATGCCGCGATGTGAGGTGATAATCTGACATATACGTACGATGCGAGACGGAAAATGAATGAGAATATATTGTTAGCTGTTAAAAGATTCGAAGTAATTAAAGAAGAAGTAACTTGTGCGCACAAATCCCCAACCTTATCACGCTTTGTGTGTAGAATCACTCTTAAATATTAAGATCTAGTTAATTTTAATTGAGTGTAAGATGACATAACTTTGAGTAAGTATTTTAACAAGAACGTATGAACGGATTTCGTGTGAGCATTACTGTATTCAATAATTCAAGATAATACCTAATAGGCCGATATAAATGAAGAAAAATCTTGAAAGCTTTTCATTATTTTCTCGATTTTGAGACAATGAATGCATGTATGTATATTTTTCTTTATAATAACAGGTGCAGCCTGAGTACGCAGAGTGATAATTTGAACTCCATAGTAGTATAGCTATGGCGTTTCTTGATCACTTTTTCCATACAAAAAGTGCAAGGTAGAAACCAACTATTTTGGTGGCTCTGGACGGGGGTCTGGGCCACTGAGGGGGATTCCGTCTAGTGGTATACG